>CM054946.1:20820713-20837504 GCA_029168755.2 Tillandsia fasciculata | reverse complement strand
GATGATGAGTTGTGGGACATCATTGATCGATGGAGCCAGTTTTGGCTGATGAACCCCCTGATTTATGGATTTGAGTTGGAGCCTTTGGAGGTAAAATCGTGGTTGGTGGTGATGGAGTGTGATTAATTGAGGGTTCCCCTGTGCTGGGAAGTTTATGCAGTTGTTGAATTGTACGCTCCAGGTTCGAGGGACGAAGCGCGTAGGATGCGTGCGACTGGCAGTGGATTGCGCCAGAACACCCTTTTGTTATCTGTTTCCCCCTGTCTTGGATTTTGGATTTTGGATGCCTCGATGGAGTAGGCATTGTGTGTGGAGCGTACTGTTGCGGTTCCTTTGGATAAGGATCTGCCGCCAGAGGCGAGTTCTGGATAGAGGCGTTTGGCGCTAAGTGCTGGGGGACAGATCGGTTGGCTGTGGCACTTGCGTTTTCCTTCCTGGATGGTGGACATCCTTGTGGACGGATTATGTAAAGCCTACCCAAAGGGAGGTTACTCTTTGTGATTAATAACATTTGTGTTTGGGGTACAATGGATATGTTTGAGGGGTGAGCTGAGTAAGGATGATTGAATGAGGAATTGCAGGAATCAATTGTGTTTGGTCAGATGACGATTGCAATAATGGTTTTCTGAGATGTCAGAGGTCAGGTGGACCCCGGTGGCAGCATCAGCATCGTTATCAGAGTGGCGCAGCGGTAGCGTGGATTGTTGTCTGCGGAAGACTGTATTCACCGCCTCAGTGTGAGCAAAGGCGGAGAATTGTGCTCCTTTTGATGGATAGCCTTGGTTTCCAGGCAGATTAAGTGACGACCACCTACATTGAGCGGTGAGACTGTGCTGCCTGAGTGGAGGGCACCAAGGCAGTGGATCGGGTCGTCGCAGGTGTGATTTCATCACAGCAGTCGGGGTTAGAGCATGTTGCATTCCTGCATGGACTAGAGGCAGATTTGTTACCACATGCACTGGAGGTACAGATTCCTGTTGGGCTGGTGCATGTGGGGGAGGCTTGTGGATCATGCCCAGTGCTGTTGAGACCCCGAGTGGTATCGGTGGACTTATTGTATTTGTGTCTGGTCAGTGTTTGACCCAGTGCGTGGGATTAGTTGGCACAGTGCCACCTGGTGTATGACTGCGGAGAGAGAAGGTTATGATCTTCTGCAAGGCAGACATTAGAGACTTGTTCTTTGAGACAGTTGGAGCACACAAGTTGTAGCGACAATGCGCGAGAGGTGCCAACGGCGGCCCCGGGACGCGAGGATTATTCCTGTTGTCGTGAGATCCCGGGTGTGATTCCACCGGAGCTGATGATAATGCCGTCGATTAGAGAGATTGAGATTGCGGTTGACGTGGTTCTGGGAACCACGCCAACCCCGTTAGCACCTCATTGGATACCACCTGTGGAGCTGAGAGAGCTGATGGCGCAGTTGCAGGATCTGATGGATCGAGGGTATGTTCGACCTAGTGCCACCCCGTTGTTGTACGGTGGTGATGCCACACCGTTGATACACGGTGATGATGTCACGTCGTGGACACACGACAGTGAGGGTCCTGTATGGTGTGACCGCAGGCAAGTTTGCTTATTGTTTAGGACCTTTTGTGGAGTTATACTCCGGCAGTTGTTGCTGATAGTACATGTATCTTTTTGGAATCAGACAGCTGAGGGTTTAGCCAAGATGGTACTCAGGACATGGTAGGGGCATTATGAGTACAGTGAGGATAAATGGAACGACTAATGCCCTGTCATCTTATGATTTGAGGAATTGTGTGTTCCAGCTGCACTGGGAAGAATTATTGGAGATATTCTTCTGGGATATTTTGATTTTACCCCATCTCTGTATGGTTTAGAGCTGGTGGAGTGCTTGTTGGTGGTGTAACAAGGTCAATGAGGAAGAAGCTGTGTGCCAAGTTGTGGTGGTACGAGTTTTGGCTTCGAGAGCATATCATCTTGGATCACCTAGTCTAGCCATAAGAGGTGGGGGTGGTAGAAGTCCGGCCAAAAAGGGATGCTATGCGAGAATGGCCGAGACCGGCAGTTATTTGTTGAGGTGAGGGCTTGTGAGCCGGATAGTGTCTGGAGAGCTTGGCAATCGGATGATGAGATTGATACCAGCCCTGATTTCAGCATCGCCAGTGTTGGGAGATGGATTTGTGTGATACTGTGATGCCTCCCATAGTAGCTATGAAGTTACAGTTGTGATTTGTGGCAAGCATCCAATATCACCCTGATAGGGCCACTGTGGTGGCGGATACCTGGAGCAGGAAAGCTGTCAGAGGTCGAGCTTGTTGATGCCACAGCTGGCGCTGTGTAGACTGTCGAGGCAGATGTGACGTATGATGGTGTCACTGAGGAATCTTTGGATGATAGACCGTGGCTGAATGGTTCGCTCGGTTGGTCAAGATTTGGGAGCGACCGGGCGAGGACCCCTCCCTCCTGGTCAGGGCTCCTTTCCTTTTGGAGTTGCCTAGCATGTCACTGGTTTGGGAGTTGAGGACACAACTCCCGAAATTCGTTGAGGTGACCGTCTGGAGCAGTTACCCTTTCTCGAGCCTGGAGGATTGGATTTATCAGCTGCAAGGGTACGAGATCTTCTCGAAGATTGATTTGCGATCCGGTTCTTCCAACTGCTTATTGTTGTGTGCTGAGGCCCGAGAGTTGGGGAGGTGTTGTTACACCCTGTTGGTTTTGGATTAGAGATCAGAGTTTACGTGATCAGTTGGAGGACCTATATCGGATGCCCGGGAGTACAGAGGTACTTGGACCGAGCTTGTTGTGCCGAAGGACTTGGGGTTGGATCATCTGAGGCCCTGGGAAGAGCGGAGGCTTGTACCGATGCAGATTACACGATAGCTCGAGCAGTTAGCCCAGCTGTACTTGGTTGAGTTGGTACGGTTTTTCTGGAATGCCCGCCTTTACCTTGTTCTAGTTAGAGACCCGAGGACCGCATCGCGTCTCTGGAGGAGGTATTTGTCAGCCTTGGGAGCTCGAGTGGTGGATGATTGGATATTTACCCCCTTTTTTTTGGCTGAGTTTCCGTATTGAGGAACGACTTTAGTTTCGAGGACGAAACTTTCTTTTAGTGGGGGAGGATGTGATGACCCGGATCTCCGCAGAGCTGCTACAGTGCGTTGGGGTGGCCATTGGAGGCCTACATGGTGTGTTGGAGGTGTTTGTGGCATAATTGGACATAAGTGTTGGACATCGGACTTATATGGACCCTGTGAGTGATCAGAGGACCCCGTGGAGGGTTTAGAAGTGGTTTCGCGCGAATCGGATATTTAAATTGGGCTCCGCACGAAGTTTGGACTAAGAACGCATTTCCGGGTGCCTTCGGCAATTTTTAGAGTTGGAATTTGGCGAAACGGACGTCAAATTCGGATTCAGCGCGCGAAAACGGTCAAAATGGACTACCCACTTGTGTTTTTGGGCACGGGTTACTGTTCACCGCCGGAACAGTAACTCCGGCGATCGCCGGCGGCGGCCGGCGGCGGCGGGCAGCGCGCGGAGGGCGGCGGCGCGGCCTCGGGCAGGCGGCAGCGCGGCGGCGGGCAGCGCGCAGCGCGCGGGCAGGGGCGCGGGCAGGCGCTCGGTCCACGCGGCCGTCGTGCAGCACCGGAGCGGGGTGCCACGTGGCGGTTCTGGATTGGAGGGTTCACGCGCGCTCGGCTCACGGGAGAGTGCAGTTGTACGGTGGACCGGATGGGGACACGTGGCATTATATCAGTGGTTCGGTGTTTAAGGTGTCGTGCACCGGGTGTAGCAAACGTGTGGCCTGGACACGTGGCGCGCGGGGATTGGGCGCGTCACTGTGCGCGTGCAGGTGGCGTGGGCGGCGGCGTGCAGGCGTGGCAGGCGGCGGCGGCGGCAGCGGGCGTGGCGGCCACGGCGCCGACGTGGCGCACGCGTGCGCCACGTGGCGGCCAGCCATTGGCTGGCGCCAGCGGCTGCGTTGACCGTGGGAGGGCCACGCGGCGCGAGGGGGGGCCGGATTCGCTGTCCCCTGTTCGGGGACACGCGGCGCGCAATGGGCGGGTCGGACGGCCCCGCGGTCCGGCCAGGATCCGCTGTGCGGGTGCGGATCGTGGGCCGGGCCGGGCCGGGCACTGTGCGCGCCCGGTTTCGGGGCCCAGAGTTTCGGGCGCCCGAAACCGGGGACCTGTTGGGAATTAACCCAATTGTTGGTTTTGCCTTTAAAAGGCAGCCCACTCCCTCCTTCTTTTCCTTTTTCCGAGCTGTAGAGGGAGAATGGGAGGGTGAGTTCTTTATGAAAGTTGTTCCCCTTGGTGCCCTTGATCTCGTGGTGGATTCTCAGAATATCTGGAAGCTCGGCAACGGCGATATCATTTTTACAGTTCGCCTCGGTTTTCCCCCATTTTGGCCCATTACCGTCGCAGATTATTCAAAATTTCACTGTGAGCAAACCAGGAGGAGTTTTTGGACGATTTCTTCGACAGCGTGTTCCTAAGAGGTAAGGCTTCGATTTTCGTGTTGATCGCTTCGCTCCGTTTCGCACTTTTGGCACGTTTCCCGAGGCATCTTTGACCCCCATTTTTCTGTGGTGGATTTTGGACAGCACCAACTTGCCGATTTTATATCTCAGCCTAGGAACATCGGATCGAGGCGATTCAAGAGTCGATTTTGATCTACTCGTCGCGAGGAATACAGCGGCGATTTTTCTGGGATTTTAGGAAATTGTTTCGAAGGGGATAATCACTGTTTTCCCAGTGAACAGTGCACAGTTTTAGCACAGATTTCTGTTGATGTATCCCTCTTGCCGAATTTTTATCTGGACTTACCGAACTCGGATTTGGGCGTGCAGGGTACCGTTTCGAAGCTATCGATGCGAGGATCGCTGTGGTATTTATCTGGGAATTTTCTGGGCACTTTCTGCAGGTGATAATTTAACAGTTTTGGGACTGTTGTTGTATGTATTTGTGATAGCACTATTTGGGAGCCTAAGTGTATTTAGTGGACTTTGTGCTGTGCCAGGAGTGTTTCGGGTGTACTGTTCTTGTTGGAGCGCAGGATTGGAGTTTTTGGTATTTTCAGCTGTACGGACCCGGACAGTTAGCGCTTCAGGTGGGTGGTTGTTGCATGCCTCTACACCTGGCTTACTTACTAAGTTTATTAGAAACCCCCACTTTCGAGCATGTTGGTTGAATATTATGCATGATTGCCTGATATAAATGTGAGCCTATCATCTGAGATTAATTCTGTGAATATAGCATGTTGGGGGCATTATGGGAATAATATTTCTGTTGGAACATGATCATTGGAATGATTTAATAAGTGATGATTAACATGCCACATTAGCACCTAGGTTTGTATGAAAGTGGATTAATTGTGGGGACATAGTGACATATCTAGGTGCGGGTGCCACTTTGAGATTTATTATGGATCAGGGGTTATACATGTGTAGTTGACTGATGATTTTGCCTGATGGTTATATTTGTGGGGATATATATTAATTGTTACACATGTAGAGCTATATGTGACTTTCTCTCTCTTTACATTGCATGAGGACTTATGCATGCTTGTTTGGACATCTAGATAGGCCACTATTTTATTGCTACACTATCATATTGGGATTTGACTTAGGAGAAACCATGATTGCTTTCTTTCTCCTTTTATTTTGACTTTTGAGTCATGTTGCTCGGGTTCGAGCAGAGGTTTGGGATAGTGTAGCTGGGACCTGAGGGTCAGAGATAGGGAGTACTTGATATTGGATTGTGGGGCATTGCGGCAACCGCGGATAGTAGGCGGTTGACCGGATCTGTATTATTTTACCCAATTGTGGGTTGTTGGTTATTGCGGCGACCGCGGATTGTGGGCGGTCGACCGGATGTTTACTATTGCATCAGATTGGGTATTAGATTTCTCTAGTGGATGGTATTTCCCACTATTGAGTATTATTGTATCGGATCGGGGTTTCATTAGTGGACGGAGTTTCCCACTTTGATCATTGTCATGATCCAGTCCTGCTATTGTGAGATATAGGTTACAGAGATGCTTGATACAGTGATACTTTACTCGTGTGGGTCGCTCCCCTCGAGTGCCACTCCGGAGTAGGCTTTAGACCGTGTTGGGTTCCGGTCAGACCGTGTTGGGTTCCGGTCATTTGGACAGTGGAGATACTGAGTTCTTGAGCTCGACAGCAGAGCAGGCAGTACCAGTTTTTACTGGTGACACTAGATTGGGTCTATTTAGCCAGATGTTGTTTCCTGGTGCATTCATACCGTCATTTCCTTCGGTATTGCATTTAGAGGCATACTTGTGGTGGTTTCCCCTTTTATTCAGTAGTTCTGCTACAGCTTTACCTACCTGCCCTTTTCTTGCCTCTAGTAGACTTAGTGGGTACGCCGGAGCTTGAGGCTTTACCCACAGGGGGAGGCTACTGGTTTACTAGTGGTTCTCACCCCCCACTGTTGTTTCCTCTTCTTTTCCCCCCTGTTTTGCAGAGTCCTCATTGGAGTTGCTGATCTTCGGTCGTTGTTCGGGCGAGGGAGTCACGAGCTAGATCGTTACCACCGAGGAGTGTAGCTGTATCCCCTGGTTGGAGATTCCTCGTAGCTGTTGGCTGGTTTTACTGTTTATCTGGAGGAGAGAGATCTTTTGTATTTGGAGAGACTGTTGTACTATAGTTTTAGTTTACCTCCTTTTATAGTCGAGAGATGCTGTACTGAGGACATTGTATGATGATTATCCGTATTTTTGAGAATGGATATTGTACCTTATTTCATGATGTATAGTAATTGGATTTTATTCTACAGCATTTTATTGCAGCTCTGATATTTGTGTAGCTATAGTACTATCTTTTGCAGGTTAGACGCTTCGCCTATGCGGGTTTTGGCATAGGTGGCGGATCTGTTGGCGAGCCCGGGTCGCAGTTTCGACCCCGGGGCGTGACAACTAGACAGATGTGTGAGTAGTCGATTGGGCCAGTATTCAGAGTGCCGTCAAACAATCTTCGAAGATTTTTATAAGATCTGCTCTAATCACCTCCCAAAACTTTTGAAAGAACAGCATGCTGAATCCATCGGGCCCGGGGGCTTTATCCCCATTCAACTGAAAAATGGCCTTTCTAATCTCTTCCACCGAAAACGGCGCCGTGAGATTGTCCGAACTTAAGAATGCTCTATCACAGAAAAGGTTACTCCAGTCCCCTCGCGAAGAGGAGCGGGTGCTGCCCGGGTCAAATCTTTCCTTGAACTTGCTATAAAAGTAATCGCTTTTGTCCTTCTCCCTATCCAGCCTACACCCGTCATCTTCTATCACCCCTATATGATTAATTCTTGCTCTCCCATTGGCCATGGCGTGGAAGAATATGGTGTTGCCGTCTCATTCCTTGAGCCAATATTGTTTAGCTCTCGCTTGCCAGAGGAGCTCCTCGTCGTCAATGATGCCCTTAAGAACCGATTTGAGCTGATTCTGGGTCTGTAACTGACTGGCGGTCAGGCAATTCCGTTATTCTAATAAGTCCAACTTGTGAATCTCCTCTGCTGTGGTCCGCTTAGAGTTCCTGATGCTGTAGAAGTTAGTGGTGCACAATTCTTTGATCCTCTTATGGCAGTGTCTCAGTTTAGCAGCAATGAAAAGGGCGCCGCCATTCGTGGACACCAGTTCATTCCACCAGACATGCACAAGTTGGTTGAAGTCATTCCGGGTGAGCCATACCTTCTCAAATCTGAAGAACCAAGTGCACTATTTTGACAGTGTCTTTAGCAGTAGAGGTGAGTGGTCCGAGGTGATTCGCGATAACGCAGCCACTTTAGAGCAGGGAAAGGTGGAGTCCCACTCCGTTGAGATAAGGAAGCGATCAAGCTTAGCTAAAGTAGGATTGCTTTGCATATTCGACCAAGTGTATTGTTGGTTGCCTATTGGGAGATCCATCAGTTCCAGCTCATTAATTAGGTTAGAGAACATGCTCATTAGTTTGCAGCTCCAGGTCTTGCCCCTTGTCTGCGATCTCGAATGACTCATCTCGCGCGGTTCACCTGGGGGTTTTCCGTGGGATGGTATTCGCGATTTAGATGAATATTTATATGTGGGTGTGGATATGTGGGTATCAGGTATTGTGGATTCATGACTTCCAATAGACGCAAGCATCTATTGTTAATTACCCCCTTGTGATTGGGGCACCTTCGATTAAGAGACCTTTGTGAGGAGGATAGAATAAACCGTATCCTAATGATTGACCAAATCCTAAGTATATGTGTTAGGATTTAGATGGGTTCGAAATTGACTTGATTCTGCTTATATGTGTTGAGGATTAGTCGACATTAAACTCTAATTATATGTGTTAGAGTTTAATTGGGCTCGATTGGCTCTAAGTATATGTATTAGAGTCCAATTATGTTTGCTTCTATATTTGGCATATATTCCAAAGTGGAGACATGACCAAACCCCAAGGATATGTATTGAGGTGGGTCGGATTTGATACTACTCGAGAGTAGGAGGTGGCTAAGTCCTATATGTATTAGGATTGGCCGAGTTTGATATGTTTTTCACTCTAGTTATATGTGCTAGAATGAGAGGTTGACTAACCCTAAGTATATGTATTAGGATTAGTTGAGTTGGTTTGGTTTCTACCCTAGATATATGTGCTAGAGTAAAAGGTTAACTACACCCTAAGTATATGTATTAGGGCTAGTTGGGTTGGTTTGGATGAACTCTATGTATATGTGTTAGAGCCCGATCAAATTTGATTGGACTAAATTCTAAGTATATGATTTAGAATCTGGTCGGTTTGAATATGATTTTGCCTTAATTATATGTGTTAAGGCGATGAGATTGAATGAGTTTTGGGTTTTATTTGTGGGTTGGAATGGGTTATCAGTTTTATTTGTGGATCAAATGGGTTTTGGGTTTTATTTGTGGATCAAATGGGTTTTGGGTTTTATTTGTGGGTTGAATGGGTTTTGGGTTTTATTTGTGGGTCAAATGAGTTTTGGGTTTTATTTGTGGATCAAATGGGCTTTGGGTTTTATTTGTGAGTTGGATTTGAGTTTTGGGTTTTATTTGTGAGTTGGATTTAGGATAGTATGTGGACTGGATTTAAGACCCGCATATGGATTGGGCCTATGTCATATGTGGATTGGATTTGAGCTCCGCATGTGGATTGGATTTGGGACCCATATGTGGACTGAATTTAAGACCCGTATATGGATTGGGCCTATGTCATATGTGGATTGGATTTGGGACCCATATGTGGACTGAATTTAAGACCCGTATATGAATTGGGCCTATGTCATATGTGGATTGAATTTGAGATCCGCATGTGGATTGGATTTGAGATCCATATGTGGATTGGATTTGGGACCCGTATATGAATTGGGTCTTATTTTCGTATGGATAAATTTGAGGCCTGCATATGAGGTGAGCCTTTGAATCGGACTTAGGTTCCAAGTTGATTAGATCCAATTGAATCTTGTTTGAAACCGACTCTGGATTCAAAGAAATTTCTGTTTGTTTCGATATCCCTTTTTTTTTTTTTTTTTTTTTTTTTTTGGGTCCGGATAAAATTTCTTTTTTTCTTATTTATTTGGGATCCGAGAAAGTTTCTATTTTTGAAATTATTTGGGATCCGAGGAAGTTTCTATTTTTGAAATTATTTGGGATCCGAAAAGGAAATTCATTAATCTTATCTCGAGATTCCATCCCTTTTATTTTATATTTTGACTTGGCATCCGAATCAATCCACTCATCTTTGATTTGGGGTCAGGAGCAAGTACCGTTATTTTATTTTGATGTGGGGTCCTTTTTGAAATTATTTGAAATTATCGGGATCCGAAGGAGAAATTATTTGCGATCCGAAAAAGAAGTTATTTGGGATTCAAAAAAAAGAATTCTCTTTTTATTTTATTTGACTTGGGATCCGAAGGAAATCCGCTCTGATTTATATTTGGGATCCGAATCCACTTTGGCTTATCTTAGGGTTCAATCCCTTTTGGGTTCCGAAGGGAATCCACTTTGACTTAGCTTGAGTTCGGATGTCCGAAGAAATCATCTGAATCGGTTTTGGATTTTTGTTGACTTTCTTTTTTTCTTTTCCTTTTCTTTTCAACCTGAAGTAAGGGGCGTCCGCAGAGTTCCCAAACCGGCTTTCAAAGAAATTATTTATTTTTTTCTTTTTTCTTTTTCTTTTTCTTTTTCTTTTTTTTTTCTTTCTTTCTTTTCTCTTCCTTTTCAGCCTGAAGTAAGGTTCGTCCGCAGAGTTCCCAAACCGGCTTTCAAAGAAATTTTTTTTTCTTTATTTTTTATTTTTTTTCTCTTTTTCTTTTTTTTTCTTTCTTTTCAGCCTGAAGTAAGGTTCGTCCGCAGAGTTCCCAAACCGGCTTTCAAAGAAATTATTTTTTTTCTTTCTTTCTTTTTTCTTTTTCTTTTTCTTTTTTTTTCT
The DNA here is from genome assembly GCA_029168755.2 of Tillandsia fasciculata. Classification (NCBI taxonomy): domain Eukaryota; kingdom Viridiplantae; phylum Streptophyta; class Magnoliopsida; order Poales; family Bromeliaceae; genus Tillandsia; species Tillandsia fasciculata. Next base: position 20,827,114 of record CM054946.1, on the reverse strand, counting down.
TTCTTTCTTTTCTCTTCTTTTCAGCCTGAAGTAAGGTTCGTCCGCAGAGTTCCCAAACCGGCTTTCAAAGAAATTATTTTTTTTTTTTTATTTTTTATTTTTTTCTCTTTTCTTTTTTTTTTTCTTTCTTTTCTCTTCCTTTTCAGCCTGAAGTAAGGTTCGTCCGCAGAGTTCCCAAACCGGCTTTCAAAGAAATTATTTTTTTTTTTTCTTTATTTTTTTTTCTCTTTATTTATTATTATTTTTTTTTATAAATTCTTACCTGAGAAATACGTCCAAAAGAAAGAGCCGAGAAAGTTGATTGCGGGTGACGAGGAAGTTGATCGAAGGAGTTGACCGGAGGAGGTTGAAGAAGTTGACCGGAGGTGCTGGAGTCGATCGGCGCTTGAGGATGAGGGACGGGTTTTTTCTTTTTGTGGTGGAACATGGGAAAATATCGGACATTCTTTTTTTTTTGTGGTGGGAAAAATATGGAAAGTTCTTCTTCTTTTTTTTTGTGGTGGAAATATGGAAAAAAGTTTTTTTTTTTTTTTTGGAGTAGGTTTTTTTGTGGTGGAATATGGGAGGTTGGTTTTTTTTTTTTGCGGTGGGATATGGGGGGTTATATTTTTTTGTGGTGGAATATCGGACGTGTTTTCAGACCAGGCCAAAAGAAAGAAAGTCCTCTCTATTTATAGTGGGGAGTGGGGAGTGGCAGAGAAATATCGCGTGAGGTTTGTTATGATTCGTTGAGGGGTTAGCGAGAAAATGTGGGTTCGTTGAGGAACGACGTGCGTTGGCTCGCTGAGGAAAATACGTGGGAACCTCGTTCGAATTTTAAATTTCAAATTTCAAACTTGAAAAGATATGTTCAAATTAAAAATTCAAATTTTAGAATTGAATATGTTCAAATTTTAAATTTCAAATTTCAAAATTGAAAAGATATGTTCAAATTAAAAATTCAAATTTTAAAATTGAATATGTTCGAATTTTAAATTTCAAATTTCAAAATTGAAAAGATATGTTCAAATTTTAAAATTCAAATTTTTAAAATTGAATATGTTCGAATTTTAAATTTCAAATTTCAAAATTGAAGAGATATGTTCAAATTTTAAATTCAAATCTTAAAATTGAATATGTTCGAATTTTAAATTTCAAATTTCAAAATTGAAAAGATATGTTCAAATTTCAAAATTCAAATTTTAAAATTGAATATGTTCGAATTTTAAATTTCAAATTTCAAAATTGAAAAGATATGTTCAAATTTCAAAATTGAACGATTAATGAACGAGGAAAGTTCGAAATTGAATTGAGAGATATTTTAAAATTTGATTGGAGATTTGAATATGAATTTGGATAAGTCGGTTGAAAAATATTTTGAAATTTTATTGAAAATTCAAAATTCAAAATTCAAAATTCAATTTGAATATAATTTTTTTCTGAAATTGAATTTTTATAAAAATTTTTACTATAACGTAAGTCCCGCTGGGCACAAAAATAGGATCCGACTTGTTTGGTAAACCAAAAAAATTGACGGTGCTTTGATGAGACCTATAAGTTTGGTTCACAAATAACCCAAGCTTGTATTCACAAATGGCCTATTAAAGAATTGAATTTGTTGGACCCAAATTATTAATATGTTAAAAATTTTGGGCTTATACGGGGCTTATACAGACAAATCAATATTAGGGACCAACCATAATCTTTCCCCTCCATTTTTTTTTATATAATTTTTTTTTTTACCTCAAACAAATGCCCCCCATCTTTTCGTTGTACGAGGTACGAGTACGGTGAAAAGATGTACGTTCGATTGTTTTTCTCTCTTTATTTTTTTTCAAAATTTTTTTTTTTTTATATTTTTTTTTCGTATGCATTCAATTTGATTTCTCAGTTTATTGACATGGCGGTCAATTGAATATGGCTCGCTCAGTTTAGTGACATGGCGGTCGATATGAATATGGGTTGCTCAGTTTATTGACATGGCGGTCGATATGAATATGGGTTGCTCAGTTTATTGACATGGCGGTCGATATGAGTATGGATTGCTCAGTTTAGTGACATGGCGGTCGATATGAATATGGGTTGCTCAGTTTATTGACATGGCGGTCGATATGGGAAATGGGTTGCTCAGTTTAGTGACATGGCGGTCGATATGAATATGGGTTGCTCAGTTTATTGACATGGCGGTCGATATGAATATGGGTTGCTCAGTTTATTGACATGGCGGTCGATATGAGTATGACTTGCTCAGTTTATTGACATGGCGGTCGATATGAGTTTGGGTTGCTCAGTTTAGTGACATGGCGGTCGATATGAATATGGGTTGCTCAGTTTAGTGACATGGCGGTCGATATGAGTCTGGGTTGCTTAGTTTAGTGACATGGCGGTCGATATGAATATAGGTTGCTCAGTTTATTGACATGGCGGTCGATATGGGTATGGGTTGCTCAGTTTAATGACATGGCGGTCGATATGAGTATAGGTTGCTCAGTTTAATGACATGGCGGTCGATATGAGTATAGGTTGCTCAGTTTAGTGACATGGCGGTCGATATGAATATGAGTCGCTCAGTTTAGCGACATGGCGGTCGATATGAGTTTGGGTTGCTCAGTTTAATGACATGGCGGTCGATATGAGTATGGGGTTGCTCAGTTTAATGACATGGCGGTCGATATGAGTATGGGTTGCTCAGTTTAGTGACATGGCGGTCGATTTGAATGTAGGTTGCTCAGTTTATTGACATGGCGGTCGATATGAATATGGGTTGCTCAGTTTAGTGACATGGCGGTCGATATGAGTATGGGTTGCTCAGTTTAATGACATGGCGGTCGATATGAGTATGGGTCGCTCAGTTTATTGACATGGCGGTCGATATGAATATGGGTTGCTCAGTTTATTGACATGGCGGTCGATATGAGTATGACTTGCTCAGTTTATTGACATGGCGGTCTATATGAGTATGACTTGCTCAGTTTATTGACATGGCGGTCTATATGAGTATGACTTGCTCAGTTTATTGACATGGCGGTCTATTTGAATATTGGTTGCTCAGTTTATTGACATGGCGGTCGATATGAATATGGGTTGCTCAGTTTAGTGACATGGCGGTCTATGTGGATTTGAGTTTAGTTTAATGACTTTCCGGTCGTTTGGATTTAGATTTAGTTTAATGAGTTTTCGGTCATTTGGATTTGGGTTTAGTTTAATGACTTTTCGGTCGTTTGAAATTAGGTTTGGTCGTTTTGAAATTGGGTTTAGTTTAATGACTTTTCGGTCGTTTGAAATTGGGTTTAGTTTAATGACTTTTCGGTCGTTTGAACTTAGGTTTAGTTTAATGACTTTTCGGTCGTTTGGAATTAGGTTTAGTTTAATGACTTTTCGGTCGTATGAAATTGGGTTTAGTTTAATGACTTTTCGGTCGTTTCGGTTTGGGTTTAGTTTAATGACTTTTCGGTCGTTTGAAATTGGGTTTAGTTTAATGACTTTTCGGTCGTTTGAAATTGGGTTTAGTTTAATGACTTTTCGGTCGTATGAAATTGGGTTTAGTTTAATGACTTTTCGGTCGTTTGGAATTAGGTTTAGTTTAATGACTTTTCGGTCGTTTGGATTTGGGTTTAGTTTAATGACTTTTCGGTCGTTTGAAATTGGGTTTGTGAGTCGATTAAGTTGACTCAGCAAATTTATTTGGAGTTAGCTCAACTCTTGATTTGTTTCAGTTCGGGTGGCGCTGGTTTGCTTGATTTGGATCATCCCTGAAGTTCGATTTGAACCTTTGTTCAGGTTGGGTTCAAATTGAATTGGTTTGAACCTTTTGTATTTGATTTGGGCTGAGCCGGTTTAGGCTTTCACTTGGTTTGTCCCTTTTGAATTTGATTTGAGTCGAACCGTTATACTTTGGTTCAGAACCCTTTGATACATGGTTTAGGTCGAACCCTTATGACTTAGTTCGAGACCCTTTGAATTCAATTTCGGTCGGGCCCTTATAATTCGGCTCGACTTGGACCCTTCTGCAGTTCAGTTTGGTTCGGCTCGTAACCTTATGGTTAGGTTCGAGATCCGTTTGAACTTGAAACTCCATTGCATTTGGTTTGGATTTGATTTAAGACGCCTTCGGGTTTGGTTGGAGTCACCCTCTTTGCGGTTTGGCTCAAAACCTTTTGACTTTGATTTGGGGTCGAGCTGGTGCATTGTCCAGTTCATATGATTCTACCTAAATTCGATTTAGGTTGAACTGCCTTATAATTTGGGGGCATTTTTTTTTTTTTTTTTTATTGAAATATATGAGTTTATTTTGTCTCGGGAAGCAATCGAAATTGTTGCGTATAACCGACCCTAAGGCGAGTTAGAATTCCGTCGTAGACAAAATATGTTTGAAAAATATTTTGGGAGTATTGAAAAATATGGATTTATTTTGGTTTATTTTGAAAAATATGGGTTTATTGAAAAATATGGGTTTGTTTTGAAAGAAAAATATGTTTTTTGTGGCAATCGGGCGCCCACATGGGTTTTCACCCGATACCTTCCCCTAACTTTTGCCTGTGAGTTTGAATTGTGTATTCTCACAGCGGGGATCCCATTTTTGCCTGTGGGGTTATACCACAGCCGGAATTTTTTTTCTTTTCTTTTTTTTTTTTTTTTTTTTTTTTTTCTTGCAGTTTTTTTTTTTTTTTTTTTTTTTTTTTTTTTGAGATTTTTTTTTTTTGTTTCTTTTTTTTTTTTGAGAGAGATTTTTTTTTTTATTGAAAAATACGAGTGTATTTTGTCTCGATGAGCCAACAAAATTGTGTACATAACCGACCCTAAGATCAGTTAGCGTAGACAAAAAATATGTTTGAAAGAAAAATATTTTGAGTTTAAAAAAAATATGGGTTTATTTTGGTTTATTTTGAAAAATATGGTTTATTGAAAAATACGAGTTTGCTTTGAAAAAAAAATATGTTTTTGGTGGCAATCGGGTGCCCACATGGGTTTTCACCGATGCCTTCCCCTAACTTTTGCCTGTGAGTTCGAATGTTGTATCCTCACAGCGGGGATCCCATTTTTGCCTGTGGGGTTATACCACAGCCGGGAATGGTTTTTTTTTTTTTTTTTTTTTTTTTTTTTTTTTTTTTTTTTTTTTTGAGATTTTTTTTTTTTTTGGTTTTTTTTTTTTTTTTGAGATTTTTTTTTTTTTGGTTTTTTTTTTTTTTGAGATCTTTTTTTTTTTTCGTTTTTTTTTTTCTTTTTTTTTTTTTTTTTTTTGTGTGTTTTTTTTTTTTTTTTTTTTTTTTTTTTTTTTCAATTTTTTTTTTGATTGGTTCTTTGAAAATATGAGCTTGCCTTTGAACACCATCCTTTGAATGTAGGTGAGTAGGTGAGCTGTTCACCTACGGGTTGGTGAAGAGGATTGGGTATGCCCCGTTAGATTATTTTTTCGAGGTTGCACCCGAGGAATTGACCATATTGCGTGCATTCTTGAAAAAGGGTAGTAAAGGTAATCATGCCCCCAGTAAAAGCAGCATATGTTGGTGCTATTTCTTCGATGCAAGTATTAGGATTTACCTTTACCGCTTTTTTTTTTTTGTTATATATTAAAAGTCTCAAAGATGGAAGGAAAAAGCCAGGTCCCACCGGGCGTGCCATTTTGTCTGCCACCTCGAATGACTCATCTCGCGCGGTTCACCTCTCGGGTGTTTCCCGTGGGATGGTATTCGCGATTCAGATTTATATTTGTATGTATGGATGGGTGTATGTTGGTATCAGGTATTGTGGATCCATGACTTCCAATAGACGCAAGCATCTATTGTTAATTACCCCCTTGTGATTGGGGCACCTTCGATTAAGAGACCTTTATGAGAAGGATAGAATAAATCGTATCCTAATGATTGACCAAATCCTAAGTATATGTGTTAGGATTTAGCTGGGTTTGAAATTGACTTGATCCCAATTATGTGTGTTGAGAACTAGTCGATATTAAACTCTAATTATATGTGTTAGAGTTTAATGGGGTTCAATTGGCTCTAAGTATATGTATTAGAGTCCAATTATATTTGATTCCATATTTGGCGTATGTTCCAAAGTGGAGGGACCAAACCCCAAGGATATGTATTGAGGTGGGTCGGATTTGATGCTACTCGAAAGCAGGAGGTGGCTAAGTCCTATATGTATTAGGATCGGCCGAGTTTGATATGTTTTTCACTCTAATTATATGTGCTAGAATGAGAGGTTGACTAACCCTAAGTATATGTATTAGGATTAGTTGAGTTGATTTGGCTTCTACCCTAGACATATGTGCTAGAGTAAAAGGTTAACTGCACCCTAAGTATATGTATTAGGGTTAGTTGGGTTGGTTTGTATGAACTCTAAGTATATGTGTTAGAGCCCGATTGAGTTTGATTTGACTAAATTCTAAGTATATGATTTTAGAATCTAGTCGGTTTGAA
>CM054946.1:20465713-20815713 GCA_029168755.2 Tillandsia fasciculata | reverse complement strand
CCGAAAAGGAAATTCATTAATCTTATCTCGAGATTCCATCCTTTTATTTTATATTTGACTTGGCATCAGAATCAATCCACTCATCTTTGATTGGGGGTCAGGAGCAAGTACCGTTATTTTATTTTGATGTGGGGTCCTTTTTGAAATTATTTGAAATTATCGGGATCGAAGGAGAAATTATTTGCGATCCGAAAAAGAAGTTATTTGGGATTCAAAAAAAAGAATTCTCTTTTTATTTTATTGACTTGGGAATCCGAAGGAAATCCGCTCTGATTTATATTTGGGATCCGAATCCACTTTGGCTTATCTTAGGGTTCAATCCCTTTTGGGTTCCGAAGGGAATCCACTTTGACTTAGCTTGAGTTCGGATGTCCGAAGAATCATCTGAATCGGTTTTGGATTTTTGTTGACTTTCTTTTTTCTTTTCCTTTTCTTTTCAACCTGAAGTAAGGGGCGTCCGCAGAGTTCCCAAACCGGCTTCAAAGAAATTATTTATTTTTTTCTTTTGTCTTTTTCTTTTTCTTTTTCTTTTTTTTTTCTTCTTTCTTTTCTCTTCCTTTCAGCCTGAAGTAAGGTTCGTCCGCAGAGTTCCCAAACCGGCTTTCAAAGAAATTTTTTTTTCTTTATTTTTTATTTTTTTCTCTCTTTCTTTTTTTTTTCTTTCTTTTCAGCCTGAAGTAAGGTTCGTCCGCAGAGTTCCCAAAACCGGCTTTCAAAGAAATTATTTTTTTTCTTTCTTTCTTTTTTCTTTTCTTTTTTTTTTTTTTCTTTCTTTTTTTCTCTCCTTTTCAGCCTGAAGTAAGGTTCGTCCGCAGAGTTCCCAAACCGGCTTCAAAGAAATATTTTTTTTTTTTTTATTTTTTATTTTTTTTCTCTTTTCTTTTTTTTTCTTTCTTTTCTTCCTTTCAGCTGAAGTAAGGTTCGTCCGCAGAGTTCCCAAACCGGCTTCAAAGAAATTTTATTTTTTTTTTTTTTTTATTCTTTTTTTTATTATTATTTTTTTTTTATAAATTCTTACCTGAGAAATACGTCCAAAAGAAAGAGCCGAGAAAGTTGATTGCGGGTGACGAGGAAGTTGATCGAAGGAGTGACCGGAGGAGGTTGAAGAAGTTGACCGGAGGTGCTGGAGTCGATCGGCGCTTGAGGATGAGGACGGGTTTTTTCTTTTTGTGGTGGAACATGGAAAATATCGGACATTCTTTTTTTGTTGTGGTGGGAAAAATATGGAAAGTTCTTCTTCTTTTTTTTGTGGTGGAAATATGGAAAAAAGTTTTTTTTTTTTTTGGAGTAGGTTTTTTTTGTGGTGGAATATGGGAGGTTGGTTTTTTTTTTTTGCGGTGGGATATGGGGGTTATATTTTTTTGTGGTGGAATATCGGACGTGTTTTCAGACCAGGCCAAAAGAAAGAAAGTCCTCTCTATTATAGTGGGGGAGTGGGGAGTGGCAGAGAAATATCGCGTGAGGTTTGTTATGATTCGTTGAGGGGGTTAGCGAGAAAATGTGGGTTCGTTGAGGAACGACGTGCGTTGGCTCGCTGAGGAAAATACGTGGGAACCCGGTTCGAATTTTAAATTTCAAATTTCAAACTTGAAAAGATATGTTCAAATTAAAAATTCAAATTTTAGAATTGAATATGTTCAAATTTTAAATTTCAAATTTCAAAATGAAAAAAGATATGTTAAAATAAAAAATTCAAATTTTAAAATTGAATATGTTCGAATTTTAAATTTTCAAATTTCCAAAATTGAAAAGATATGTTCAAATTTTAAAATTCAAATTTTAAAATGAATATGTTCGAATTTTAAATTTCAAATTTCAAAATTGAAGAGATATGTTCAAATTTTAAATTCAAATCTTAAAATTGAATATGTTCGAATTTTAAATTTCAAATTTCAAAATTGAAAGATATGTCAAATTTCAAATTCAAATTTTAAAATTGAATATGTTCGAATTTTAAATTTCAAATTTCAAAATTGAAAAGATATGTTCAAATTTCAAAATGACGATTAATGAACGAACGAGGAAAGTTCGAAAATTGAATTGAGAGATATTTAAAATTTGATTGGAGATTTGAATATGAATTTGGATAAGTCGGTTGAAAAATATTTTGAAATTTTATTGAAAATTCAAAATTCAAAATTCAAATTCAATTTGAATATAATTTTTTCTGAAATTGAATTTTATAAAAAATTTTACTATAACGTAAGTCCCGCTGGGCACAAAAATAGGATCGACTTGTTTGGTAAACCAAAAAAAATTGACGGTGCTTTGATGAGACCTATAAGTTTGTGTTCACAAATAAACCCAAGCTTGTATTCACAAATGGGCCTATTAAAGAATTGAATTTTTGGACCCAAATTATTAATATGTTAAAAAATTTTGGGCTTATACGGGGTTATACAGACAAATCAATATTAGGGACCAACCATAATCTTTCCCCTCCCTTTTTTTTTATATAATTTTTTTTTTTTACATCAAAAACCCCTACGCTCGATTTAGTTTGGCGTAAGGTTGAAGTCCACGCACAACAACCACGGGCCTTTACAGTGAACTTTTAGTGCCCCAAGTTCGCTGCAGAAGGCTACCTTCCCTTCCATCCCGGGGACCGTCAACATTGGTAAGAAAAAATGAGAAAACACTGGCGCGATGCACCAGGCAAAGTGTTAGAGAAAAGACCCGCACCAGGACCTTAGAACAGGAGAAATCATTCGAATTCCAACAAGTTACTACACCTCCAGAGGCGCCATTAGCACTGATAAACTGGCATTTGTTGAACAAGCAACCGGCAAAAGAGTTGAGGAAAGAGCGTGAGACAGTGCTCGCCTTCGATTCTTGAAACCATAGGATGGACTCCCTAAACCTAGATACAACAGACTTGACAATGGCCCGCTTGCCGCGGTCATTGAGACCTCGGACATTCCAACAACAGACTTGTAACATAAAGACAAAAGATACACCAAGGGGACCCTCCTGGGCACTAAGCGAGTTGACCCGAGGTCCGCCTGAAATCCGCATAGTTGCTTGCGTCCTCCTCATTCAACGAGATTCCCAGTTTCGCGCATTTCGCGATGAGCTTCTTGTGCGTAGGAGGGGCGCAGCCAGCAGCTGTACCAAGAGAAGTCCTCGATCGCTTCCCGGAGTCGGCCGTCCCCGGCGAGACACCCCCGGCTCTTAAGGCGGCTTTACGTTCCATTGCTACCACCAAGGCATGGCTACCAACGCTCATCGCTAGTCTGGGGCTCTTCCTCGTGCAAGGAGGTACGCGCCCAGGAGGGCCGCCAGCCTTCGGCAGAGACCCCTGCGAGAGAGGCACCTCCGACCCGGCTACACACGTAGAGGCGATGCCGTCGCAGGTCGGACGGACGATCAGGGCCTTCGGCCCACCTTCAGTCGTAGAGACGTGGCCGTCGGAGATCGGTAATTCAAGAATTAGGGCCGCCACGGAGGCGGCAGCGGGGAGATCTCTCGCCAGTCTTGGGTTCTTCCTCGTGGAGGGAGGTGCGCACCCAGGCGGTGCAACCTCCAGCGGTAGAGTCCCATGCGAGAGAGGCGCCTCCGACCCAGCTTCAGCCAGAGAAACCAGATAGGCTTGGACGTCACTGTTCAGGAGGTCGAGCAGGGCCTCCGGCCTAGTTTCAACCGGAGAGGCGTGGCCGACGTTGATCGGAGAGCCGGGCAGGGCCGCCTCGGAGATTGCATCGAGACGATGGGTGGGAGCAGACACCCCCAGAAAGAAGGCAAGCCGAATAGGGATGGGCCTCCCCTCATTAACCGACAGAAACAGTTTAATGACAGAAACAGTAAAACTGCCAGGCTCCCCTGGCCGGCAGTAAACAAGCCCAAACAGGTCCTCGGGTTAAGGTATGGTCCGGTAAAAATAAGGGGCCCAGAAGAAATCGTAAAGGGCTAAAACACATCCCTGTTTTGATTTGAATTAGCTAGAACAAGAGAGTCCTGCAGTAAGGTCGGAGTGGTGGGCCCCGGTTCCAAGGTTGACGCCTGCAAAGGAGCCTATCGTCGTCCTGCCCAAGTCACTAGAGGGAGGGGGACCAGCTTTTTAAGCAGTGAAGGTGCGTAGGCCACGTGAGCCGACGCCACACCCGAAGCACCATCGTACGCCGAGCCAGGGAACGCCCCAGCCTGGAACCCAGCACAAGTCGAAGCCGTCCTCGACCCCAGCGTTCCTAAGGCCGCGGTATCAAAACACGCTACCCTCTTCTTCCCCGATCCCTGGTCCCCATTTGAATTCTTACAAGAATGGTGCAACGGCCGAAACCCGAGGCGCGATCCCAGCGTAGGAGCCCTGACGTTCAGCGAACGGTCATCGCACGCACCCCTAGGGAGGCCCGAGGGGTCCTCAGTGCAGGGATGACCGGCAGACGACGCCGCCACGCCGGAGCTCTCTAGGGGCCCCTTCTCCACCGGGCCTCCGCCGTTAGTCATCACCTCTCGCCTGCAGCCAAGCGCGGCACGCCGTCTATCTCTAATTTCCGACGAGTTCCAAGTGTTGGTTTCGCCCGAGCGGATACCCTCCCTCGAGTCCTCTCCGCATCCATCCCCGCCGGGGGGTAGGGACTCTCCGAGCAAGGTTCATCCCCTGGGGGTCCGATTGATCCCCCCTTCATTTGCGTCACCGCCGACAAAAGGGATCCCTCGGTCCTCACCACCGAAGGGCGCCGTGCTTTCGATCCTCACCGAGACAGAGATGATGAAGTCTCCCATCGAGATTAACAAGTGCTCCGGGATGTCGGCGAGATCGTCGACCGCAACCAAGCATCTGAAGCCGATGAGGTCCACCAAGTTGATGTTGTTGGTATCAGCGCGTAGGAAACGCCCGAAACCATGAACGATGGCGCTCACACTAGACGCTAACCAGCATTCAAAAGGTAAGTTGATGATCTTAATCCATGCTTTATACATTAATCTGGAATGGCTAGCGAGCCAGTAGGGCTCCCACGAGAAGCAGCGCAGTCTACAGTGCGAGAGCCGGATAAGCGAGTTGCAGATGAGGTCCTCCGGTCGGACCCATTCGGGGAGAAGGATGACGTAGTCCCTCTCACGATATTTCGCCACCAAGAAGTCAGTTGAGAAGCCTCCGAACCTAGCCGCAAGATTGGAGGCGATGGTCTCCTGTGGGAGGTGTTCCAGATTCACCCTTTCGATGACATCGGCCATCACAGCTCATTGTCTCTGAAGTTGTCGGTTGTGGAAGTCTTCAGAGAGAGGGATAAACACCTTCGTCATATGGGGTCTGAAATCGCCGCCTCTGTGCATCTTCGAAGGCGTTGGAGTGCGACGGAGCTGACACTGGCGCGCCCGGTGGCTGGTGCGAAGGCACACTGCGCAGAGCAGCGGGTCTTCTAGCAGTTATGGATCGGTGGTTGCTGGCAAGGCACCTGAAGCACCTATTTTTGAGGTCGAGTTTGGAGAAGTGGAGGCGAGCCCGATGAACGGAAGGCGGCCACGGAAGCAGGTGGGGCTCAGAATGCTTCGGCGGGTGGAGACCCTTGGTCAGCATCTCTTTACAAATTGAACTAAGACAACCCAAAGAAAGCAGTTCAATGGGAGAAAGAATCCTAAAAGTTATAAGCAGCAAAGTAACTACACAGACCTATTTCCAAGTATTTGTTCTTATCTTGATAAACATAAAGAATAAATGAAGTGGAGGTTATATCGAAGGTTTGAATGATATATTATTCCAATAGAACAACGGAAATTAACAGCAGGAGTGGTAAACATGTCTCCACCACTGAAGCCTACTTCATCCTTTATTCTTCTTCTATCAATAACGCAAGATATGCTTTAAACTTTCTAAGAAAAAAAAAAAAAACTGAAAAAAGGATATCTAGTATTGCTGGTAAGCCGAAAGTAACCGAAATAATTTAAAGAGTTGGCTGAAAGATACAGAAAAATTTTATATTCCTGAGAATTAACCCCATACTCAGATTGACTGAAATAAAGGAGCTCAACTTTCATGAAGAAATATATAACAAGTACCAAAGGTGCATCACAATTGATTTTTTTATGCAACAGGTGGAGATGGCACAAAAAGATGTCATATACTATTTATATATGTTTTGCAAAATGTTCACATTAGCACCATCTGGAACTAAGACACCCAGCATATAATGTTGCTAATAAATAGTTATATATAAAGAGCTTGTGGAAGTCTATAACACATCAGACATGTCTCTTTACAGGCAAACAGTCCATAATCACCAAATGCGCGATTCTGTAGTTTCAAAAATTATATTTCCGCGGCGTGAAACTTATGTACAAGATTATGATGGTTTTAAAAGCACCACATTTAATTGACTGTGGTATTTGCATCACTATATATATACACACCCACATACATACATATATATACACACACATGCATGAATGTTTAATTTGTAGGTATGTACTCATCATGTATGTGTATTTCATCTTTTCTAACAACCTTAGCTTTTGACCTCTTTGGATTAATGCTATGTCCACTCTTAGATGGGAGAAAATTTTGAATGCTGGAAACTATATCATAAAAGTAAAAGCGTACAGAGCTTATTTAAACTATGGACCATTTTTGATTTGACAATCTAAGTTTCCAAATTTGAATCAATTAATACCGTTTTAGCTGTTGGATCGTTGGCGCTAACCATTAATCCTAAAAGCTCGAACTGTTAGAAATACGCAATCAATTCACTTAAAGTGTACAGATACAGCGCCCACGGATTTCGACCGGACTCAACCCACCTGTACGTTGGGTCTATTGTTGGGCCTCTTGCCGTTAGGTCTATTGTGGACCGCAGCCCCACTCAACTTATTGGGCTCACCCAACTCAACTTATTAATCTTCTGAGCCTATTGTCACGAGACAGTAAGTTAGACCTATTTAACCCATAAATAAATAGCCAACATTAGCTTCAAAATTTAAGTTAATTACTTTAATAAATTTATAGTTGTAAGAATTATATAAAAAATACTAACTAAATTTATAAAAATAAATGACGCATTCAAATTTTAAAATCAAAATATCGTTGAGTGACTCAAATCAAATAAATTGAAAGCTTAGATACTAAGATACTAATATCAAAATTTTGAAAGTTTGAATAGCTAAATCAAAATGATGCATAATACAGATAAGTTCTATACATATTTACCTATCATAAAAAGATCAAGAGATTCATACAAATCATACGATAGTAGTTTTTTTTTTTTTTTTTTTTTTTTTTGAGAGAAGGTAGCATGCCAAATCATACGATAGTTAGCCCCATATAGCTCAAAAAATTCTCTCGCATACTCTACTCTCATCTATATTTGGGAGTAGGCTATTGTTAAATATATAGCATCAATTTATTTGCAATTGACCCATCAGCAAAGAAAACAGCATTCGCTGCCCAAGCAATTTAATGCTTGATTTCCAAATATTGAAAGATTTCATTGCTTTCCTACTCATTTGAGCCATTCAAAGTGCCCCAACTTGTCAGATGCCTCCATCAATCCACAGAATTATTCTTTGTTCCCCAAGCTAGATTCCTTATTAGTAGGCCTCAATTCATCTGATGGTTCATAAACACTTCTTGTCAATAAGCATTAAACTAGTGATCATCTAGCTATCATGCTTTCCAAATGGTAGAACTATCATATATATAGGTGCATCCTTTTGTAGTGAAAAAATAGCTTCTAATTTCCTTGTTTTAGACCTCTTAGATACAGTGCTTCTAAGAGCCTTCTTGAAGTGCCATTTGAGTTTGTGCAGGACATACTGTAGCTAGTGTCATTTAGTTTTGTACCATTACCAAACTGGGGGAAGCCAAGTTCACCAATTATGGCCTGGAGAAAGATTACCAAGACGACAGTGGACCACCCATCCTTTCTCACTATATTTCCTCCCAACTGATTTAAAAATTAAGTTCTTTACAAAAAAAAATTAGGTGGTTAAATCATGTAAGCTATGAGACGGGACGGATGGAGATGGGACAAGCAGTCCATAGCAGATCATTAGTTGGCCCAGGTCCAGAGAATAGTTTTGTCATGTATATAATATGTTAAAGTCTCATTCCCTAGTAATTTAAGATCAAGCCTCAGAAAAAAAAAAGAGAAAAGGTTAATAAAACGTACACATGAGAGGAAGTGCGAGTTACTTGAGTTTATACAGCATTAAATCATCATTTTTTAGCTCCTTAGTTTTTTAGCAAACAATAATTATTTTTCTAGTCTTTTTATCCTATCACACATACATCTATCAGATTTGTCTTTCTTTCTAAATGATATTATTAACAAATCAAATTAATTTAGATAAATAGATATTGATAATTTCTAACACAAGTGATTAAGAGCTTGATAGTTGGTATTTAAAATTTTAAATTGAAAGTTTCATTACTTCATATTTTCAGTATCTAGGGGCTATTTACTATTGACTAAATTTGATTACATTCAGCTAATTTGGGTATGCTTCTAACAAAAACAAATATATATTAATATCACTTTCCTTCATTTATTTGGATTTAGAAAGTGGATTAGCTAGATCACTAAGTTTTTTTTTCTTTCTTTCTTTCTTTTCCCCAAGTGGGCTTCATGGTGACATGAAAGACAAGTCCTCGAGCTTTGCCCTAGGATAAAGTGAGACGTCACTAAAGTGATAGTGTTCTTTTAACCGGCTACTAAGATTAAAATATAAAGAGGGAAAAGGGATATAATAAAGTGCTTAGAATGAGAGACATACTTATTAGACCAACCTCCTCTAACTTTGTGAAGAGCCAATCAGCTTCTGCCTGATTTATTCTTCCCTTCAAATCCCCCATCTCTCAAGATTAATAAAGAGCCAACTTGGAAGGAGATGTCTATCTGGGGGCTTATTTTTATGTATCTTTTGCTATAAGGATGCAATCTTTTGGAGATAATGGTGCTTCCTGTTAGTGCTTGCCTTTCTCCTTTTACAAAGTGCTGCAAACGCTTTTTAGGACTCAAGACAAATGCTTTCGGTAAAGATTGGATGCTTTTTCTCACATTAAACATAGTAAGAAACGTAGAGTTAGATCTAACTATGGGCATTCACACCTGATTGGTGCTTCTTAAAGAAGTTCAAACTGCTGGTAGGTTGGGAACCATGCAACATCGCTTTGCGGAGCTCCAAATAATTACCTACAGATTAGAGCATGCTTATTAATTTACCTACAGATTGGAGTTTGAAGATTGCTGTTTCTGAATATTAGACCAAATACGAAGTTTCTCACAGACAAATTTAACACAGATGGGCAGTTTATAAGGATTGACTAACACTAAACATTTTATCACTTACAAAAGAAGTGATGGTCAAAAGTCATTGTAGGACAAGGTAACCTGATCATGATCCACTATCAAATTTTATCTGCACAATGAAAATCATCGAGGGCACTAAAAAGATGAGCTGCTTATAAATTAAGACTGGTGCTCGAAAACATATATATATGATGGCATGAAATTTGAAATTCCAAATGAACGATCACAACCTACACAATCTTCAAAAGTTGTTATAAACTAAAATCCTTCAGTTCAATACTTGCAGAGCATAAATCTTGGCAAAATCTTGTAACAGAAATAAGGCTGCATTTTTCAAATGAGAGAGAGGCCATATACATGCACTATCCAATAGTATGTAGCACTTAGTGCAATGAGGATGTTGCAGCTGAAGTAGTGACTTAAAAAGTAGAAGAGTCTTTTCATGTAACCAAAATTTTATTTTGTGCAGCGCAAGCCTCTGAATGCTGTGCGAGATCTAGCAAACCAATTTTTAACTGCATTAAATGATAAACTCATTACCTCGATATTGTATTCCTCATCAAAATTCAGACATAGTCTTCACTGCTCTCATAGATAGTTTAAAGTTTACCTGCTGCTTTGTTTTGCGTGAAACTACTGATACCCATCAAAATTTATCTGTGCCAACTCCTTAGATAACATTTTTCCAAATGTATAAAACACATAAATCTTCATAAATCTTTTAAATGAATTGTGAGCGGGGGATTTCTTGCAACAATTAAACTCTCTGTGAAGTACAAAGAAGATATATGGGCACTTTAAGAATCAGAAGCTCTTACAGCTTTCTCAGATAAATGTAAAGTCCATTTGTTCATTAGCTATTAGCTCTTCCTATAAAACCACAACAAGACAAGCTGCAAAACTCCCAAAGCCCACGAGGAAAAAGCCCCTATATCAGCATCTGCAAAAGCGACAGCAAGCATGGAGACAAAGTTTCCACACCTCTGAGGCTTTTAGCAGTCTTTGATAAGGGAAAAAACAAATAAAAACAAAAGAGCTCATCAGATTGCTTTCTTTTTTTTTCTCTCACCCTACTCCTTTCATGTGAGAGAGCCATGCATGAAAGTAAGGGAATTCTCGGATCAAGAAGCCCTAAAATCCAAGAAACTGATAGCTAGCTAAGTCTATCCTCTATGGCTTGTGGGGAGTTTCATCATTTGAAAGTGATGAATTGGGGGATCCGAGGAGATGGGCCCTCTCCATATGATATGCTTTAATTAGTTTTTAGGGGGGGGGGGGGGGGGGGGGGGGGAAGGCCCTAGAGGAACCAATTCATGTGATCCTCTTCTCTCATCTTTCTTGCTCTCTCTTTTTTGTTCTTAAAGGGAAGAGGACTGGTCAAAAAGGTTGGGGAGAGGCCTGCATGGCGTGAAGAGAATAACATGGGAGAGAGTGAGAATTGGGGAAATGATGGCGGATGCTTTTGGGCAAGGATAAGTCATTGTCCTCACAAAGAATTTGAGGAGGGGAGCTTTTTGTATCATATATATGGGGAGATGATATATAGAAGTTGTGGCCGGGCACAGTTATATATATAAACACAGTAGGGCACCGAACTCAGCAACAAAGCTGTTTCTGGGAGAAGTAATTATGGGGTCTGGAAAACAAATGCCCAAGTGACTGAAAATGGAAGAAGAGCAGCTGTCCTACGAAAAAAACATCCGGCCCATGCATAGTGGGCTAGATACTTTTTGTTCCTTAACAGGTTCTAATTATGATAGTGGAGGCTATTTTATACCAGGAGTTAAGTCCACTACTTGGATGGCTATATTTAATAGTGAACACTAGCCAGCGATGATGGCAATTCAAACTCTTAGTAAAGTATGATGTCCTGTGTAATTAAAATACCATCTGCGGCGAAGGAAGGTTATAATATATAATTGTGCTGTAACCTCCAGGTTTAAGGTTTCTAGAACATTTTCTAACGTTTTGAGGTAAGGCCTTAAAAGTCTACCAAAGTTGGTGCATGGCACCATTCTCTACCTTAGGCGAGGCGAGGTCTCACTGTTTCACAGTTACAGCATTGGATTCTTTTTCATGTGTGAAAACCCTAAAATGGTCTCAGTAGTATAACTAATTAAATAAACTAGTAATTAAATAAATATCAGCAGTAAGGTTTATTGCTGGTTAAAGGACTTCATTTTAGATTCAACAAGAAGTTTCAATGTATTTATCCACAATAGATATAGTACACATGGTCACCATAGCTCGCTTTCAAGTAAAACAACCTACGATGAATCGCTACCATGTCTCACGGCCCACGGGTTGGGAAGGAAAGACCGATTTCTGCTGGATTGAAACAGCTAAAAAAAGGAGTGTGTAGGCCCTTGGGTGTTGTGCGGGCGACTTCAACATGACCGCTACCAATCTGAGAGAAGTGGGAGCGCTTGGTGCAACCGGATTTTCAACTATGTTTACAAACATGATCAATGATCTCGATTGATAGACACCCCATTGGAACAATCAGAGCTTCACGTGGTCTAAACCAGCAAAGCGTGCCCACCCTTGCTAAACTGGACGCTTCCTTATTTCGACCGAAATGGGATCTCGCTTCCCCCTTACAACTGTCTCGGCACTACCTAGAATCACCTCGGATCACTCACCACTTCTGCTTAAAACGGAGAGGCGGTTGGCAGCTACTCTCTTCAGATTCGAAAAGGTTTGGCTTACGCGAGGGGATTTCAACTCGTTGATCCCGGTTTGGTGGCGAGGAAATTGAAGTTACGAATGGACAGCAAGGAAGCATCCTCACCTTCAATGTGAAGCCAGACATTGCCGCAAGAGGATTAAGGAATGGCGACAGTCCAATTTCCACAGCATACGAAATTGCAAGCGCCAACTATCGGAGGAAATCCAAAGCTGGATCTGAAGGAAGAATGAGAAGTCTGACTCAATCGAGTTAGACACAAGAGCAAAACACAAAGCTAAACTGCGAGAGATCATAGATGAAGAGGAAATACTCTGGAAAACCAGGGCTAAACAACACTGGTTAAAAGAAGGCGACGGCAACTCCAAATTCTTTCACGCTATAGCCAACGGTCGACAGCGAATCAACTATATAGGGACCATTGAGGATGATGGCCAGATTTTGAGCAGAGAAAAAGGACAAAAGCGATTACTTCGTGCGCAAATTCAAGGATAGATTTGCACCTGACAACCCTCCTCCCGTCTCCTTTGGAGACTGGAGTGATCTGTTTCCTGATAACGACTCGCTTAGCTCGGATAGCCTCACCTCTCACTTCACGAGGAAAAAATCAAGGCGGCAACGTTTCATTGAGCGGGGACAAGGCCCCCGGTCCAGACGGATTTAGTATGGTATTTTACCAAAAGTTCTGGGGTGTGATCAAGATGACCTCATTAAAATCTTTGATGATCTCTTTAAGGCTCCTTGAACACGGGACCAATTGACTATACTCACATCTGTCTGATACCTAAGTCGGATAACGCTAAACCGCAAATGATTTCGACCTATCTGTCTTAATAACTGCCTTCAGAAAATCATCTCAAGGTCCTGGCGAACAGGCTCGTGAAGGTGCTACCTAATATCATTTCTCCTTCACAATCCGCCTTCCTGAAGGGGCGATCCATCCTTGACTCCTTCGCCACAGCATCCGAAATCATCAGCTGGGGATTGAGCAAGCGAATCAATGGGGTCGGCGTCAAGGCCGACTTTGAAAAAGCCTTCGACAAGGTAAACTGGCTCTTCCTCCAACATATTCTCCAATGCCTCGGAGCCAATCAAAGCTGGTGCGATTGGATTAACCAGTGCACCACCAATTGTAAAGCTGCCATTCTGGTCAACGGTGCCCCGACAAAATGGTTTAAGATGAGAAGAGGCCTACGCCAAGGAGATCCCTTGTCACCCTTCCTATACCTACTGGTGGCCGAAGGGCTGACAAGATTGACTATTAGAGCGACACAGAATAACCTCATCTCTGGTATCGGCCCAACTAGGGAGACTAGAACTTCTATCATCCAATATGCTGATGACACCCTATTTTTCTGCGAGGCGAAAACTCGACAGCTCAAGAACTTGCGATTCATGTGGCAAATCTTCGAGTGGGCGTCGGGCCTCAAGGTCAACAGAAATAAATCTGAGCTCTTCGACCTGGGCGACCAGAACAACAGAAGGGATAGACTAGCTTCCATCTTAGACTGCAAACCAGGCACCCTCCCAATCAAATACCTAGGGTTACCATTGAAAAAAGGCAATGTCCCGAAAGAAGCTTGGCTTAAAATCATCAACAGGATTGAACTCAAAATTGATGGTTGGCAAGCAAAACTGCTCTCTCAGGGAGGGAGACTAACCCTCGTAAATGCCGTGCTCTCGAATCTCCCCCTCTACTACTTCTCGGTCTTCAGGGTCCCCGTCTGGGTTCTACGAAGAATTGACTCACTGCGGAGGGCCTTCTTTTGGAAAGGTAGCAAGGCAGTCCATGGGAGCAACTGTTTGGTCAACTGGAAAACAATCTGCAGGAGGAAAAGAAACGGCGGACTCGGGGTCTTGAACCTGGAAAACATGAACACCGCCCTACTAACAAAATGGTGGTGGCGTTACCTATCCTTAGAGCATACTCCGTGGGGTCACCTCCTTAATGCTCTGTACTACAGACGGAGAAGACCTCTCCACGAAGGAGCATCTTTTAGACCCCACTCACAATGGTGGAAGAGCGTTCTGGGTACTAGGGAACTCTTCCTTCATAGTATTGCGTTCTCGATTGGCAACGGAGAGAGGACAGCCTTCTGGGATAGAATTTGGACTGGAGAATCATCGCTTTCATCCCAATTCCCAGGAATTTTTGCCATGGTCATGAGCAAGGACCTACGTGTCAGCGACTGCTTTGGACAATACGGCTGGAACTGGGATAGAATTCTTGAGGGCCTACCGTCCAACCAAGATGCTCTTCAAAACCTCATCGAATGCTTCAAGGACTCCATCCCGGCACAGACACCAACCCTTAACATTGACTTAGTGCTCTGGCGTTGGACAAACTCGAGAAAATTTACAGTCAAGTCGCTGTACACCTTCCTACAAGACAGTGGGGTGGTGGAAACTCGTTTCGAGACGCTTTGGAACGTCAAGGCCCCACTCAAAGTTAAGATCTTTATATGGCTGGCGCTGAGAAGAAGAATTTTGACCAGGGACATCCTCCGCAAAAGAAACTGGACTGGACCTACATGCTGTTCAATCTGCCTCGAATCAGATGAAACGGTGGACCATCTATTAGTTTCTTGCCCCTACACGAAATCGATACTGGAGGCCTTGATGCCAAATAAAACGGAAATCCAGAGCGCCTCCTCGCTTACTAATCTCTGGGAGAAGTTCGGGCAACAAAAAGGAGCGCTAGGGAAACGACTGCTTACAACTTTGGCCGCAACCTGGTGGAACCTATGGCTAGAAAGGAACAGAAGATGCTTCGACAATCAGAAACGATCCATAGGTGCAGTCCTTGTGACGGTCCGTATCTGCCGCTCCAATTGGCTTAAGTTTTGTACCTAAACGATCTATAGGCGTAGTTTTTTTTTTTTTTTTTTGGGCCCGTCTGCGCTTGCAAACTTCGGCTGCCCACTTGCCAAATTCACTCACGTAATGAATGAAGCGGCAGCATGCTGCCTTTCTCTCAAAAAAACAACCTACGATGGTTTGGGTCTCACCACGAAAATAATGATGGTTTTGTGCGTCGATCGTAAGCAAGGAACTTAATTACTACATGCTCGGCGCATCTCATTCATTTCAGGCCTGGCAAACAGCTAGTATGCAGTTTCGGGGGGAAAATACCAGGCCAAAACCATTGTTACCTGGACTAAGGCCCTCGAATTTTTTTTTGGTTGGTCTTGAATTTGGTTGATTGTGTCGGACCCGGCTGGAGATGGGCTGAAAAGACGAATATAATGTTTGGGCTGATTTAGGCCCGAGCTAATTAAAAGTAATCCAGCCTGGTATCAGGACATGGTTTATGATCTTCATTTTTCAGAACCTGCTTCCCTGCAGTGATCCGTCCCAAATGGAACAGTGAGTCGTCTCCCCAGTGGCCAGGACCACCGTTTCAGATGGTTGAGGAGGATAATTAAGTTTATTTTTCTTCGATGATTGTGCTTGACTGACCGAGTGGATAACATATTTGATGTTTGTAACAAAGATAGCCCCACAAAAAGCCAAATCAGCATTGCAAAACAGATTATACACACTGAAACCCAATTATCACCACATGATTTAAAGTACATCAATCAATACGTTTCGAAAAAGATGAAGAAAAAACAAACAACAGCATGTTTTCTTCGGGAATAAAAGTAGGAATCATGATTGGCAGGATCCTTCCAAGCCCATAAAAGCATGAGTTACAAGCATCGAACCCTTGCGTGTGATCTCCGCTAGCCGTCCCACTAAGGGAAGCTTACAGTGTCTCTGTTGTTTTCAAAGGCTGCTTATTCCACCGGGATATTTTATATTGAAACAGATGAGTTGCTAATAGCTACCATTTTCGTAAATATCATTCTATACTGCTTCAGGTCTGTTTAGATGCATGAATAGCTTGCTCAGCAATGATGCCTACCGATAACAAACAATAATTAAATGAAGAAGAACTAACCAGTCTTCATGGCGGATGAACTTTCCTTGTTCAATTTCTAGCTTAATAAGCGATTCTATATCAACAGCTTTTCCACAGAAATTTGTAATGTTGCTGTTATCAATCAGAACTGAAATATGCAAAAAAAACATTTATATCAAGGAAAGGACCAAGCAAGTACATCAGTTAAAAAATAAAAATAAAAATGGAAGATACACTTCAAGAGTGTAGTATGAATCCAAACCTCGACTTTCCCTGGTCCAACTGCATTTTCTTGTACAGTATATTCAACAATTCTAGATTCACCGAAGACCTGAAATACACTAAATTGTAATATAAACAAGTCGAGATATACTCAGAAGATAACTACATAGTGATAGAGAAGTTCCCTTTAAGTGAAACTTACAGTTGGCCTGCACTACAACAATTCTTGAACCACAAAAGAGAAATGATTGAGGTATGTGACAATTTATTACAGACCAATCATCCATCTGAAAAATATATCAATGAAATATATACTAATATTTCTTTTCTAGGATCAAAGAAGCTGAGTTTATGCAATCTGGAGCTTAGTTATGATTGAATATGGTTTCAACTTGAGCTCAGGCAGAGTTGGGGAAACTATAGCTCCGCCTCGGATCATTGAAATTTTGAGCTAGCTTGATCTTGACATATAAGCATGATATCAGAGACGAATTGGTGGGCTCATTTGAATGACATACATGAACGTGCACACGAGCACAGGCAGGCACATATACATACACACAGAGATATAATCTTACAAGTTACAAACTTACATATACTCAAGAGTAAGCTTTTCGGGCTTCTTCATTAACTAATCTAAATTGAAATCCTGGCTCGAGCTCAGCTTGTTTAATTAATAAGCGAGCTCGAATTGAACTGTACAGGAGCCCCCCCATTAAGTGGCACTAATAAAACATACAGAAACATTCCCAATCCAAACTAGCCAAAGAAAATAAGATCCGAACGGTACTCATATCAAACTAGGAGTTTCTTTTCTCCGGTCGCATCTTATGAATATTGTAACAAATAAATTCCCATATCCACCAAAAGTACCCATCACTAAGAACGTAAAAACTTCTTTTACAAGTAAATCCAAACCTTAGGAAGCGAATAAAACGCCGACTTGATCTGCTTCACTCTGCCAAGGAGCACCTCATACTTAAGATACAGAAAAAGTATAAAGATGTACTATTTACTACACAGAAACCCTAACAATGAGCTCATACCCGTGAGCGCGCATGAGGGGATCTTCGAAGGTGGCGTTCGGAGCGTAGATCTCAAAATCTCGAGCTGTCGCAGTCGATCCATATCTGGAAACGATCGCCACCGATCCCCATTAAAGCGAATTCGAAGCAGCGAAATCGAAATCGAAATCGAGATAGCGGGGTAAGAGAGTTCGAAACCGAGGAGAAATTAGGGGTCGAACTCACAGGTTGAGGAGGTGGGGGATGATGAGCTCGGAGAGCCCTCGCGATTGGGATTTGCCGTCGACGGATTCCTTCGCGCGTTGCTCCGCTCGGCTACTCTCGTCGTCCATCTTCATCCAAACGACAAAGAAGAGATTTATTTCCCTTTTCTTAAAGAAGAAAAAAAAAAAAAAAGAAAAAAAGAAAGAAGGAGACGATGCGGAAGCGGGGAGCGGACACTGGCTAGTCGCTTCGGATGTTGCCACGTGGCGCTCTCTCGTCCCCTCGGCTGGATTGTGGCGGCACTCGCTCCACGCTGTTCACTAAACTACCTCAGTATTAAATTAATAAATATATATAAATAATGGGCCTGGACAGGCCGGGCCTGAAATGGGCTTCAAGTTCCGAGCCAGGGGAGTGGTCTTTGGGTTCAAATCTTGGGTTGTCATTTGTATGAGCCTACCAGACCATTTGGATCCATCAAGTACTACCATTTGATTCAAATCCAATAAGCAGTACAATAGTGCAATGTCGCGGCGCACTTTTAAATTTTTAATTCAATCCATCCAATTTTTAAATATATATATTATTAAAAAAAAAAGATTTTAACTAAGTCACTGAGCAATGGCAGGCGATTAAAAATGTGACATGAAATTAAGGATAGTGTATAAAAGTACAAATGTGGATGCAAACACAAGTGTTTGTGTAAACAATTTTGACAACATGAGTACGTAATTGGAGACATGGCCCGCGTGCATGAGGCCATGAGGGGGTCATGAGCTCTCAATATTTCTTAGGAATATTTTGTCTCACAAGGAGGTGCTTGGAGCTTTCGAACTTGTGGCTTAAGGAAGCTCCTTTCAATATTGTGGTGCTAGTTTAAAAGGACTACCAGCTAGTGGTGAAAGGATAGAGGAATGAAACAATACGAATAAATAGGACATTGACCCAAGTGGTGGATTTATTCTATATATCATTGGATATCTTTATTCATGCTTTTGGTTCCCACTTTTTTTTTTTTTTCTTCTCCTTTTGATTAATTCTCTGTTGGAAAAATCCAGTACTCGCCCCGGTACCAGATTCTCTGAATCCGCAACCCGCTCTGATACCGCAATCCGCGTTGGTACCGCCTAGAGTTGGGATTCCCCAGCGAAAACGTCAAATCGAGTTTTTACCAAAAACCCGTCCTCTCAATATAACTGGAATTAGCATAACCACAAAAAGACGAAAAACAAAACAGAAAATATGCGGATGAAATAAGATTCATTAATTAAGAAAAAAATTACACCGACTCCTCTTTTCTTCTACCTCCTGAATCTCTCTCACCCTTCTTCTATAAACCTAGAAGACTCCCTTCTCTCGTCTTCTATAAACCTAGAAGACTATGGGTGTGGCTAAATCCTAGCCCCACCACCTCCTTGGGTGTTACATCACCGTGGGTGTGGTACCACTACATGGGGTGGCTAAATCCTAGCCCCCACCACCTCAATGGTATTACCACCACGGGGGTGTATTCTTCTAAACACCACATTAAAATAATAACACATGTGCTATATTTATAGCTTACATCAAAAGCTATCCAAATCCTAGTCTAAATAGATTTTTATTCTAATTAATATTTAAATCTTAACAGACTTATCTCTTTAAGATTTAATATTAATTTTTTTTTTTTTTTTAGAGAAATTTAAATATTAATCTTAATCCAACTAGGATTCAACTACAAATCTAATCAAATCCTAACATTCTCTCTTTCTTTTTCTTCTCCCTCTCCCTCTAAATAATAATTGCTTAACTTTTCTCTAACCTGGTTTGTTAAACAGTAGGCCGGTATCTCTAAATATAAGTTGTCTCCTCCTTATCTTTTCTCTTCATTCGGAAAAGGTTGTATCTCTCTCTCTCTCTTTTTTTTTCTTTCTTCTCTCATAAGGTTTCATGCCTTTTTCTCCTTTCTTCTTTCATAAGGCTTGATGAAGTAAAGATAACTTAGAGGCCCACATAAACAACATTTGATTTAGAGTCTGTCTATTTCGACGTAAATAGACTTTGGGTTGAACTAGAATTCGGATAAAATTATTTTACTTTCGCTGTTTGTTTTGATAGCTGTGAAAGTAAAGTTCTGAGAGTTCTGCTATTTATTTGGTAGAAAGTGAATGATGTAAAAGTTATACTTATTATTTTTTCTGTCCATTTTATCAAAAATTATTTAATTTTCACACCGTTGATAAACTTACCTCCCACCATAAAATAATAATAATATAATTATATTTCTATGTAATTATAAAATAAAATTTAAAATAATTATATTAATTTTTAATATATAAATTATAATAATGTAACAAATAAAATTCTAAATTAAAAAATTATTAACATTTAACAAATTAATTTTCATCATATTTTAAACATATAAATTAAATAAAAAATATATTAACACTTAACTAATCAAATTTTATCATATTTTAAATATATAATTCAAATATTACCATAATTAAGTTCCTTCTTAAATATTTTATTTTATTTTATTTTATTTTTTCAGCATTCCACTTCACCGTAATATACTTCGCCCAATAATGAAATGAAACAGTAA
The DNA here is from genome assembly GCA_029168755.2 of Tillandsia fasciculata. Taxonomy (NCBI): domain Eukaryota; kingdom Viridiplantae; phylum Streptophyta; class Magnoliopsida; order Poales; family Bromeliaceae; genus Tillandsia; species Tillandsia fasciculata. The sequence goes on along the minus strand of CM054946.1, from coordinate 20,795,849 downwards.
AAATAATTATTTTTTCAGCATTCCACTTCACCGTAATATACTTCGCCCAATAATGAAATGAAACCAATTTAGATATTTTAGATAAAGTAAACATTCTGCCATAATAATTTACGATAAATCAAACAGTAAAAATAATTTATTTTCGTGGAATTAAAATCACTTACCCTCTCCTTATTTATGGTAAAACAAACATGTTCTTATTGAATCAAAAGCTCATGTGGGCATTCGGTAGTTGCCGTATGATTACTTTTTATCAGCTAGTACAACTGCTTGTCAGAGAAGTCCAAGTAACATATATATAAACTTTGAATTTCCAAACTATATTATATGTTAGGTCCAATTTATAAACCAAACTTTCATGGTAAAATATTTAAATTTAATTATTATTATTTTTTTTAAAAAAAAAAAGCAATTTGGACTACTCTTACCCAATTAAGTACTAAATTAGTACTGCTCAAGAGGGTTCGGCTATATACCCACCAAAGGCAAACACGTCTTCTCCATGTGCCCGATCAATTCGGAGAAGAAGCCATTAGCCGACGTTTGAAAGAGAAGGTCGACATTCCGACGGTCAAACAGCATACAAATGGAAGTGCTCAAATTAGCCAGATTCCTAATTTGAGTAGTACATGATCACTTTGCACATGGCTTGTGGAATCATGAATCACGCATTAATCATAGTTGCTCTAAAGTGGTACACTTTGTTAATTTGTACTGATGAATTAATTAATTAAGAAACATCAGTCAATCTCACATCAATTTTAAGATGGTAGGAGGTGTGCGTCATCAATCTTTTCAATCTTTTCCTTCCTAACGTATACAATAATTGAGAAGAAAGGAACAAATCAATGTAGCTTTTTAATAATGTTCAGTTAAGGAATTAAATGAAATGAGACGAGCTAGACATTGTAGAACCCCATTGAGGTTAATTAACTTAATCTCTCTGAATATAGGGTGGATTATATGATTATATTTTCTCATCTTTTGGGTAATGTGTTTCTCTTGGGAGTACGTACCTAACAAATAAAACAAACGACAACAATAACCACCCACAAAAGATGCTTTACGTGATGAACATCATGCACTGTCTCAGTACTTAATCAATTTATTAAGTTTAGAAAGAATCTGAAGTTCTTTTTAGATCATCCAGTGAATTACACCATTTCTCACCTAGATATTATCTTTTTACACAGTTGATTATTAGAGGAGTATAAAGGGCATCAAAACGCTTCCAATCCGAAGAACTCTTGATGATTTCACACCCTTTTTTTTTTTATTTATTTATTTATTTATTTATGGTTTTATAGAGTTAATTGGTCTATATAATGCCGTTCGTGAAGTGAATTAAGTGAAATCCAATAGATATATATAAGATCATCTAGTGTCTTGCAGTTAAAAAATAAAATAAAATCCCCGAAACATCTTCTGGAAACAGCTCTGTTCTGCAGGTGTTGGGTGCTAAACGGGCCCCATCCTGCGAGCAAAAATTTTGCAAAAAGTTGATGTTAACTTCAAACCACCTCAGCGATTCTTATTGCTTCTAGATGGCGACCTTTTAAAATGCCCAGCATCAACGGAAAAAAAAAAAAGTATTTTTTTAAAAAGGTTGTAGTGATGTTTAACTAAGTTTTTTTATTACTATTGTTTTTTTGCTTGTTGTTAACGGTGATTACTGCTATGCACTGATTGTTTAATGACAGCAATGCAAATTCAGATCTCAGCACTTGAAAGATCATAATTTACTGATTACAAGATTCCACAACAGATACATGCTGTATCAACTCCAGCATAATAATTAGAAATTAGGATTTTCGTTATTCCCGAAAGATGAACTAGCCTTTCCTAGAGAGAATATATTCTGTATTTTTTATAAAATACCTGCAGTTACAATTGTCTAGGAATTACATTAGTTTAATTACACGCCGCCCTGTAGAAAAAAGACAAAAATTAGAAGCTACTAAATTTAATTCCTAATTAAAAAAAAATACCGTCATTTGAATTCGACCGCAAAATTCGTATAATTGGCAATTAATTTGAAATTACAGAAAAAAAAAAACGTGAATTTTTCCACCGCAAAATTTCTTTATTACTGGGAGATTCCCCTCCACATTAATGTACAAGCCCTTATTATCCCTCCTCCCCTTACACCACTAATCATTTTTAATTAACCAGACGAAAAAAAAAAAAAAACTGACGTCGTGACGGAGTAAGCAAACGGCGTGAATTTAGGATGAAGTAAAAACTTAGTAACAAGTAACAATAGAACATAAATATGGTATGACGGTAAAAGACCTGCTGTAAATTAATTTGAGACATAGATCAGATGTCGACGCTGCAGCCGGTCATCTGCTGGAACTTGAAAGAGGGGGCGCTGCCGCCGGCGTCGGAGCGGGTAGACAGAAAGGCAGGGCAGTTGACGAAGAGGTGGTAGTGGCCGGAGATCCAGCTGCCGACCTTCCACCGAATCCGGCCGTCGATCTTTATGTGCACCAGCAAGAACCCCGCCGCGCAGTCCTGCTGAAGCGCGTCCGCCAGGTACGGAGCCACCGGCACGGCAGTACCGTATAGATACGGCGACCACACGTCGATGTCGTTGTGGCCCTGATAGACCGGCGGCAACGCAGACGACAGCGTGATCTGCTGATACCTGTTCAGTATATATAAAATATTTTTTTTCATTAATTTTTTGATTCGAGATGTGATAGATCGGCTATATATATATATATACATATATATATCAAAAATATTTTTGAGCATTAATTATTTGTTGCTAGCTAGTTTTCTTTATAAGAAGCTGAATTAAGCAGAGTAAGTTACTTGTAGGAGGCGTAGACGTCGACGCGGTCGTAGTAGATGCCGATGTGGTCGTTGGGGTTGCGGGAGGAGATGGTAACCTGGATGATGGAGGAGAGGATGTTGTCGGGGTGGAGAGGTTGAGCTGGTAGACGGAAGCGTCCTGCAGGTAGAACTTGGGTTTGGTAGGGCGGAGGGAGAGCCAGACGATGAGGATGATGAGGAGGACGATGAAGATCAGGGCCAGCAGGCAGGCGAAGGCCCGCCGGTACAGCTTCTTCCGCTCGCACTCGCCGTGTTTGCCGCAGTCCTTGCCCATCTTCTTAATCGATCAATTAATTAATTGTTCAGTGAATCCCGATCGGGCCGATCGAGCGGAAGCGAAGCAAGCAAGCGCGCAATTAATAGTAGATCTACTTTAGCTATCGTGGTTATATAATTTGGGCTAATGTGTGTGTGTGTGTTTGTGTTTTTGTGTGGGGTGGTAACTGGGAATTGAGTGTTAGAATTAGGTAAGGAGAGGCGGGGGAGGTTGGGATGAGGCGAAGGGGAAGGAGATGTGTGAAGAAGGGAGTGGTGAGGGGGGAGTTGGGTTAATAAAATAAAGCAGGTTATATATATATATATAGAGAGAGAGAGAGAGAGAGAGAGAGAGAGAGAGAGAGAGAGAGAGAGAGAGAGAGAGAGAGATGTTTTTTTTTTTTTTTTTTTTTTTTTTTTTGAGAGAGAGAATATATAGAGTGGAAATTGACTCACGATTGAGATGGGAGACAGCTATGTGTATGATGCACCTCAAGGAGACTCTTGGGTGATTCCATTTGCTAAGATTTTTTTTTTTTTTTTTTTTTTTTTTTTTTTTATCCTGTAGGTACGGTAATTTTGAATTTTGGATCTGCCATAACTACAGCCACTTTTTTTTTTTTTTTTTTTTTTTTTGTGGACACACGCAAAACTTTAGAATTTTGACAAATATGTATGGTGATTAAGTTCTTTACGTCTCTTCTATTTATATATATATATATATATATATATATATATATATATATATATATATATATATATGTTTTGTGGTCAATATTAATTTTACTTTGAAGCACTTTTAAATAATTACTTGAGGTATAATAACGCCCTCACACGATTGATAGTTAAAAGAACAATAAAATAAGCGTACATTAATTAAGAGATGGCTTGTGTGGAAGTGGGGATAATAGAGGCATTATTAGGGTGGTCACGTAGAGAAATACGTGGCCAGTTAAAAACAGTGTGTTATTTGTTTTATTTCACTGTGCGCATTGCAATTTATGTATATGGCTCGGTCATTTTGCAGTCAACGAGTTCCTTGGATCTCACATTTAAATTATGCGGGATTGTTTCCGAGCAAACTCGAGTACCAAGCAAGTCGATCCATAACACCATAGCAATCAATCATTATGCATGTGGTGGGTAAAATATTACAATGTATATATATGGACTAATGCAAGTGGTGTGTATGTCGAAGATATCTTAAAAGTTAGAGGATTCGAACCAATTCTTAAGGTACGTTTGTTTGGGTACTCATATAAAGAGAAATAATTTTTTATCTTTTAATTTTATACTCAAACGGAAAAAAATATGGGAAGAATGGTTATTTCCTCCAATAATTTGGGACTAGTGTAGTTACCCGCGCGATGCGGCGGGTAAATATTATCAAAATATTTTTTTTATATATTTTTTTTCTCATAATATAAATAAAAATAAAAAATTATATAGAAAAATTTTAAATACTTTATTTTAAAACTCCAGTATCAACCTATCAGAAAAAAAAAAAAAAAAAATAATCATTCTCAACCCTAACATAAGAATCTATCAGCAACAATCAGAGTAGAATATTTATTCACTCAGGATTAAAATCTAAGACATATATATGAATGTAATGAAGTTTAGAGAGAGAAGGAGAGAGAGCTCACGTTCAATTACAGGTGACGGCGACAACGGTGTCGGAGGTGAGAAGGACGAGTAGGCGGAGAAGTGGAGGATTCTTATCGGCGATGGCGGTCGCGGTGGCAGCGGCGGCAGGTAGGAGTTGATCATGAGCGATGCCCGTGCGGCTAAAGAAGACGAGATGGGTCTAGATTTTCGGTGAGGTTCGGGGGTGGAAGATTTTCAAAAACGGAGAGTTGGATTGGACGAAGGTGGCCATGAAGTGGACGAGAGATTTTGATCTTGGAGGAGGAGGAGGAAGAGGAGGGCAAGAGATTTTGGAGGTCCCACGACGAGAAGGAGGAGGCAAGGATCGAGGGTGAGGGGTCGAGGGAGAGAGCGTGTTGTCAACGGAGATAGTGAAGAGGGAGGTGGTGGCTTAGAGAAAGAAGGAGAGAAAAGAATAATAATAAAAAGAACTCAAAAAGGGGGAGATATAATTAATTCATTGAAAGTAGGGAGTGAGAAAGAGTGGAGGTTGGGAATGGAAAGAATTTATAATTAATTTTGAGAGTTAGGAATAAGAAGAGTTGGAGGTTAGAAATGTGAAGAGTCTATCATTAATTCATTGAGAATTGAAAAAGAGAAGAGTGAAAGAAAATTTGACACGTGGCAAAAAATAGGAGAAATCATATAGATGTATAGATAGATTGGGGTTGAACAACTGTTCCTCTTCACGTGGAACAACTTGTTTCATCGGTTTTTTTTTTTTTTTTTTAATTAAAATTTTTTACATTATAAGATATTTAAATTTATAAAATTTAAAATTTATTTATTAATTATTTTATAAATTTTAAAATTTATAACTTATTTTTTAATAAATCTAAAAATTTAATTTTTAAAAAAATTTATTAATTTTAAAATTTTTAAATTTATACAATTTTTTTTATAAAATTTTTTAAATCTATACCAATTTTAAAATTAAAGTTTTTGTTTCCACATTTGTAATTTTTAGAGACAATTAAAATTAAAATTTTTAGCATTTATGAATTTTTAACTTTAGAGAATTTTTAAATTTTATAGGTTTTAAAATTTTTAACTTTAATTTTTAATAAATTTACAAATTTATAAACTTTTAAAATTTATATAATTTTTTGAATTTTGAATTTTAATTTTTATTAAATTTATACTAAATTTTTAAATTTTTAAAATTTATACCAATTTTTAAAATTTATAAATTTTTAAAATTTATAAAGTTTCAAAAACCAAATTTTTTTTATATATAAGTAAAATATAAATTTTAATAAATTTTTTTAATAAATATTTTAAATTAAATATTTAAAATCATACCAGTAAAATTTTTATCTTAAATTAAAAATTTAATTTTCTATATAATTTTATTCATCTTTAACTTATCAAATATAATTTTTCTTACTCCCGCTATAACTCTTATACTCAACCAAATATAAAATTATTTTAGTTTATACTTGTATCTGAATTTATATCTATTTCGAAAATAATCAGTTTTTACTTATATCCTAACCAAACAATCTACAAATTTATGTAAATTTTTAAAGGCATGAGTCAAAAATTAATAGAATTTACATAATTACATGCAACATCTAGGGACCATATCAAAAAAATATATATAAAAAATTATGTGATATTTCTATTTCTATATACATAAAAATTAGAGTTTAATCATTATTATTTTTTATATAAATTGAATAATATTATTAGTTTTGGTTTAAAATTTAAAAATATAAATTATTATTATTATTATTATTACGAATGCATCTGGTTCGAAACGATAATATGGCGGTGATAAGGGCGTGCGTTGGGTGCGGGGTCGGAGTCCGCGTCGCGTGAAACAACGACGTAACGCGACCCTTCCGCACCGACTATTTCTGCGGCCGAGAATCAAAAGAGAGATGACGTGGCGTCGGATGTGGAGATGGTTGTGGGCGTCACGGAATATCGGGCTCGGTGGGCGAACGTGACCGAGCCTGTACGCGTCATTCTTTCTCGTCAACGCGAAGTTGAAGCACGAAGTACACGTTGGGTTTGGTTTTAATTTTTGTTTTGGACTGTGAGAGTAGAACATGCTGCAGCACAGTTACGAGGAGAAAGACATGTTTTTTTTAAAAAAAAAAAAAAAAACAAATTAAATTTTGTAGATGTATGAATTACAGAAATATATAAGAGAACCATCATAATATTTTCATTGTGAAATCACAATGATTCAGACACTTATTTATATATTTTTATTATTTTAATGATTTGGACTCCGAATGGTATTTAATTTCGATAATAACCAAAATTACTCGCGGTCTCCACCTCCATTACATTCACAATTCCTTCTTAACCCCACAAATGTTTTAAAATATATATATTAATTAATTAACATCATATGCAAATCAACAGTATCATTGCAGAAGCTGTTGAAAACTCTGTTTCCGGAGCTCATCTCATTATGATGTAACCGCGTAAGGTTAAAATAGGAACCAGGAAATAGTGTAAGCTAATGGGAAAGAGAAGCATCTCCCTTTTTTTTTTTTCTCTCTCTCTCTACCTCTTTATTATTAATTAATTTTACCCAACCCATTAATGGCGACTCGCAACCAACCTTTGTCCCCATTCATTATCCAGCCCTGTAACGCACGCCACATGTTCTTCCTCCTATCCATGAATTTGATATCTAAATATATATAAACCCCCAGCAAAAGCTAATATTTATTTAATCAGCAACAAATAATTAACCTTGTCGGTGGACGCTCAATGATTATATGCTAAATGCACCGACTTAACCTATGCTGCTGGAATAGTTTACCACCATAATGGGAAAAAAAAATATTTTTTAAAAAATATTAGTTACCACCATTTGTTCTTCTTTTCAGATAGAAAAATTCGAATTGGACACAATTGAAGTTTGTTGAGAAAAATTTACAGATAGTTATTTTTTCAGTGATTTTTTAGTTTTTAAAAAATATGTCTAATAAATAATTTAATAAAAATTATAGAACTACAGTTGGTAGAGCACTCAATCATGTAACCATTTGAATAGAAATAGGAATAGAATAGAAACGAAAGCAGTAGACAACAAATAGGGCTTATAAAATTTTAAAACAAGAACATTATTAATAACCGAGCTTGTTTGTTTATCTAACTCATACTCATTAGAGGTACGAGAGGAGAAAAAAAAAAAAAAAAAAAAAAGAAAAAGAAGGAACCGTGATCCATAAGATAACATTTATTAAAAGTGAGGAAGGGACTTCCAGCTTTTGCTTCCTCAAGCCGCCGAAACAGCAGCTGGGGCTCATATGCCCACGACGTACGTCTCCAAATAGTACTAAGCAAACACAATTTAAATGAGCATACATAGATTATCTGATAACTCAAGAATAGTAAAAGACACCCAGAGAGCAAAGAATTTCTCAGCAATAGTTTTTACCTTTCGCTCTCACTTCGTGGTTTCAGATATTTTTGTGCCATTATTTGTATTTCTTTTACGCCAATTTTAAGTCTTGCTTAATTTACTGCCAGTTTTCAACCTGTGTTGAAACTTGAAACAAACTTGAAACAAACCAGTAAGTCGCAAAGATACAGAAAACCAAACCTCGACACGACATCGACATCGACTACAAAAGCAGGATGATTAAAATTCAAAAAGGATAATGATGATTCCAGAAGAATCCGACTAAAAGTGCTTCGTAGTATTAGCAACTTCGTATCGATGGCATGCTTTAACGGAAAGCCAAGAGATTAGGTAAAATGTACCTTCAAGAAGGCTAGCGGCCTTTTGCTATCATAGGCACTTTTGCATAGAATCCAATGCCAAAAAGAAATATGACTAAAGAGCTTGCAATCAACGCAGAGTTCAACAAAATAAGTGCTTCATTAATGGGAATAACACCATAAGATATGCATACGACAATCGAGTTGTTTAAGGGAATTCAGAAACAGGCAAATAACAATGCTGATGATAGAGTTAAAATACTGAGGATGCGAAACACAAGTTGATAAGAAACTTAAAATTGTCAACCTTACTGATTCTGAAAATATAGTAACAGCTCATACTAATATTAACCATCTCCCCTCGAAATTCTATAGAAGAAAAGCTGTCTTCTGCTACCAGCATAGAATTTTTCAGTTCTCCTGCATTCAATAAAAGTTTTAACTTCTACAGCACAAATATAAAGACAGTTTATTCACAATGAAAAGACAAGCTTACCATAGCATCTTTATACTTCTTATTTAGTAAAGATATGCATTAAAACTTCAGGCAAGGCCCACAAATATACTCTTTTTTTTAAAAAAAGCAAAATTTTTAGGCGTATTAGGCCGGCCAAAGTTATGATCTTCTTGGCAGGGTATAAAAGTTGGTCCACGTTGTTTTGCCCTGACCATGTTCAAACTAGGCCGATCTGAATAGAAAACTAGGTATGGTTCCAAAAGAACAACAACTCGTTTTTTTTTTAAAAAGGACATAGCATAGTTCCAGCTGCCCTTCTAACACTTGCCCAATAATGCAATTCGAAGATCATATTATAAGTTTGGATCTCTCAATTCTGCAGGTAAGCTAAAGACAATCGAGGAAAATGATCTATGTAGCCCCCAGTAATTCATATATAGTATGCATTTCGACTGCAACTAGAATTAACTTCACAAGCTTTACATTAGTATACTCCTTGTGCTACAACTCACAACTCCACAACAGATTTAAATTTACACCAGTCAACTGTCATTCACACTCACTTTCCACTGAGAATCAAAAGAACAAATAAAATAACCGAAAGGTGAATGGCCTTCTTATGGTTAGATATGTAAGGCGACCTAAAGCTAGTTCTATCTCTATCCAACTTGTATGTTCTGGAAAAGGAACCAAAGGATAAGGTGCTACACATAATACCAGAGGCCTAGCCAAAAGAAGCATAGTCTCACATATACTGCTCTAATTTCCAAAACACCACTTAACAGGGGAAAGTATCAGGACCCACCTATTAAACGCCACATCCTTACTCAGAACAATGTCCCTATGTATCTCCCCGGATCCCATCAGAACTGGGCTTAAGCATTTTGGGCCGGTGGTTGGGTCCAACGAGTTATTAGTGCTAGTGGGCCGGATCGTTATATTTGGTATCAGAGCCAATAACCAGCCGGAAGTGTGCGTCGAGTCTCGGCTAAGCCTGAGTCTAGATGACAGGACTAGCGAGACAAGTCTCACATCGTCTGGTGATCTTGGGTTGCTGTGTGTATGTGTTTGGACTGATGAGGACGTCAGGCCTAAACGGGGAACGTCTGTGACACCCCAATAGTCCCACATCGGATGGGAATGTGGATGTATTTGGGTATATATAAGACATGAACACTAGTAAAAATAACTGGACTTAAGCATTTTGGGCTGTGATTTGGACCCAACGAATTATTATTGCTAGTAGGTCGGGTCGTTACATTTGGTATCCATATTTCATCAATCCTAACCACCTATTGAACACCACATTCCTTCTCAAGCTCACGGTCAAGACCTCCACAATATCCAGAGTTGACAAGAATCAGCATGGTTAATAAAATAAGATGCTACGAGGACACGGAAAGATGGTAAGGGGACATGCAAGTAAGCAGGAATGTTTCCCCATTATTAGCAACTCTATTGCAATACAATGCAATTGATCCCTGTAATTATCATACAACTCTGTAATCACAGTAAGGAACCATAAAACTTGCATTTCATGACTTCCATCCATAGATATCATCAGTAACTAAAAATAGGTTCCCTAACACAATAGCATATATATATACTTTCTTATGTTTACTCATTTTATCATGAAAAGATGGTGTAAACATGGCCCTGATCTAATTTTGATAATTCAGTTCCCAAGAGTAAAGATCACCTTAGCATACTGCAGAAAAAGTAAAAGCTATGCATCAAAAAGAAGCCAATTTGTGGTGACCCGATTCACAATCTGACAAGAAAATATGCTCATAATGGTTTTACAAAGATCCATTTACTGGCTAAGAATTTCCCAAAAAAAAAAAATTGTAGCCAAACATGTTACCTCCCTGTACTTCTCTTCCCTTCAGCATAAAACTTCTGTGAAGAGACTTGGCATGCCAAAAGAGCAAAGAGTGCCATTTACAGAACTCCCACGATTAAATAGCACAACTAATTAAAAATAGCTCATCTACAAGGAGCATAAGAAAAGGCTCGACCGTGTAAGGAAAATGTGATACTTGACTGTATGAATTTGGATTTTTGAAGTTCAAGCAACAACCAAAACAATCTCCAATTTTTTGGAACCCTTATCATTAGGAAAGGAGGTTAAAAGATAGTTGGACACATGAAAGGCCAGTAAGCCAGCACTGACTCGAATTAGTTTCCAAATTCTACTACATCCACCAAATTTTAACACAGTGATCTACGAATTCATCAATTTTGTGTTCCCTAGTAAAAAGTTGCTATTGATCATCTGCAAGTCTGAGAACTGATTCTCTTTTTGTAACAGTCAATCAAGATATTTCTAGTTCATAAAAACATGAAGGTACACACAGCTAATGCTTCTGAGCTACTCATCTAATCATCTAGGGACACGTTACAATATGCAAGCAAATAATAATTGTAGTTAAGACAGACAGAGCTTCTTATTAAGTTCAGAAATTACAATATTGTCTTATTAAGTTTGACTATTATCCTTCAATTTAACTAAACAATTTAACTTCGACATCTCAGAGATGTAAGTGTCTAAGCAGAGCAATCACAATAGCAGTTCATTATCTCACTTATAGCTAAAACAGTTCAGATTTCAAGTATCATGACCAAACTATTATCATGAAAAGAAAATATTATTCTTTAGGATCCCTTCAACAATGTCGGATAAATTCGGAACTCCAGTCAAGTTTTCCATAATGGAACAAGCTCAGCAATTAACAGAGACAACATAATGCAGAAGAGTGGCAGCAACTTAAGAGAGAGGAGAAAGTATGAAAACAAGAGCAACAACTTAAGAGAGGAGACAAAGTATGAAAAACAAAAGGAAGTATAAACAAAAATCAAAGCAAAGATATATTTGTCACAAGCATAGAAACATAAGCAACGGGCACAAGGCTGTTTTACCAAGAAAGAGTAAATACAGCATAAAAATACAATCACTGAGCAAGCATTAGTTACTTAGCCAGTAACCTTTAGCCAAGAAGGGAAATCCCTTATATGCAGGCATCAAGCTTGATTTCATCAAATTGTTTTTTTGAGAAAAATATAGCATGCTACCACTTCATTCAAGAAGAGGGTGAATTAAGCAACAATAAGAGACAGTTGGGTCTCACAATCCGAGCCATAAAAAAAATAAATAAATAAATAAATAAATAAAATAATAATAAATGAAAATAGACACAATAGCAGCCCCACATCTCTCGAAGCGAGCAGACATCCACCAGAACGGAACCCAAGGTATGTTTTTTCAGCTCGAAAATTTGTTGGTGCGTGAAAAAAAAGAAAAGAAAAGAAAAACTGAAACAAACACAAGCAATTGGTATAGGCTGTTTAACAAAATCTACACGCAAAATAATGTAAGCTACCTACAAACAACCATTAGGTGCTCCCGTGCACACCTGCATGCGTGCAGGCGTGCTGCTACTATTTTAGTACTGTATGGGCATGTCTAGCAACTTTTGGACATTTAATATTAGGATCCATGGTAGCATACAACATAAAGAATAAGAAAGGTGTTCGAGTACGACAAGTCACAAAACAATGGGAATAACTGATCTTTACTGTCCATTGCTCAAATCATCGGATCATGACTTACTTTTGAAATTTAAAGGACCCTTCTTACTGAAAACTTTTCAGATGCTTTCCTATAATAGGTCTTAAATACAACAAAATTCATAGATCAACATTTCCCAGACTGTTTATCAACATCAAATTTCTTTCATTATGAAACTCTATGAACTCCCTTCTCCCTTCAGTAGAATCCACCCCTATCCTTCTACAAAAATTTGTATAACACAGACAAAAGTGGAGTAAAGCATAGGGTGATAGAACACTAGATCTTATCCACTTTGACAACTGACGAATTAACTCAAAATGTAAGTGCTTAAACCATTAGATGAATTCAAGGACACATATAAATCGAATTAAAATGACATGATCCAGCCAGCCAAATATAGTGCATCGCCATGTCATTTGTTTGATAACAAGATCAAACAGAAAAACAAAAAGATGACATTATCAAGCAGATAGACAAAAAGATGACAATCACTATCCGAAGCATGCTTTAGGTCATTAGGTTGCTTTGAAATACCGCTTCCGCTAATTTCCCTACATATTTGTGACCCTAAAAGAAATACCGCTTCCGCTTCAAATAAAATAACAGCACAAGCAAGTAGAACAACAAAGAGGAACACAGGACAAAATGCTTAATCTCATCAATTAGGAGTTCCAACCAAGCAGTTACTAATTCCATATCTACAAGGCAATATACGAGCCGCAACAAAGATTAACAATCTTGTGTGCGTTAATCATGTCATAGTCTAGTAAAACTGAAACCAATAGATCAGATATTACCAGATGCAATTACAAAATCATACCCGATTAGCACTACCATTAATCCCATACAGCTACGAACTAGTAAAATAATCTAGAATAAAAACCTACGCATTCGCTTACTCAAAGATAAACCTGGCACTTCTTCGGCGACGCCAAGAGAGATCCCGAACTGGCCGTAGAGTTATTGAACCCAATGGAGACGTCCTCGCAGTAGATCCTCATCACGTGCCGCCTCGTCCGCCACCCACCCGAATTGAACACCGCCCAGGAGAAAACCCTAAACTGGAATTTAACGGCGCCATCGCCGTGGGATCGATCCGAGTTGATTCCGGTTATGACGTCGCCGCCGACGTATTCGCCCGCCGCGACGAGCCGCGCGCCGACGGTGGTGACGTTCCCCTTGCTCTGGTAGAAGGGCGGGAGCGTGGTCGTGGAGATTCTTTCGCCGCCGTAGAGGACGGCGGCGCTGACCCCGTCGTACTGGACGCCCATCTTCTTGTTAGGGTTCCGAACCGTTAGGGTTACGTCGAAGTCGGCGGAGAGCTGCTGGGACGAGGAGGAGAGGTTGAAGGAAGAGACGGAGGCGGAGGAGACGGAGAACTCGGGGAGCCGGGGGCGGAGAACGAGCCAGAGGATGAGGGTGGCGGCGCCGACGACGACGAAGAAGGCGATGGCTACGGCTAGGAGGCGGCGTAGGAAGAGGGTGTTGGAAGTCCCCAAGGCGGAGGAGGAGGCGGCGGCGTAGCCCGTGGGGTAGTACGGCGGCGGCGCCACCGTGGGGCCCGGCTGGGGCGCGTAGTAGTAGTAGGAGTTCGCCGCTTGGGGCGGCGGGGCCGGGTAGGGGTTGCCTACCGCGGCGGCCCCGCCGTTGGGGACTTGGGCGGGGTAGCCGGTGACGGGGGGTTTGGGATCGCTCGTAGAGCCCATAGCGCACGCGAGAGAGAGAGAGAGAGAGAGAGAGAGAGATCGCGAGATCGAGAGAAAGGAGGGAAAGGAGGGGGGGTTTATCTTATGCCATATTCGTATCCGTTGTATCGAAGGAACCGCGTATGGTAAGGAAAGCTTGCGCGTATAAAGGTTTCCTCTCCGTGATCCCTGGGAACAACACAGTAGCCTCGGATAAGACGGAAACAAAGCAAGTCACCAGTCCGACGTGTAGGAAATTTCTCTGTAGCTCATGCTTCTTCTGTATAACTAACTAGCTTTGAAATACTTTAATTTTTTTATATATCTAGAGAGAGAGATAAGATGTTTTAAATTGTTTCTGTAAAAGTAAATGTTTAATATTATGATATTAATATTAATAATTATAAAATACTAAATGCAGTGGATTAGGCATTTAGTTAGATACATCGACTGCAGACATAATTTGTTTTTTTTTTTTTTTTTTTTTTATAGAAGAAGATAATGCCAGGTTGCCGTTAATGTATACGGCGTGGATTATAGATGATGTGTTGCTAAAATTAGGTAAACTAAATTGGCTTAATTTGGATGCGACCACAAATAATAGGCACACTCCAACGTCCACAGTGAAGTGTGCGACGTATTCGGTGGTTGTTTCTTTGATATTATCGACATAGGGGGACGAAATATGAATATTTTTAATTAAAATAAAAGAAAAAAAAAAAAAAAAAAAAAAAAAGGCAAGAGGAAATATAGATTAAAAATTATAAATGGTCAACGTGTTGGGTAGGACGGATCCATTCTTGGTGTGTCCATAACAACTTTACAGCGAGTCATTGACAAGTATTAAATTCTGAGGGGTTCTACTGACTTCTCTTATTTATTGAGTCAGTAGTTGAGTATTTAAAGCTTGAAACAATACTAGAAGAACTAGCACACAATCGATAGTTTTCTCAACAAGTAATTCTATTACTAATGTAATCTTTTTTAATTTTTCCTTGTCTTTTATTTCTTCATATTCATGTGGTGGAGATTCTATTTCAAGTCTCATGAATAAATAAATCAAATTTCTCAGTATCAAACTAAAGGAAGGTAAAAAAGAATGACTATATCCCCTACGCCCATCAGATTATTTATTAATCCACCACACAAGATTCAAGGCTCATTCAATGCTCGAGCAATGTACACAACAACATGAGAAATATCCAAATTAAAATATCACTCTGAAAATGGAGCGTTTCCGCTTTATTAAATGCCAGGCAAGTTTGCATGCTACATGAAATGAATGAATGAATGAATGAATACAAGCAAAACAAGGGGGAGCCCCTTGCTAAATCAAATACCAAAATAAGCCAAATTTAAAAACAAAGGCTACAAAAATGGTTCTTTTGGTTTTGCAAGCCCTCAGCGCTTTGGTTCAGTCCACGTCTTTCCTTCGAAGAACTCGCCAAGTAGTCGTTCGAGCTCTTCAGGAGTATACCTGATATATTTCTGAGGGTTCTTCCCGTTCTCGACCAGCGGCCTAAAAAGGTTAATATGCGTCCGTTAAATAATACGAAAGTACAATGCCACAATGAATTAGACGCCGTTTTATAGACACTCCAGATTGACTCTTTCTTTTTCTTCTTTTTTTGAGGAAAAAGATTGACGCAAGGTCAACACATGAGTTAAAATTGCACGCAAAGAGTAAACACGAAACATTGAGAATATTGCTCAGAACGTACCCAAAACGTTTTACGAAAGATCTGTACGCTGGTAGTAGAACTTCAGCAACTGCAAGCCTCAGAGACTCGCGCAGCTCTTGATCGGGTACCGTCCATTGAGATTGCTTTTGGTGAAGCTCTTCAAACTGCATATTGAAGGCCTTGAATCTGACGATGACAAGAGAAACTACGTCTTGGAGAACCCATCAATTTTCAAAACATTATGAGTATGCATGGATAATTTCTAGAATGAAAAAGTGAGATAAGTTACACCGACCGTTCCTTGATCGTAGTTCTAGAAACTCCACTGTTGTTACTTACGTCTGCTGCCATAGATGGACCGCTATTCATGCCTTGAACGGAAAGTGTCTGGTGAATCTGCAGAAAATGAAGAGGCATGTCACTGCAAGAAAAAAAAGTAAGTTAAAATGGATAATGGCATACTTAAGCTTGAGGATCATAGTCGATCTGAACTCTCAACATTACTAATGTCCCAGCATTCCTATGTCATCTTTCTTAAGCAAATCATGGACAAACGATTGAAGTCAATACAATTCACCCTTCCAACAAAGTTTTATATTATATGTTTATCTAAGTTTTTGTAGGTTCCATGCGACCGTCATTTTTGTCTGTCAAGTACTCCTTGTGAATCAATTAAATATTTTCTTTTTGAGAAAAAGATAGCATACTACCGTTTCATTTGTTAAGTTGAAAAACTTGGCTACAGGACTGAGGCGTCAAGGCCTCGGAGAAGAGAAGAAAAAAAAAATCTACAAAACAAAGGGGAAAAAAAACTACAACTAACTTTGTTATTATCGAAAAAAAGATGACCGTACTGCACAATAAACACGATTCTGTATGACCATCCTTAATAACTTTAAAAGAGAAATTCCAAAAGTAGAGTAAGAATATACAATGAGCACAATAAAACAACAGGACAAAAACCTATGCAGCAAAGAATCAATGAAATTACAGGGGCAGAGCATTATCAAAGAACTATAACTCTAATCGCACCAACCTTGGCCCAAGCAACCCTTTTATACTGGTTTGCATTTTGCTGTACAATTCTTCGATGCCTTTGAATCCAGTCATCACCTAGTATATCCTTTGCTTCTGATCTGAAAGAAGATAAGAGCCAGAGAGTGCCTATGTGATTTCCATGTTCTCTAATTCAAACTGTGAGCAGTGTACCAACATACCTGCGTACAGACCGAACCATATAATGTACGTTGTTCATAAGAAACAGGTAAGTCAGTGCGGGATCTTTGTACTGCTTCGATTTTCCATCTAGGTTACTCTGAAGAGCTTGCATTATCCGCATTGTTACAATGGCTAGCTGAGAATCTGTTTCGTTCCCAGTTTCAAACTCCTGAAATAGTTGTTTCAGTGTCGACTGATAGCTGTACATATTCAATGCGCTGTTTTAGATATCTGACATTTAAAAGAGTACTCCTAAGAGAGAGGTAAAGAGTGGTTTGTTCATTTTACCCATGTATCCCTTGTACATGCAAATTTGAGAATATTCCTTAATGTTGGTATTTGTACATGCACCTTGAAAATTGTGATTACTTCTATGCATTACCCAGCCAGGAATGTACTATGTAAAGTAGAGTTTGAATATATATGCCTGGCAAGGGCATGAATGCATGTAAATATGGTTTTCAGGTGGCACTTCATAATGGTAGTTGTGCGATTTCGCATATTTGAAGGGTTATATGTGCCAAAAAAATCCAAAAGAATATTAGAAGACAGACTTACTCAAACAGAAACTTCACATAATTAATCACGTAGCTAGTTAGAGGATGGACGGTTCCGTCAAGAACGGTCGTTTTTGAAGCATCCTTTTCAACTGCCTCCTCGAAATCACCAAATGTTTCTTGAGCAGTCTGTGCCAAGCGCTTCGTCAAACTTACTGCTTCCTCCCGCATATCAGCACAAGGTTTGCCTTCAAAAATGGTTTCGAACTGATGACAAAGTTTAGCCAAAAACATACAATCAAATCTTTGTTCTCACACCAAAAAAAAAAGGCAGCAAAACACCTTGAAGAACTGTCAGCTACATATACAACAATTTTCTACTCGTTGGCATATGCACTGTCAATTTTTGAACGCAGCTGGTATATGGCTTTTACAGAGTGAGCAAAAGAGGATCTTAATAAGTTGATTTGCTATGCCACACAAATTACATACAACTGAGTAGAGTCAAGCAAATTATCTGAGTTGGAATATAAAGACAGTTTAAATCATGCTAAATGAAAGAACAACAAACTTTAGGCAGAATCCAAAATAAGAGTTAAGAAGTACCTCTGACTGAAGCTCGCGCATAATTTCATACATATCTAGTAGCACAAACAGCTTTTCTGGGGATCTTTTGCTTTTAGCAACTGCCTCACCAAAACTGAGAAGTGTTGCCACACCATTTACTGTTACTTCGGCGAAACATAGGTCCTTTTGAAAATTAACACCGTCGAAAATTTGATCACAAATTTTCCGTTCCGCAGCAAACAGAAGTTTGACCTGTTGTCAGCACAATCAATTGATTGAGAATTGTTAGGCATACAATTCTTTATTTCCATGATGGACAAAATAAAATATATGATGGAAGAATTTCAGCGAGAACGCTTACTGCAATTCGCATAAAGTGGATCCAATTTCCAATTTTGGCCTCAAGGGCTTCCCATTGCATCTTCTGCACATCATCTTTGCCGAGTTTTTCCACTCCCAGCTTCCGAAAGCTTGATTCTAGCGAAGAAGCACGAGCATCTCTGAAGCCATAAGGCAAATTTTCTTTTTAGTCAGAAGAAAAATGAGTTCATCTCTCTTACTCCTGACAGCGCACATCACCAGAGAAGGCAGGAGGATAGCTAGTCTAGTCTCCGTTAAGAATTTCTGTATTATTTTTCTAATTTCTCTATTTTGGCAGGAGAACACATAGGGCAATATTCTCTATAATATATAGAGAGTATTTGTGTTATGATGTATTTAGTGACAGAATGTTTGACAAGCGTCTACATGAAAACATGAAAATAATAATGCAAATCCATACATTTACATCACATATCTCCTGATCATGAGAAGCTGTATGTTCTTAGTTTGCTTTCGCTTCTTTAAGGAAGGAGCACTTCAGTTTCATTTATCGTAATTGGTCCTTCAAAATTCAGCATTTCGTCACTAAGAGTATTTTTGTCAAACGGAAATCGCGTTTCACAAAAAAATAAAAAACAATCCAAAAGATCCAACAACTGAGAACCGTACCTGTAGATTCTAAAACATTGCTGTTGGTATCCAGCTTGAACTAGTTGCTGGGCTAAGTCATGCAGCAGGGGCAGGATCCTGGGGGGAATAAGAGTAGGGGTTTTGTATATGGCCTTTTCCAAGCTTTTTCCTGAATGCTCAGCATGGTTGGAGGTCTGAGGATTCTTGCTATCTTGCTCCAATGTTGGCCGCAAAGAGGTTGGAAGGCAATCAAACAAGCGGTCAGGTTCGATAGGTTTGCTGAAATCAAAACAGCGGAAAGAAATTAGTCAATGTGGCAAAATAATGGCATCAAATAACAAAGGAACGCCTAGTTAGTTGCTCGGCAAATATGCCTCTTCACCATATGTCCCAGTTGATAATGAGTTCTTAATCAGGATAAAATTGTCATCTTTAAATGCAGTTAATACAATAGAACAGCTCAACTACTGCACTAGAAAAGATTTTTTTTTCTGGTATCTGTCCGTGAAACTTCTCATGAATCTTCGGAGATGAGACGACAAATTTTAATAGAATTGGCAATAGAATGAATACATTTTTTTTTTTTTAAAAAAAAAAAAAATCAAGAGGGGAAAACCTGTAATTATTTACAAGCTGCCTAAATTCCTCTTCTAGCTTCGAGATGGACTTGACTAACAAGCTATTGACATGGTTGAGAATGCCATCAGCGTTTCGGAAGTTCTTTTCAGTAGTGAAAAAACGAACAATGCCTCTCAACACATCCACTGCCTTTAGATAGCTCTCTAGATCCTCGTGCGGCCCCCTCAGCATTGTAGCCTCTGCCTAAATAACAGGACTCAAAAATGAAAAAAAAAAAGAATTAGCAAAATGAACTAGCAGTATCCTAGATCGCAACTTGATTGAGGCTCTCAATTCATGACCTCCGCATGGTTCTTTGCAGCTAAATCATCTGAATGATTGAACTGAGCTTTTCTATTCTGAAAACGACCATGCCATTTATATAGACAACAAGGAAAACTAGGATTTTGATGAACAGATGCCGAATCAATATATTTGCTGGAAAAGAGATTTTACTTAATCAAAGCGGTTGCTAAAACTCGGAAACTTCAATTTCTTCCTAAATCATGGATTAGGTAAATTCGCAAATCAGGAATATTCATCTCCAGATTGCTACAAACTGCCATTTTGCTTAGTTAATAGGGAACTGAGAAGAGTTTTTTTTTTCCTTTCAAGAGAACGAGTGCCTAGTTGACCTTCGAAATGAATAAAATAATGATATACTATTTTATTCTCAAAAAAATTTGAAAAACTGAGAAGAGATTTTTTTGGACTTTTCTCAACTGCTCTTTTCCCGACAGGCTGTGGAGAGTAAACTGACTTAAAGACGGGGGCATTAGGGAAGTGAGTAATCTGGCTAGAGAGTAACAAAAAAAATTTTGAGTCATCGAAACAATTGTCGAGATTTCTATTGACTGAGATTCGTAATCTTAGAAAAATTTAAGATTTATACTGCTTTTGATAGTTTTTTTT
Organism: Tillandsia fasciculata; assembly: GCA_029168755.2. NCBI lineage: Eukaryota > Viridiplantae > Streptophyta > Magnoliopsida > Poales > Bromeliaceae > Tillandsia > Tillandsia fasciculata. The sequence continues at coordinate 20,775,264 of CM054946.1, read as the reverse complement.
TTTAAAAAAAAATTATTGTCTCAAACTGTTGCTAATTTCAATTACTAAACGAATAAAACGGTACCATACTATCACATTTTTTATAAAAAAAAAAAAAAAAAAAAAAAAATAGTTAAAACAGGTAACTAATCGGGCGACGAAACCTGGCGCGAGAGATCAAACTTGCCCAGGATGACCTCCGCGGCCTTCAAACTCCTGTCGATATTCTCGTGCGCCATCCGAATCGCATGCGTCCTCACCTGCGCCGTAGTACTCAACCATCATCAACTCAATCCACCATCTGAGGAGATTAGTTAATCGCCGGTGCTTTTGGAATCTAAATTTAGCTTCCATGTGCAGCCTGTGCTGCTGCTAGAGATATGAGAGATGGTGCGTGGTGGTTGAAGGAAGGGTTGGTGTAAGGGGGACCTGGGTGGGGCGCATGGCGGCCTCGAGGGCGGAGAGTCGGTGGTCGAAAGAGCCGAGGATGGCGACCATGCTGTCCGTGTTGGTCTGGCTCTTCTGCAGCGACTCCCTCAGCAGCCCCGCCCTCCGCGACAGCGCCTCCATCGCCTGCGGCACCCCCATTCTACTGTACTTAATCACTTCTCTAATAAATTAAAGGTTCTAAATTATTCTCACTTGCTACTACTAATTTGTCTCGATGATATCAAATTATATGATTCGATTCGTTCGTTCACGCGGGGAGGGGAGATGGAGGAGGGACATGGTGAGAGAGAGGGCCTCGTCTCCTCGTTCCCTATGCCTATGCAAAAGCCTAATTCGGAGGAGGAGGGCGCGCCTACGTGACAAGAGACCCGGCGTTCCCCGCCGCTTTATCCGTCGCGTTTGTGTGGGGATAAATTGCAAGCAGACCCCCTCCTAAAAACAAAAATTAATAATAATAAAATGGCGGGAACCAATCCAAACATAGAATTTACTAATTTTTTTTTTTTTAAAAAAAAATTATTTTTTTTTTTGAATAAGTGAGATATAAGAAGATGCATATTTAGTCTGAAAATATACAAATTGCATTATTCAACATAAAATCATCACATCCATCATTCACAAATGTATCCATTTAATTATATTTTTAGCCAATAAAATTGGACACTTCATAGCTTATAACTAACAAAAATTATTAAAATATATTATTCTTTTAATTTAATTAAGTTTGGTAATTAAAAGAGACAGTTGCGAGGAGGTGGGGGTGGGTATGAATACATTTTTACTATATATCTTTAAACCTAGATAAATATCAAGCCACGCAATTCTTAATCCGGTACCCGCAACTAAATATGACTCGGTATTTGCGTTTGATCCGGGCTAAAGTAAACCCGGATACTTGTCATCCCCGTTGCTTGACACGTGTCGTGCATTTTTCGGTGCCAACAATTTTGTCATTAAAAAAATATAAGTTACCAGGCTCAAAAGTTTCGGTTTAAAGATAATGTTTATGTTTATTAGCATTGTATATGGTTCGGGCAATTAAATTAAGATTGGCTTTATTGGGCAACGTGACAGGCACACAAGTTGTTTCATTTTTATTTTTATTTTTTAAAATTTTTGGGGAGCACCCACATTGTTTCCTGGGAACCACACACTAACACACACCCCAAAAAGGGGAAGAGATATTTTTCCTGCAGTTCAAGTGGCCTGCAGGAAGGACGTAAGCGAAGAGTTCGACATCCTGGGGAAGATAAGGGGAAAACCACCTCTAGTTCACGGACCACGGGCCCACCTGTTCAATTCCAGCCGTCCATATCGTTTTGATTTCTTTTCTAAGAAAAGAAGATTTTTTTTTTTTTTTTAACTCAAATATTGCCCAAAATATCACAAAAAAAAAAAAAAAACAACAGCTCATCAAGCTGTAAAATTACTCCCTGTGCAGGCCTATACTCCATGCACCGTCCTAAACTCTCTACATTATTTTTTATTTTATTTTATTTTTTAAATTTTACATTTTGGATGAATTATTCTATGAGAATAAATTTTTTCAATGCAAATAATTAGAAAAGTATTTTGAAATAATTATTTAGATAGAACAAGTTACTCGTATAAATAATACATATTAGCACATATTCGATAATTTACCATAAATATAAAAATTAGTTTTATAGAAAAAATAAAACTCCAAAACACTTAAAATATTTTTGAAGCTTTGAATTATCAAAAGAATATTTTCAAATTAGATCTGAATCACAGATTTTTTTTTTTTTTTTTTCTGTACTAAGAACGGTCATTAAGGTCATATATTTAATCCGTCGAATAAGATAAAAGGGCCGGAGGAGTGGTGCACAAAAAGTCATGCACCGGGTGCACGCAAGAAAGAGTAAAAGTCAGAAATGTGGAAAATAAAAAAGAAAAAGAAAAAGAAAAACATCGAGATTCGGGCAGGGGGGAAAAAATCTTATCGACGGGCTCGATTCTGCTGGGCGCGAAGGCGCGGCGAGTGTGGGTGTGGCTCGTTCAGTGGCCATGCAGGTGTCGTCCCCACAATACAATCTCCACCGCGCGCCCTCTGATTTGATTCCACCTCTCTCTCTCTCTCTCTCTCTCCAACTCCCACCCCACGGTCCCCACCCCATTCTCCACAAGCTGACGTGGCACCTATGGAAATATCTTTGCCCTTCGGGTCGGCGTGGCCACGGATTGCCCCTTCCTCCTTCCCCCCAACAACACCACGACGACGACCACCACCACCACCAAATTACCCCGCCTCTCCTCCTCCATTTTCTCTCAACTCTCATGGAGCACGGGGCGAAGGGACGAGGAGGCGACGGAGAAGCAGAGGAAGCGGCGGCGCCGCTTCATGAGTACGGCGGGGGCGGCGGTGGCTCGATCCCAGCCGCTCGCTCCGTGGCGCTCGGCGGGGTATCGGCCTCCGCCGCGCGCCAGGTGATCCGGTGGGATCGCTTCCTCCCTCGGCGCTCCCTCCGTGTCCTCCTCGTTGAGCACGACGACTCCACCCGCCATGTCGTCACCGCCCTCCTCCGCAAATGCAGCTACCACGGTAACCTCCAGTTCCTTCTCTCTCCTTTCACTTCCCCTGCTCTCTCCCCTTTCCTTCCCAATTTTAATTCGAGTTTCTACGTAATACGTGGGGGGCAGTTGCGGCGGTGGCGGACGGGCTCAAAGCGTGGGAGGTCATGCAGGAGAAGCGCTACGGATTCGATCTCGTCCTCACGGAAATCGCGATGCCGTCGCTCTCCGGAATCGGTCTCCTCTCGAAGATCATGGCCACTGACGAGTGCAAGAACGTTCCCGTCATCAGTAAGTCTCTCAATCGAATCAAAATCCTGCAGTTGCTCTCTTCAAGTTACTAATTTGATCTGGCATATGACACAGTGATGTCTTCTCAAGATTCGGTGGGGATAGTACTGAAATGCATGCTGAAGGGCGCTGTGGATTTTCTCGTGAAGCCGCTGAGGAAGAACGAGCTGAGGAACTTGTGGCAGCATGTGTGGAGGAGGCACTGCGTATGTTAATTCTTTTTGAGGAATTGAATTGATCCATTTGATTACTTTAAATTGTGAATTTCTCCTGTTTTATGAGAATTTCCTGTTAATCCCAATTTTCGGTGCAGTCGAGTAGCCAAGCAAATGCGTCGGACAACAATGCTGCTAGCAATCATTTGAGTGCCGATGCCTGTGATGGGTCCAAAAGCGGGGAGAATAGTGAGGATCAGGTAAGCAAGTTCTTCACCTATTAATATTTCAGCTACACTAGCTCTATCTGTTGACGTGATCAATTGTTAACCAATCATACAACTTGAAAAACTATTTTCCAGTAGGAAGGAGAGTATCAATATTTGAAACAAGCTCGGTCCTTCGTCATAACTAGTCGTCATCCTGCACATGGTGTAGGTATGATTCGATTTGTAATAATAAGAGGGTGTAACAATCGAAATTATAAGAGGAGCATCAAAGACTAGATGCAGAGAGCTCTAAGTCAGATGGATGAATAACTGTTTTGAATTTGGCTATTGACAAAGATATTAATAAAGGCTAGTTTTTATATGTTTGTTGCAGTGAGAATCAGAGAAAAATAGCGTAAGATTAAATGGTTTTGACAAGTGAGGGTTAGGAATCCACAACTGTTTAGCTTTCAAAATAAATAAATAAAAGAATCTACTACTGTTCACCTGTGCGAATTGTCTGCACGAAATCACAGTTTATGAATTGGGAATGGGGCAAATGCTTAAATAGGTGGAACTGTCTATATGATACTTTAGGAATTATACCTCTTAGAGATGTGTTTTATGTGGCACTTGAGCAGAGCTCAGGCAGTAAGCAAGAGATGGAAATCGAGAGTGCTCAAAATTTCGGGGAGAATGTTATGCCTGAAGCAGCAAACTTTCCAAGAGATGTGGAAGAAAAAGTAGAGGAACCTGATGGCACCATAACAGTGAGAGCAAATGTGTTAAACGTGGAGGATGGCGGAGGAACTAGAGGTGGTTTTTAATCCGGGATTCAGCACTATTTTTCCTTCTGTCACTAATCAATGATCTTTTTCTGACAACTTTTAGTTTTTACTCGTGCAGATAAGTCCAATGGGAATGCAGTTGAAGTTAATCAACAGCCTCTTTTTTTAGCTGGGAAGAACATGGAGAATAGGTGTCTTAATGATAGAATCTGTTATGGGGAAGATTCACGACATCATTTAAGATCTAGGGAGGATGGAATATCTGATCTTAATTTGCACCATCGAAATGATTCTTCAAAGAATAATGTAGATTTTATCGAGCCAATGACTATCAGAAAATCCAGTTCTTCCAGTTTGAATCTGAACATTGTGGAAAATGTATTATGTGAAGCTTCTACATGCTCTGAAGCCAAGACTAAATATGAATCTGGTTCCTCTCAATTTCTGGAGCTTACTCTGAGAAGACCACACCTCAATGGTTGTGTAAAACAGGACTTCAAAGCAAAGCATGTGTTAATCCATTCTAATGCCTCTGCCTTTTCTAGGTACGTATTTTTATCTGAAGTTCCTGTTCATCCAGTTACTACTTTATGTTCCATTGTCATGCTTATTCAGTTTCTTTTGACTGGATATATTTATATTGTAAAACAATTTACTTGTCAAGTGCTGTCAAGAATTTTGATAGGCAAGGCAACTTTAAACCTTATTTGTAGTGCAAGGCAACTTTAAACCTTATTTGTAGCGGCCAATTTCCAAGTTTTTTTTCATTACTCATATAGACATATGTGCCCAGGCTAGCACTCGATAGCCATTCATGGATATGTGTTGCAAAGATCTATAAACAGAATAGCTAAGTACACCTGAGCTGAACTAGACTTATTTTTCAGGTATTGCTGAAAAGACCAATTTTTAATATCAGAAGATGGACTGATTTCATTGGTCCATTTAATTTGACAGCTGATTTTCTATGATCTTCATAGTTCCATGATGTTTCAAAATTGTTTCTCTATGATCTTCTCTATTGAACACTGCCAATTTGACATATGATGCAGGTATAGTGATAAGCGGGCTCAATTATCATCACCAAAGCCGTTTTCTTCATCTATATGCATCAGAAGCATGGAATATGCTGATAAGGAGAAAAATATCAACCTCCAGCATAAAGAGATATCCCCTTCCTTTCAAGGCAATGCAGATGAAGCCGCAATGCATTCTCAATTATCTATTACCCTCCAACATAAAGAAATATCCCCTTCCTTTCAAGGCAATGCAGATGAAGCCGCAATGCATTTTCAATTATCTTTTGATACCAACAAGGAGGATGTTGGTGCTTCATGTTCTGTTCCATTAAGGGAGGATGCTTGTGCTAGTCATTCCTCCAATGGGATTGACACTCACCTCCATAATCCCCAATTTGGCTTTATTTCCCTGCCAGTTCCTGTTCGAGCTATACCTTATCAAGGCTTGCATGCTAGCTATGGTGCTATCCTGCAGCCGATTTTCTATTCGGAAAATTCCTCTCAACACCAGAATTTAGCTGTAATTGAGAAAACAGCAGTTCAGATTACTTCTGATCAGTCTGATTGCCATGAAAATAACCTTGTTTGTCATTCTCAATGTAAGGACCTTCACCATTGTGAAGAAAACCATCATGTCCAACATTGGTCACAGGAAGCTGATAGAGAACAAGTCAATCAAAGTGCTAGCAGTAGCCAGGATGTTGTTAAAGGTAGTGGAAGCAATGGTAGTCTAGAAACTGCAGAGGCGACTACAAAGACAGTAGCTGTGATGGAAAGCGGGAACGAAAGTGGTGCCCAGAACTGCAACAGAAAAGGGTCAGACTCTGATCGCTCTCGTCGTGAGGCTGCTTTAATTAAATTTCGCTTAAAGAGGAAAGACAGATGCTTCGAGAAGAAGGTAATTGTCTCTCTCTTAGTTTATTGTATATATGGATTCTACCATTTTTTTTTTCCACTTTCTTTCTGAGCCAAACTGCAGCTACGAAGGAAGAAAAGATTGTTACTCTCAAATGGAAGAAAAGAAAAGAAAAAAAGAAGGGTGCTTTATGTATTGTCTCATAAGCATGCTACTAAGCATGACGGAAAATTAAGATATATGTAGGGGTTAATTTGTGTTGGAAGTTCAAGAATGATGTGGTATGATACAATCAACATCATAACCTGGACAATGATCATCATATGTATAAATCAATGCTCAAAAATTCAGTTGTAATTTCGTTAAATGAGCCACTTTAGCACTCTATGCTTCTAATTCTTTGTTTACTTTAAGTATCATGTGGCTATTTCCAACTTGAAATTGGCTGATAGAAATCTCGGGTACCTGATTTTGGGAAGGCAACAGCTAGGATGATTTGTGCTTGTTATTTATTTGCTTTTTGCGGACGTTATTTCTTTGATTTTTTTTTGTGGGGGGGCAGCATAATAGGTGAAAATTTAGGATTTTACATGCCCCAGAAGAGGAAGTCATCTGATTGACGGCGTCTTTGTTTAACAGGTCAGGTACCACAGTAGGAAGAAACTTGCAGAGCAACGACCAAGAGTAAAAGGGCAGTTTGTGCGCCAAAAAGTACCTGAATCCTTACCAGCAACAGAAGCAGAAGACTGACAATGAATAGTTTCAGCATAACAGTTACTTAAATGCTTGGTTTCCTGAGACGGCATTTGAGGTAAGTGTTAAATCTGGGCAAATTTCTCCTTTTGATGGCGGGGGCTTAGGTTTTTAGGGTACCTGCGAATGCCCGAATTAGCTGTCTCAATTAGTATGCTTGTAAATCATGTCAAACTTGCAAAGTGTAATCAGGAGACAAAAAAAAAAAAAAAAAACTTGGTTTCCTGGAGTAGGGCTATTTTTAGTGCTGTTATTAAACTCAAAACTCTTGTGTATGCCAAATGAGCAGTAAATTCATAAGGTTGTATAATATGTCAAACTCATAAAATGTATTCAGAACACTAAAAAGAAAAAAGACAATAAATATCAGATTTTGTTTGCAAGCAACGATGCTTTGTATCTTCCACACAGTAATTTGCTCAAGAGCCTTTTGCAGGATGTATGCGAGCTTTGTCTCTCTGGAGCCTAGATGCTTGTTGTGCTTCGAATTTATAGTCCCACATTCTTGAGGTTTCTCTTCATGATCCAGAGGCAGGGAGGGTAAGGAATCTCTCTCGCAAGCTTGCCTACACTTGGTGCTATTAAATTTTTAGTCGGTAAACAAAAGAATATATATATATATATATATTTTGAATACTCTGATATGTCCGCTGACCAAGATAGAAACAATTTTTTTTAAAAATGATTATTTTCTGGATGCGTCAGCAGCAGATGTGGGAGTTTATTATAAAGTGTGAGATTAGCATGCCATTTTGTAACGGAATGTGGATTGTCGCCACTTTCCTGAGCATTGTGTGATCATAATAATCATTTTCAATCGCACAGCACTTTTGGATATTGCTCAACCCCTGATTTCCTTTGCTAAAATTAGTGTATTTTAGAAAAGAGATTGTATGTTAAAATTTGCACTGAAATTAACTTCTATAATATTAGTAGTTAACTATAATCTGAGAGAATAGTTTGATATAATAGTTGAAATTTCTTTGATTTTTTTTGTGGGGGGGGGGGGGGGGGCGTTGTTGGGGAGGAGGAAGAATAATAGAAGAAAATCTAAATAGTGTACTATTGCTTAACTGGATCTGCATTACTGTTGTATATAACTCGTATTAACAGAAGAAGGGGGACTCACAAAAACAGATGCAGTCAGAGTTTATGTAATCTTTGTCAACATTTCCTTATTAGCTTGTGGTCTCATTCACAAATTAAGATTGTTCCTGTATGCATAACCTAGCCAAGAAATCTACTCTCCATAAGGAGGAACCTTTTTTTTTTTCTTTTTCTTTTTCATCTGATTATGATAAATTACCTTCTCCATCACCACTGCAAAGATACTTTCCTTCAACTCCTTTCTCAGCAGGAATTCAATCCACACAAGTTATTCCCAGTTGCTGAGTAAAAAGCAACCATAGCCTTACATTGTGAGTTCTCATTCGTAATTTAGTGAACTATATTACTTATTTATAGCTTTAACCGGAGAAGCATCTTATAGCCTTTGTCGCCAAGGAGCATCTTCTGACGACCCCTTTACAGCAAACCTTTGCACCAATGCAAATATATTCCCTCAGCGTTCTTTAAGCTTTTGATAACAAAGAGTGCGTAAGAAGCTTCGAACCTATATGTGCATTGCCCTTTGCCTCGGAAGAGAAACACAAGCCACTTCCAAGTAGGAACATGTTCTCTCTCTCAAAGTGCCCTTTCGTGGAGGAGAATGGCTTCTATTTTGTGGCCGCGGCGATCGCATTGTTATTCGTGACTGCACATGGAAGAGTCGATGAGTCGGTGATGGCTCCTTCCCCGGAGTTTAATGTGTTATGCATTAGCGAATGCGGTACTTGTCCAACGATATGCGCACCACCGCCACCGTCACCGTCAACGCCACCGCCGTCATCATCCTCAACTCCTACAACACATCGGCCTCCGCCGCCGCCGCCATCGCCAAAAAGCTACTCTCCTCCACCTTCTCCGCCTTCTCCGTCATCACATTCCTCACCACCTCCTCCTGCAGGGGAGCAGCGAGGTGGAGTTTCTAGTCCCTACTACTATTTCTACACTTCTGGGGCAAAGCAAGTGCGTTTCTTTTGTAACTTTTCCGAATTGTTCTTGGTTGTGCTCTTTTCTTTTGCCCTGTTTCTGCACTGATTAGTGGTGGTCACAATATAAATCAACTAGGATCATAGTAAAATTGAGCCCCCTTCAGATAGAAGAATAGAATGTATATTATTATTACTAGGGTGGTATTCAGTGGGCATATATGCTAATAATATGTATTAACGGCTAATGGTTGGTCGCGTCCTTCAACAAATTCGTTTGTAGGAGAAATTGACAAATCATTTGTTATGCCGAGTACAATGTCATCCTTTATTTGCTTTAAATCAGTTCCATTATAATTCACATGACCATATTGGTTGTTCACGTCGAAAGATCGGCAAATCTGCACTCCAATCTTAAAGCGCAACCCCCAGGGAGGCATTTCGCGCTCCAATTCTAAAATAGCACAGGCCGTGCTTTAGATTTGTTTGTTGGTGTACAAAACGAGGCTCTCTCCCTCCACATAACACACTTATATGTTACCTCAAGTCAAATTCCCTACTTCTTTGCTCATTCTGGGCTTGGGCTTGGGCTTGCCCTTTCATTTCAGGCTGAACTTAGCCCAGTCCAGAAAATTTCCAACACTTTCATTTCACGTTTCTTCGGAGCATACCTTCTCTTTTAATCCAATAAGAAGCGAGACAAAGGAATCAAAACAATAGCGTTTAAATAGTTAGAATAAGAATAATAATAATTTAAAATAATAATATTTTATCTAATTAATTAATATAAAATATTAATTAAATAATAATTAATATTTGTATAAATTAAAGTTCACTTTTAGTATTTAAAAAATAGCGTTTAAAATTTTAAATTTATTAAAATTTAAAATTAAAAGTTTAAAAATTTGTATAAATTTTTAAATTTTAAAATTAATAAATACTAAAATTTTATAAATTTATTAAAAGTTAAAGTTAAAAATTTAAAATTTAAATTTTAATTATTTTGAAGAATGTGCAGAAGCGGATGCCAAAAAAAATATATATATTTAAATTTTTAAATTTGTATAAATTAAAAAATTTCTATAAAAAATTTAAAAAATTGTATATAAAAATTTATATAAATTTTAATTTTTTTTAAAAAATAAAATATTAAATTCATAAAAATTAAAGTTAAAAATTTTAAAATTTATAAAATAATAAAATTTCAATTCAAAATTTCATGAATTTTAATTTTTTAAAATTTTAATATTAATTTTAAAAAATAAAAATAAAATTAATCCGAACAACTCTATATAATCTGAAATAGAGTGGAGATATTTTTTGCCTCCTTAATTTAATCTCCCAAATATTATATTTTTTACAAAATAATTTAAAAATACAAAGCACCCACAATATCCGAGGCAGTGTCTTGTCGCACGGATTACATACACACAAGCGGACCACCACCAACAGCATGAACAAGACATGGGTCCACTTTAAATAATTCAATAAAAAAAAAAAAAAATTAAATCTATATTTATTTGAAGTATATATCTCACATCTTATTTATTTTAAAATAAAATAAATTTTATTCGTTACTTTAAAATGACGAGTGAATGAATACCCATATTAGAATAGACTATATATGAATATACATACCATATAAGATGTATATATACATAGCTCTAAAATAAAATACACGACTCCCCACACTTTGACTAGAGTAGAGTTTTATTTCCTATTCTTTGGGGAAAGGGAATTTCGAATCACGGTAAACTCCTACTTTAATTACTACTGCAAATCCACAGCGAGACAATAAAAGAGGGAAAGAGCATTGAATGCCCCACCAAACCCACAATTAAATGAGATTTTGAAATAAAAGATTTAAAAAAAAAAAAGAAAAAAATTGTAGAAGTCCTCTTTATTAAAGATTGACACACACTGCCACTGTATCTGCCACCCCAGACTTCCCTTTGTGTTTTTCATTAAATAGAGAGAGAGAGAGAGAGAGAGAGAGAGAGAGATGAGAAGACGTTGCGATGACACACACCATTAAATGCACTGCACTTCATCTTCCCAACAAATCATCATAGGAGAATATAAGAAACTTTCTTTATTATTATTATTATTATTATTATTATTATTATATTTTTTATTTATACAAATGATGAGCATAATAAGAAAGACAAGAGGAGATAGCAAACAAAACAAATATTAAAAGCCAGTGCCTAGTGCCTACTTTACTGCTGCTGCTGCTACTTTTTCTCCCTCTAAATTTGATTTGTGATTTGGATGCCCCTCTTTATACTTATATATTTCTTCTAGGTCTCTTTATTATAGTCCCTCGTCTCTTGCACACTCTTTCTCTCTCTACTTCACCATGCCTTTTGTTGTACTTTTCCTACCAAGACAATAACAACTAGCAGTTTTTTAATTTTCTAGATTTTCTAGAGAGAGAGTGTGCGAGTGTGTTAGTAGGTCCATTCGGCTGGAAGAGCCAATTCGAGGGGCGGAGGCTGACATGGCATCATCCGCTGCTGCTTCTTCCCTGCCCCTACTGCTGCATGCTCTGCGCTCTGCATCTGCTGCTGCATCTGTTGCGGACACTCACCACCTCCTCTCACACCTGTGTAAATACACAATTTCTTTTTTCTTTTAACATAAATCAAAAGCTTATTTTAAATATTAGATACGAGAAAGTGAAACAACTGAGAACATACAGTTACTTAAAAAAGGGAGAGAGAAAAATGAACTGTGTGTGTGGAATTGTTGATTAAAAAAAACAAGAAAAAAATACTCGTAAGACCAGTCTACAACCCAAACTAATAGACGATTATTTTTGGGTGGCTTGAGCTATAACAATAAATCAATGTTACGAAAGTTAAGCGCTTTAACCCAACACTTTAGACCAGTAACCAATAGGAGAAAAAACACACACATCCTCCTCAAATTTTTTGAAGTAAATAAGAGTAAAGATATATAAATCTTACTGGGTTTCTTCTTGGGTTGGTTGTTGAGAGCCACGCGAGGAAGGAACACGCCGGTCCCACCGCACCCTTTCCCCGAACCAGTCGATCGGGCCGGAGCGTACCGGAGCATCCTCTGCCCCTGATGGTTCACCACAACTCTCCTCATCCCTCTCTCTTGCCCATAAACCCCCTCCACCTGGTACAGTAACACACCAAAAGCACATTTTTCTTATTCTAGTTAGTTAATTAATTAATTAATACGACAAACCCCTACCCACGATAGTAACCAGAACCAAAAAAAAAAGAACAACGTAAATTTGGTTTACGTTTCAAGTAACCTTAGGCTGAACCGGTTTCATGGCCGGCGCGCACGGGCAGACCGGGCTCGAACAGGCCCCGTAGACTCTCGCACCGTACATCGGCTCCCTCCACCCGTCGTACGTGAACCCGGTTCGCTTGCGCGACTCGGCGGGTCTAACCTGGGTCCAACCCGGTCCAAGCACCTGGTGCGAGCTCAACAGCAAAGAGAAGAGAAAAGTGTTAGATAGAGAAGAGGGCGAAGCAAGCCCGAGTAAGGCAAATGGGGAAGAGAGAGCGACCTCGGGGTTTGGAGGGTTGTAAGGACCCGGTTTAGGACTGGGGAAGAGTTGCTGGGCCCGGTCCAGTAGACCGCAGGCAGCGAGCCGATGCGCCAGGTCCTCCACGTAGGCGAGGTGGTCGGGGCGGCGGTGGCGCCGGTAGACTCCGACGTCGGGAAATATCTCCGGCGGGAGCCACAGCTCCCCGTCATCGAGATTTGGCGCGAACTCCGCCATGGCTCCTCCACCACCACCACCCACGATGAAGACGAAGAAGAAGAACCTGGTGAGTGTGGTGCTGTGTTGAGCCCGAAATATAGCGGCGGGGGGAGTTTGAGAGGGGGGGGGAGCGGAGGGGTAATTTGGGGATTTTAAAAGGGCAAGGGCATGGATTGGGTATATTATATATTGTTATTATTGGGCTCTTCTTCGGCTTTTTATTTTATTTAAAGGCGCTGGAAATGAGGTGGACAAGTGGGAGAAGTGGGTCCGATGAGGAGCGATATAACACTCGCACCATAACCTTTGACTCCAATTCGTGACTCGATTGTTTTATTGGTTAGTAGAGCTGTAAAACGTGTGTGGGTTTTTTTGTGGAGTCATGTGTTGCGGTTTATGTGAATAAGCTCACGATATACATATCTGGGGAAGAAACATCGGAGGAGAGATCCGGTGAGCAGCGCACAACAGAAAACGGGGGTAAAGGGTCACTTGCTCGCTCGACACGTGGCCAACTTTGAGTGGGTTCTTTACGTGGCGCTTCCCGGGACGGGTCGAGAAGCGTGCTGGGAAGAGAGAGAGAGAGAGAGAGAGAACAGATGAGAGGAAAGGAGCGGGGTGGGGTGACGTGGCCGTACGGCCACGTGGCGTAGTGGGGGCCGCGGTCTACGCCTCGCGACTCGGGCCAACCTCCCAAATGGCGGTTGTGGGTTCTTAAGCGAAATGACGGTTTAGCCCTCGAGCTGCCGCGTGGTGGGTCCGAGGAGAATGGGCGGGAAACGCGTGAGGGCATTTTCGTCTTTGTAGGGGCTCCGAATAACGTAGCCGTGACTCGGTGAGTAACGCATGCCACAAAGTGGAGGGACAAATTTGCTCGAAACTCCCTAGTCTTTTTCGTTATTAGTACGCAGTACTTTTAAAGTTACTCAGACTCTTTTTCTTTATCTTTTCGTTTGAATCCCAAAAAAAAAAATTGAAAATAAATAAATAAAATAAAAGGCAAACCTTTTTCTTGTGACTTACCTTGTTTGTCCTGTAATGTTTTTGGAGGCCCTAATGCGATTTTCCCGCGCAAACGGCATTTCAGTTGCCCCGCTCACAGTGGATACTTTTGTGATGATCCTTTTTTTCCTACAAATAATGCTACTTTTATTAAAATATAAAAACTTCATACACTTGTTGATTGATCTCTGCGAACAAATATAGTAATATACAAAATTCGGACCGGATAGTGCCGGATTGTCGTGGTCCCTAGAATAGGCTGGAACCAGATTCAACGGCTGGATCCCAGTTTCGGAGCAGAGAACGGGACTGGGCTTTAAATATCAATTGGGCTAATTGGGTTTTCTTTTTTTAACTGAGAGAAAAAATGGGTTAAATTGAAGAGGCCTGTAAAAAGCTCTTCGAAGCTGCTTAGTGCTGCAATCTGGGCTTGAACACAGGCCCGGCCCGATGAGTTCTCTTTAAAAGAGTTTGAACCCATTAAAGCAAACCAGGTTTAATTACAGACGACACCTGAGAGAAACATTAATAATTGCAGATTCCAGTCTGCGCATTTGAAATGGTGCGTGAAACAGCTGACTATTAACTTAAATTTATAGCAATATTCTACCATATACAAAGAAAGAAACAAAACTACTACTGTTCCCCACTAGCAGTCTTTAAAAGCTTGTCAATTTCTCCAGCGACAATCCCCGCCACGACCTCCGGCGAGAACCTGAGGATCATCTCCTCCCGCGCCCTCCTTCCCTTCTTCCGGCCCTCGTCCCTGTCCCCCACCACGCGCCTCATCAAAAGCCTCAGCCCATCCACCGAGGGCTCGGCCCACAAATGGCCCGCGAAGGGCCCGTCCCTCACTTGGGCCATGCCCTCCACGAGCAACGGGTACCCATTCTCCTCGGTCAAGTACTCGGTGGGACCCGACCAGTTCGTCGCGATCACGGGCAAGCCCATCGCCATGGCCTCCACGATCGGCCTCCCCCACCCTTCGCCGCGCGAGGGGAGCACGAACGCGTCCGCGGCCTTGTACAATCTCGGTAGATCCCATTGTGGTATGTGCGTATCGATCGCGTACGCGCGCGCCCACCCATTACCCGGCTCTTTCAACCCCATTTCCTCGACAAAGTCGATAATTTTGCTGATAAAGTCTCTGTCGGAGTGGTAGGCGCTTATTAGTAGGTACAGGGCGACGCCATCGGAGCCGGAGAACTCTTCTAAGAAGGCTCTTAGGAGCACGTCCCATCCCTTTCGATGCTCCCATTTGAATACGCTCAGAAAGACGAAGCCTTTTTCGGTGGAAATTGGGTTCGAAGGTGGTGTTTTTCCAAAAATGGGATTTTTAGTGGGGAGTGCGAGAGCCTCGTGCTTGGACGGGTCGAAGAAGTCGACGTCCACGGGTTGCACGATTTTCGCCACCTTGGAGGGGTCGACGCCGCTCCGCACGAAAGCCGCCACGTGGAAGTCGGTGGGGACCCACACGGCGCCCATGGCGTTGCACCGCCGCACGTGCTCGCGCGCCACCCGGTCGGTCTCGAACATGGTGCGCCCGACGACGAACATCGGCTCGCCGTACCCGGTGGGCGGGCACGGCGGGGTCTGGAACAATGGCGGAAACCACGCGCCGGGCTCGCTGTGGCAGATCACAATAGTATTAGAGAGCTCGCACTCCGTGTTGTAGAGCTCGTAGGCCAAGGCCTTGGACTCTTCGGGTAGGCCGAGCCAAAAATCTATGGATTCTGAGTCGCCGTGCTGATCTATTTTGAGCTTAAAGTTGGGATCTTTGACGTGGGTATGGAGAGCGGCGATGTAGGACCACGCTTCGGAGCTGTAGCCACCGCCAGAGAGGAAGGGGGCCATCCATCGAACACATGGTGGGCGCTCGGAGATGGTTGGTAGCGTCTCAGTTTCTTTGGATTTGGTGGGAGAGAGGAGAGTGAGGAACAGTGCGGGTTTGAGGAAGGGAAGGGATTGGAGGAGTGGGAGGGTGGTGAGGTGAGGGGATGTTGGGTTGGAGATGATGGCGAGGGAGAAGGCGAGAACGAGAGCGAAGAGAGCGGGTGCCCAGAAGAGTAGCTGCTTCCATTTTTGAGGCGAGGGTCGTGGTCGTGGTCGTGGTAGAGAAGGGGGCGATTGGTTTGGGGGCCTTGGATCGATGTTCGTATCATCCATGGCGATATGGAGAGCTTGGATCTGAGCAACCAAGCTCTCTCTCTCTCTCTCTCTCTCTTAACCTACTGGTACATGAAAAAAAAAAATGAAAATTTTATATCATTTTATGCAAGACTCATATGTAACTTTTATCCTGTCAAAATTATTTTCTTAAATATTAAAAATTACAAATAAATTAAATTTTAGTACGAAAGTATAAAATTTATATTCCTTTTTTAAATATTTTAATTCTATTACTATTTAAAAAACTTGAGCCTATAAATTAAAATTTAAAGATAAAAAGTATGATTTAGCCTATTTCAAAATATTCCAATGGTAAAAAAAAAATAATATCTTTCAAGTGAAATAATTTAATTGCATAAAACTTTTAAAAACAGTATCAAATAGTTTGGACCAAATAAACAAAAGCATTAAGAAATAAAATTACAAGTTTTAAAATTTTTTAAAATATCAACTCTTATTGTATTTATTCCATTTCGTTCTAAATAGTTTAAAATTCAACTCAAGGTAATTTTATTTAAAAATCATCTAAAAAATAGAAGTTTTTTTATTTTTTTCTTTTCCCTCTTCCTCATTTTTGCCTTTTGGGAAGTGTCCGTTTCATTTTCCAGATAAGTGTACGAGCTCGAAAAGCTGGACCGTATACGCTCACCGGAAACAACCGCCATGAGCGCAGCGAACCACCGCCTCCCTCTCCGAACAACAACAACAACAACAACAACAACAACACCCGTCCAACATAGATGCCGCCCCCGTAAATTCGGCGAATCCGGCACCTATTTCTCCATTGCATTGCCCCAACCCATCCCACAGCATTCCGACGCAACGCAAACCCTAACCCTAACCCTCTCCTCCTCCTCCTCCTCCTTCCTCCTTCCACGACCTCGCTCGATATTCTCATGGCGATGAAGAGTAGGGTGGTGGTCGTTGGAGGAGGGATCGCCGGGGCCCTCCTTGCTAAATCCATCCAGGATATCGCCGATGTTGTCTTAATCGATCCGTAAGTAACTTTTTTTTTTTTTTTTTTTGTTCTTTTAACCTCGAGTGCTTTAATTTGAGGGGCAATTGTTGAGGATTAGCTTAACTCTGATGAGAGATTTTGAAATTTTTCTAATTTTTCAATGTGCAATGAAGATGTATAGTAAGTAATGAGGATGCAGATTTTTGGTGTTCTATTTATGTTTTGAGACCCATCTAATTGGATTATGATAGAGATAACAAGTTCGTGTATCCTTTTTTTTTCTTTTTTTCTTTTTTTCTGTTCACTGTAATATTTGCTCAATCTGCTTTTTTTACCCTATCTAACTTAAAATGATTGCAAATTTGTCTGCAAAGATGAGGATTGAAGTCACTACTTGGCTAAATTAAAGGTGCTAGTGGTTGGCACTTGTGTCATGTAACAGAAGTACATTATGAGTGCTTATTTCATTTTCATCTGATGTTAGGAAGGAGTATTTTGAGATTCCTTGGGCAAATTTAAGAGCGAAAGTAGAACCATCGGTTGCGACGAGATCAATCATCCAGCACGCTGATTACTTAACAAATGGGCGGGTCATCACAGCGTCTGCTGTGAATGTCGGCGAATTCGAGGTTTTTACGTCAGTGGGCCGCTTGGTGGCTTACGACTACCTTGTCATTGCAACTGGCCACTTATCAACTAATCCCAGAAATAGAAGGGATAGGCTTGAAATGTTTCATGAAGGCAAGTATACTCAGCAAATCGTATTATCGGTTGTTCATTCTAGTCTTAAATATAATGGGCAACTCATCTTAAAAAGGTTTTTTCTTATGTTTTCGTAATGCTATCTATTGACGTATTCACATGATCTTTTGCATTTGTTATGGAATGAATGTACAATTGTTTACTGCTAGGTGATTAAAATTCGAAACCGTCTGCAAGATTTGTTCATTGTAGTTCCATTACAAAAGTAACTTTACAGAGTCATATGCCTTTAAGACATGATAAATTTCCTTTTGAAAGAGAAGTGCAGTTCCCATAAACTGAAAGTATCATCGCTGACTTTGTGCCAAACTTATTATGTTGATTTTTTATTCTCCCCGATGTCAGATAATCAAAAGATAAAATCTTCCAAGTCTATCCTGATCATCGGTGGCGGGCCTGTTGGTGTTGAACTTGCGGCAGAGATCGCAATCGACTACCCTGAGAAGAAATTGACTCTGGTTCATAGTGGACCGAGATTGCTTGAATTCCTTGGGCTAAAAGCTTCTAGCAAAGCATTCGAGTGGTTAAAGTCGAAGAATGTGGAAGTGCTTTTTGAGCAGTCGATTGATACGAATTCCATATCGGAGGCAAATAAAGTTTACACAACATCAACAGGGGAAACTATTACTGCCGACTGTTACTTTATTTGCACAGGTAAACCTCTGGGCTCTGCATGGCTTCAGGAGTCCATATTAAAGGGCTGTCTAGACAGAAATGGGAGGTTGATGGTTGACGAGAACTTGAGAGTTGGAGGGCGGAAGAATATCTTTGCTATTGGAGATATAACTGATGTACCTGTAAGTGATTCATTCTTTAGTTACAGTGTCTATATATTGAAAGAGTTTGGGGCACTCTATTAAACATAGAGTAAGAAGATTGCGCAAACGACTCTTTACTTAGCCCATCCCAAGTATCTGTTGTAGCAGTAGTAAGGTACTACCTCGTGCTATTCAGGCTAGAAGAAATTCAGCAATTCTTGTATGTTTACAAACACGAAAAGGGTAGGGCCAAACTATTAAACAGATACTTGAGACGGGCTAAGTAAATATAGGGACCATCACAAGAAATTCAGTAATTCATTGTGCAAAACTACTAACATTCCTCATATATGATTCGCCGCGGACATTGCTTATTTTGGTTTTGCTTTCTTGTAGGAGAGCAAGCAAGGTTTCATTGCTCAGAAGCATGCCGTAGTGGTGGCCAAGAACTTGAAGCTATTGATGAAGGGGGCGAAGGATAGTAAGCTGATCAAGTACAGGCCCTCGCCGCTGGCCATGACTGTTACATTGGGAAGGAAAGATGCTTTAGCCGAGCTGCCGTTTTTGACCATTGTTGGGTTTCTGCCTGGCATGGTGAGATCGAGGGACCTTTTTGTAGGCAGGACACGGAAATTGATGGGGCTCGACCGAGTTGGCGTCTGATCGGAATATCATGTCGAATATCTCATCAATTGCAGCAAACTATCGATCCGAATTTGTCGTTCTTTTATTTTCCTCCTCCTGATCACATCAGAATTGTTATAACTTGTTTGCACGTGCATATATTGTTGTAATAGAATGCTTTTATTCTGTCCAACTCCGTTCTCTCGTACAATATCTTATGTCAATGTGAAAATTATTGAATCCCCACAATTTTGTGATCTGCAAGGAGGGAGGGAGAGAATGTGCAATAGCACCTGGGTGATTTTTATCTAATTAAAACGAGCATCTTCCACTCATGCAACCCAAGGGGCCTTTAATACTTGGGCTCCAAGGGGCCTTTAATACTTGGGCTCCAGGTTAAAAAACGGCCCATTTAAACCTGGAATGTGAGAGAGCGCTGGATGATGAATCATGCACGATTTTCCGCATGATGGGCCCGAATCTCCATGAACAGCGTAACTATCAGCAACATTCGTACGTATACGTGGTTAGTGATTAGAACCGTTTGGAATCTTTACCGTATACGGAGGACTCTGTACAGTTGGTATACGTCATTTATGTACCACTACCGCGAGTTTGGTTGGTTTCGTCATCATGGAAAGATTTAAAATTACTGCTTTTGACGCACATCAAATCGCCTCACCGTAGATAGATAACAGCTCTCGATTTGGTGCGTCAAATCCAAATCATTGCCTTTCTTAATTCTACGTCATATATATGGATTTTTTTTTATAAAAAAAATCAATATACGTTGGAATTTGGGATAGACGCGTTCGATTAGTGAGAAGTTGTAGAATTATTAATGGGGAATATATTCGGTAGGATATAAACTGTGCTTCATATTAAACCAATTTAATTCAAAATTTTAATGTCCCATTAATAACTCCAGTGGGGTTGGGTGACAAGGAGATCTCGGCGACGTCATCAGGGGGACATGAATTGAGGGGCGCGATACGGGGTATCACGCGCTCGGTTTTCTCGGCACGTGCCCAAGCTTGGACACTGTGGATGTATCAGCTTATGCACCGTAAAATTTGTATATTGATGCATATTTACAATATATATATATATATATATATATATATATATATTATAAAAATTAGAGTATTATATAATTAAAATAAAAATTCAATCAAATTTATGTGAACTACGAATTTTTTGGATTGAACTATTTAAATTTTAATTTTGACCTCAAAATTTAATTTAATTATTTATTTCAGTAAATATATAGTTACGATAATTACATAAGGTATACTAACTAGATTTGTAAAGATAAATAATATATTTAAATTTTAAAATTAAAATATTATTTATTGATTCAAATCAAACAAAATAAAATATTGAATAGTAAAATTAATATTTTTAAAAGTTGGATAATTAAATTGAAATAGTATGTAGTTCAAATATAAAAATTGAATGCTAAATTATTATGATCATAGCTTAAGTTTCAAAGGTAATAATTAAGTTATTTTATTCCATATGGTTTCAAAAGAAAAGTATATAATATTTATATTTATTTTTAAAAATATAAATAAATTCGAGTGAAAATGTAATTAATCAAGGAAACTTCAATTGCTAGACATCGAGTTATAAGTTTTATGCCCTTTGAAAATGAACAACGTATAGGATAGTTTTAATATAGATAATTCATGATCATGTGCTTTTTCTGGGTCTCCATATTGGGAGGAATAACTGGGTAGAACATATATAGCGTGGTTGGTGTGGATTCAGGTGCGCCGCCGCTGATCGAACCGCAAATCGAGCAGCTCTCGCCCCCAAGCCAAGCCAGGCCAACCCAACTCAACTGGCAAAGCCGCAATCATTTCCCTTTACATCACACCGATGATTTGTATATGTACTCGATTTTGTGGATCTTAACTCAATCTCTCTCTTTTCTTTATATGACACGAGAACATCCAATCATAATAATGTTTGTTTTTTTCAAATTAACTACCCCTCATTACTCCCATTAATTACATCGATCCTACGCTTCGATCTTCTATAAATAGCCACCACGGAGACTACGTAGAACAACACACGAAATTATGGCCCTGTTTCGTTTAATTCTGCGGCCTCTTTCTTTACTGTTGTTATTGGTTTTGTCCCTTGGGGTAGAAGGAATTCGTCTTGGTATATATATATTTGGAACAAATTAATTAATTTATTTCTTAATCTCTTATTAGTTATGTTTACTAGCTTTTTTGACATTAATGTTTAGTTTAGTTCATGTGCATGCTTTGCATGTGATATTCGAACAGGTTGCAGTGGTGGTATTGGGTGTTTTAAGTACGACGCTGTTTCTTCGGTGAGTTTGGATCGAGAGGTTAATTTGTTCTAGTTCATGTACTGGTGATATATATTATTGATGTAGGATTTGTTAATGTGGTTTATGAGATTAAATTAAGCTTTGTTTCAGGTTAATTATGAATACGGTGCATCAAAGGTGGCCGTGATTAGGAGTTTTTATAGGGAGGGGGTGGTCGGAAGCGGCGGAAAGGAGGCGACGGCGACGGCGGAGGAGCTGAGGTGGGTCCCGTCGGGGCCGGACCCACTGCACCACAATGGGAGCCCAAAAAAGCCCCAGACGCCTTGACGCGTGCGTGTCGCATCCGGATTGGTTCGAGCTGTGACTGGAAAGGCCTTGGAGGTGGAAGCAGGAAATTATAAGCAACTTTTTGTGTAGTAAATCAGTGGCACAATGTCAGTCACACTCGTGTGCTGCTGCTACTTAATTAATTAAGTTCGTTTTTTTTTTTTCTTCTTTTGTTTTTGTTTTTTTTTTTGGGGGGTTACTACTGAAGAAACATGGGGTAGTTTTGGTGCAGATGTGGGCTTGTTCTTTTTTGCTTTATCTTTAGGAGTGTGTATATATAAAAAATAGTTGCTTTCTTCAATGCTTTTTCACAGGATAATGTGAAGTTCATGCAGCCGTATAAGGTTAAAAAGAGGAACACCTCTCTCTCTCTCTCTCTCTCTCTCTCTCTCTGTCTCTGTATATATATATATAATTTATTTTGAATTCTATAGTCTCTAATGCATGTACATATATACTCTCGGTGACGAGAATATATATAGCTGCTATCTCTCGCACTATCCACACCCGTGAGATTAGAGATATCCGGCTCTTTTAAGTCGTTTATACGAATTTAATATATATATATATATATATATATATATATATATATATATATATATATAAATATATATAGTTCGATTACTGTGCTTGTACAAGTACCAAGCAATTGGTACTTGTAAATTTTTAATCGTTACATCTAATCCTTTAATTAATTCTATCTCTTAGATCATACTATTCCATCAATCACCCACTAAATTCAAGGAGCCCACCATCATCCTAACTGCACATTCCTACATCCTAGGATAAAAAATTCACAAACACAAATAACTTGATACTTTTATCAGTATAGAACCTCAATTTTATATATATATATATATATATTCCATGAAAGCAGCAGTTCTTTCACCACACGTTTGGGCCAATTTCCGGGCGAAACAAGCTAATGGGCTGTTGATCCACGGGTTTGATAAAAAATTAACCGTTTATAGGCCTACCTATCTAACCACGACTGGCCAGATCATGACATCGGCCCAACTCATGGTCATGGGCTGGGCCCATCGTGTTTTCGCATTCGCACCAAAATATGCGAAAGAACCACCCCACCACCTAAGAGGCTAAGACCGAGACCATGGCGGTCCGGGCGTACGCTGCGTTGCTGGACGGCATCTTCGCGGCGCGCGACGCGGCAGCGCTCCGGCGCGCCCACGGGAGGCTGGTGGCGCTGGGGCTGGCCCCGCACCGCTTTCTCCGCTCCAAGCTCCTCTCCGCCTACGCCGCCTGCTCCCGCCCCGCCGAGGTCCACCTCCTCCTCTCCTTCCTCTCTTCCTCCCACCGCCGGCCCCCTCTCTTCGCCCTCAACTCCCTCCTCCGCTCCTCCCCCACCGCCTCCGCCTCCCTCCGCATCTTCCGCCGCATGCTCCTCCTCGGCCCCCGCCCCGACGCCCGCTCCTTGGCCGCCGCGCTCTCCTCCGCCGCCCCCTCCCTCCGCCTCGCCCGCCTCCTCCACGCCGTCGCCCTCGTCGCCGGCCTCCTCCGCGACCCCGTCCTACCCCCCTCCCTCATCTCCGCCTACTCCCGCGGCGGCGACCTCGCCTCCGCCCGCCGCGTGCTCGACGAAACGCCGCAGACGGGCCGCTCCCTCGCCACGTGGACGGCCATGATCGCCGCGTGCGGGGCCCACGGGCGAGGGGCGGAGGCGGTGGAGATCTACGAGCGGGAGGTGGAGGCGGCGGCGGAGGGCGGCGACGCTGCGGCGGCGACGGCGGTGCTGGCGGCGTGCGCGCGCGCGGGGATGGTGGGGGCGGCGCGGAGGGTGTTCGCGCGCGTGGGGAGGCCCGCGATGCAGCACTACACGTGCATGGTGGATGTGCTGGGGAGGGCGGGGCACGTGGAGGAGGCGGAGGCGCTGATCGCGGGGATGGAGGGCGAGCCCGACGACGCGCTCTGGGGGACGCTGCTCGCCGCCTGCAGGATGCACGCTCGCCTCGACGTCGCCGAGCGCGTCGCCAACCGAATCTACGGGCTCATTCTCCGCTAATTTTTCTTTTCTTTTCTTTTCTTTTTTGTTTATTCTTTCCCTTTTTAAAGTTATCACACTCGGCGACGTGCACTGTAAATCATGATTCGTAGCAAAGTTTTGTAGCTACCGGATGATGTTCCAGTTGTTGATGTATTAGCATTTAACGAAAATATTTCAAAATCAAATTCTTTCTTTTTTTTTCTTTTCATGCACGCAGTATAATTTGTTTATTCTGCTCCCAATAAAAAAAAAAATAATAAAAAAAAAAAAAAAATAAAAAAAAAAAGAAAAGAAAAGACAGGCTATATTATTTAAAGTCTCAATATGCTCATATATGTGGAATCTTTGGATATGCTAATATGTCTACTCTTTAATTGCTGACTACTTACTCGCATCTTCCAACTTAAAAATATCAAAGAGCAGTGTTTAGTTGGGGGATAAAGGGGGAATAATCCCCTTTATCCCCTATTCTTGCCAAACATCATTGAAAAAAGACAGGGAATAAAAAAAAAATTTATCCCCTTCTTAACGGGTTATCCTAGGATAACCCGTTAAGATTAATTCCATGGGATGCTTGGAATAGTGGAATAGGGGTGGGGGCAGTGAATGGGAATATAATTTTCCCACCCACTGCCTCCTTTCCTCAGGTATTAGCGTGTTCATCACTCCACCCATCTCCCTCGAGCGGCTCTTCGTCCTCTTCTTCTCCTCTCACGATCTCTTCTCCACCTCTCACCTTCTCTTTTCCCTCAAGCGATTCAGGCAGTGAATGGGATTTATTGCTCCCACCCACTGCCATAGCCATCTCCTCGAACGCCTCTTCTCCCTCGACCGGTGGTAACCCATCAATGACTTCCTCAACCGGTGAAAAGCCATCATTGAAGGAGATCCTTCTATGAGAAGAGATCGCACCTACCTTCCACTTTTGTGTGGCTTCGATTGTGGCGTCATCCCTTCCCGCTGCCGCGTGAGATCCAGATCTCGCTGCCGCGTGAGATCCTGAACAATCCGCGTGAAATCTTCAACCTGCAGTAAATTTTTCTTCTCTTTACACCTCATAGCTCTCTGCTGGAATTTATTGTGTTCTCATCTCTGTATTTAGTGTGAGATATCATGTTTCCCCCTCTATAAAACGATACCAACTAGTTGTGAAAATTGCATGTTGAGTCTCGTCCGGTTTTATATGGTGGCTACGAGTATTTGGTTTTATCTGGTGGCTTAAAAATATATCTCTGGGCTTTCTCCTTGTTTGCTGTGGGTTTCATCTCTCTTTGAGCAGTTTGAGGTATTCTCTCTAATTTCAAATTAGTTTTTAATTAAAATGCTCCGGTTGTGTTTGAGGTTTTTTACAATATATTTCAATATTGTAATAGATTGCAATGTTCAATATTGTTCAATAATGAGGTTTTTTACAATCTGAAGCTATAGCCTCAGGTTCATATAGCTTCAGATTTGTTAGGTAAGTTAAAAAAATTGGGAAAACAAATTAGTCCAAATGGCTACAGGTTGGAAGTTAAGATGTATTATGTTAATTAGGAATGATGCAGCATGTGGTAACACATATCACATAGCTGTAGGTTGGATGAAAAAATGCATTCGGCTATATTGGAATGGGCGAAATAAAATATAAAAGGGGACGATGATGCATGGGCAGGAGATTATTTGATATTCATGGCAGGGTGGCATGTTTTTATAAATATTGCAGCCGTGTGAATGTCTATTTGAACCTTCCCCCTGAGCCTTCAAAAAAACAATATCTTTTCATGAGATTGTACTGAAAAAGTGTTACTTGATTATTTTATAGATCTAATTTTTAACCTATGCATCTCAGATGGCTCATTCAAAACCAACTTTGCATCCTTTTGGTAAGAACAAAGCCCATATTATTGATGTCCCATCGGGTGATAGCCAAAGTTTGGATATAATTTCTAAAGATTCAGTCAAAAGTAGAGTGCGTTCTTCTAACTGGAGTGAAATAATGGACTCTATTATGTTGAATATAATGACCGAGGAGCATACGCTTGGAAACTTTGTGAATGGAAGTTTTACTCCATTGGCATACGCTTGCATTATTTAACATTTTTCGCACTTGCAGGGTAGTAAAGTTGGCTATGATGTGGCTAAGGGCTTTCTAAAAGGGAGAATAAATAGCGACAAGTGTGAATGGTATGGGGGGCAGCTACCCCCATAGCTGCATCCACCATCCATGCTTCCAACCCTTGATACCTGAGCCAACTTCTCATCACATTTCTTGCAACTGGAGGTTTTGTGATTTTCCATATACTTTCATCTTCAACCTGAGGCTATGTGAAACTGCATTATCTTTGAACTTGAGGCTATGTGATTTACTTCGAAATTGAGGGTATGTGAATCTGCATTATCTTTGATCCAATTGCTATGTGATTTTGCTTTATCATTAGATCTTGAGGCTATGTGAAACTGCATTATCTTTGAAACTGCATTGATGTTGAGGCTATCTTTCAAGAAGAAGCTACCATGTGAAACTTGAGGCTTTGTGAATTTTTCTTGATCTTAGAACTTGAGGCTCTGTGATACTATGAACTTGAGGCTTTGTGATACTATGAACTTGAGGCTATGTGATACTATTAACTTGAGGCTTTGTGATTATCTTTGATCTTTCGGGCTATGGTCGAAACTGCGACCCGGGCTCGCCAACAGATCCGCCATCTGTACGGAAACTGCCGTACAGACGAAGCTATCTAACCTGCAGAAAGAACATCTACAGTATACAGATATCAGAGAGCTGATGTGATTTTCTAAAAACTTCATCCTAACACTGTACAACTGAAATAATACAATATCCATTCCCAAATAAATCGTATGTGCCTTCCTCTGATACAAAAGGAAAAGGGAGGTATCTCCAATAAAGGATCAGTGTACAAACTCTCGATATCAAGAATATGCTCACTATGTGTTTTCTCAACAGAGGTAAAAGTTAAACTAGTCTACTGAAGCTCTGATTTGAAAATTTACCGCTACACTCCAACGACGGGTAGGGAACTAGCTCGCGACTCCCTCGCCTCGGTCAGAAGGATCAGCAACAGGAGCACAGGAACAGAAGAAGAAGTCCCTGGGGAAAAGACACCACGACGGGTGTGAGAACTACTTCCCACAGTAGTTCTCAGTGGGTGCCGTCAACATAACGGTCTGCCCACCAAGTCTACCTAGAGGTAAAAGATAACAGGCAAAGAAATCTTGAACAAAAAGCTGGATCTACTCTACAGCTACCATGCCTCTATCTCCACTCAAAAGTGGAACAGAAAAGTAAATGAGACCACTCGCACCCAAGGTGCTCAATCTTTTCAATCGAACTGACAATTTCAACTTTCCAGTCACTTCGCCTGTCGACTAGGAACGCTCCTGCCCACTACCACACATCCACATGAGGACGGGATTTACGTGGGGCGTCCTGTCCGACTAACTCATCCCTCGCGCAAAACTGCCTCAACAGGCCAACCATCGTATCCACAGCGGCATCTCAGGGGGCGCGGCTCCAACTGAGGAAAACGGCGCGGCATAGAGTAATCAAACATTGGCATATGCAGGCTAGTCAAAATCCACGCTCACTCTGGAACGGTAGGACTCAAGATCCCCAAATATCTCGCAGGACAGTCGGAGCACTCTCGACGACTCAGCTGATCGGCTAACTCGAAACACGAGACACTAGCCTCTCCAACAGCTCGCAGCACAAAGTTGTACTGGCTGGAGATACTCCACAGCCAGGAACGACCCACAACTCAGGGTAACAAAACAGGTCGGACAACACTCAACGACCTGGGACCACCGTCAACCCCAACGGTTCCCAACAATACGGACCGGAAGATACTCGACGGCCCGGGACTACCGTCTACTCAACGGCTCCCTCCCATTACAATGAGCTGAAACAAGACCTCTCGGGACTACCGTTTACCCAAACGGCTCGCACAGATAAGCAACCTCTACAACTACCAGACTCCACTCTGCTCCCAAGCAAGAGTGCAAAAGCATCCCACACTAAAAGCAAGTCCCGACCTCTCGGCCCACTACCCGGGCGAGAAATACTATGTCCAGTAATGAAAGAACAGTGTGGATGTCTAAGCATAAATAACCCTAGCCCAAGTGAGGGTTTTCTACTGGTCTGGTTACACATGCAACATATGACGGGGGTGCTAGGTCAAGTTCCAAGATAATATATTAACAGATCTCTCAAGGAATAACAATTCCTATAATCTAGCATGCTACACAATGAAATAACTATCATGCATAGTCCTACATCAGTAGAAATATGTACAGTCCATAAAACTTGGAGATAAGGCCAACCTCGATTTGCCAAAATTGCTCGTAGACACTTGCAATTGGCCTCCACGCGATCCGCACGCAAACGGGGCACGCCGCCGGAGTCCGGCAAAACGAGCACGCCGCCGGAGTCCGCACGCAAAACGATAGCATTTAGTCCGCACCAGAAAAGTTGCTAAAATTTGCACGGTGTCAATCCGCACGCAAAAAATCCGCTCTCTTATTTATTACTTGTGAACTTATAAAGAATTGGTGGTTGATATCCGAGATTTCGAATTCGAAATCTAATTATTTCACATTTTTAGATATTATACTATTTTTCTCCAAACAAAGATAAAAATATTATAGTAATAATTTAGAGCAGGTGCAGAATATTATAATTTTTAATATAATTTAGTCTTAAAAATAATTAGCCAAAATTTAAATAGATTTCAATGATTATATAAATTCTCTCTCTTATTTATTACTTGGGAACGATTATCACAAGAGTTTTTTTTAAAAAGAAAGACATTATACTAATTTCTCATATTTAAATTTTGAAATATGTAAATAGATTTTGAATGTAGAACCGGTCTAATGTGGATCAACAAACACGCACCAATCACCTCCGAGGACTTGGGGCCATCGAACGCCTCTCGACCGCAGGATATTTCCCCGACTTGGAGAATATTCTATTCTAGAAAAATCAACCGCTCATCATACACCCACCAACCACAACTGGCCACGTCGTCATATCACGTGCTTTTCACACTCCGGCTCTGCCACGTCACCATGGTAAAATCTCCCCGTGGACCACATCGCGCCCCGCGTGACCCTGTGCTGTTTCGCTATGAAATGGGCCTCGCCACTCCTCATTCCGTCCTCTTTCCCCTCGTCGCTTCCGTGGTCTCGTATCTCTCTCTCTCGCGCGCTCCCGCACGATCCCATTTCCTAAAAAGAGAACGCGAGAACACGGAGACGAAACCGAGGAGATTAACCCAAACCCTAGTAGATTAGCCAAGAACAACCTCGGCATGGACACGAGGCCCTCGGCGGCGAGCTCCGGCACAGCGGAGAAGGCCTTCTCCTTCATCTCCAAGGGGTGGCGCGACGTCCGCGACTCCGCCGGCGCCGACCTCCGGCTGATGCGGGCCCGCGCCAACTCCTTCAAAGACATCGCCGACCGCGAGCTCGAGAACTTCCTCCACTCGGCGTCGGCGTTCTCGTCCCCGGCGCGCCCCGCGGCGGAGGGGTCGATCGTGGAGCTCGAGTTCGTGAAGCGGATCCAGCCGAAGCTCTCCGAAATACGGCGCGCGTACTCGTCGCCGGATTTCAGCCGGAAGGTGCTCGAGAGGTGGAGCCCCAAATCGACGATACGGATCGATCTCTCAGCCTTCAAGAAAGCGATTGTGGCGGAGGTGGATGAGGTGGGAGGCGCGGTGGATTTGGGCGAGGAAAGGTTTCGGGGGCAGGGGAAGGTTCGGTGGAAGGATCGAGAGCGGGAGGAGGAAGAGGAGGGGAAGGAGTGGGAGCCGATCCGTATGTTAAAGACCGGGTTACAGGAGTTCGAGAGGAAGAGCCAGCCGAATGAGATCTTTGGGAATTTCAAGAGCAGCGAGTTCGTTGAGAAAGTTAAAATGAGCTTGGTAATGACGACCCCCCCCCCCCATCTTCTATCCTCTTTTGTTTTCTATATGTTGCTCTAGGGTTTTCATGGCTAGATTCTTAGTTCAGTACGATAAATATTTTATTATTTCGCGACTTCTATTGTCGTTCATTGTGAAATTAAGCGTACATATGGTGACTTTTACATCGATGGATAGGATTATCGAGCTTGTAACATTACATATTAGCATTAGCATTATTCCATGATGAAATTAGCATTTGTATTCTATCGCAATACAATTGATCGGTAGGATAGGATATCAGCTACTTAGACACTACTTATCTTTATTCCCATAGTTCCAATTAAATTAATTCTCGATGCATTGTTCGGCAGGGACTGGTAGTTCCAATTAAATCAATACTTGAACTTTATTTCAAGATTTTTTCTTGGCAAACTGTCCATAGGGTAACAACATTCCACAGCTTCAGTCTGTGCCGGTCATCATGCTCTAAGAATGTTAGTTTGTGATTATTTGGTCCCTTCTTTCGATGTGTTATTTCCGCAAATAACGCAAATGGACTAACTGCGGGGAAACATACAATTACATGTCAGAACGGTGCACTCCCTTGCTCATTTTGGACTTAAACTATGTTCTCTTAAACAGCTCTACCTTCTCTATGTTTCTGAGATTTTTTTGTTTGATTGTCCTTTGACTATTTTATTCTTCTTATGCTCAAGAACATGCCCACATACTAGCAAATTGATATTGAATCTCAAAGTTACTTCTCACTGAGGTTTAGTTTTATGTTTTTAGTTCACTAAATTGCTCATCTAAGCATTAATGGAATACTTGTTTTTTTTTTTATTTGTTTAGGTACAATAGGTTTATGCGTTTCACCATTATTTATCTACTTGCAGTTAATGATAACAAAATCTATAGTTTTAGCAACTCCACATGCAGAGTAAATGCATGGATTAATTTTGACATTCTCGTATGTTTAATTTTCTTCTTATCCCATATGCCTCTACTTGTATATATGTATATATTTATCATAACTTAGAGTCGCCATACTTATATCTGTTTTTGGTTTCTTTGCAGAAGTCAATGTGCAAAGAGCCTGAAGAATCCAAGGTTTGTCACATTATTATCTTCATTTTGATACTTTCATTTGATAATGTACTACTTTTATTTGGTAATGACTCAAGAGAAAATGCATTTTGTTGATTAATATAGGAAGTTCCGCCTTTGGATATACCTGAGCTTTTGGCATATCTTGTTAAACAATCTGGACCATTGTTTGATCAGCTTGGCATCAAAAGAGGTATGAAACCAAGCTTTGCTTACTCAGTCTATCTTGTGATTTGTTAATATACAGGATGTTTATGCATATCTTTGTGCTTTTTTAAAAAAACTTTTTTAATAATATTTCTGCAGACCTGGCATTCTCTTTTATTTTGTTTTTGACTTTTAAAGGTATCACATCTTTTACCTAGAAACATGTTTTCTGGGTGTAGATATTTGCGACAAAATAGTGGAGGCCCTATGCAGTAAACGCAAAGACCACCTTTTATATAATCCTGTTTCTCATAATGGAACATCCTTATGTGGAAATGAGACTATAAGCGATGAACTTGACCTACGAATAGCTAGTGTGCTGCAAAGTACAGGCCATCACTGTGATGAGGGAGGGTTTTGGAGTAATGCTGTGAAACATGATAGGGCAGATCATAAGCACCATGTTGCAATTTTTACAACTGCTAGTCTTCCCTGGATGACTGGAACTGCTGTAAATCCACTTTTTCGAGCTGCATATTTGGCTAAATCAGCTAAGCAAGACGTAACGTTGGTGGTCCCTTGGCTTTGTAAGTCAGACCAACAACTGGTTTATCCCCACAATATGACTTTCAGCTCTCCAGAGGATCAGGAAGCCTATATACGGAATTGGCTGGAGGAAAGAATTGGCTTTAAGGCAGATTTCAAGATCTCTTTTTATCCTGGAAAGGTAGTCATTAATTTAGTGCATTATGATCCATTTTAGAATTCTAATTAGTCTTCAATATGCTTTAAGAGTTTCTTTTTTACTCTGTTGAACGATAGTTCTCAAAAGAACGGCGAAGCATTATTCCTGCTGGTGACACTTCACAGTTCATCTCCTCCAAGGAAGCTGATATTGCCATACTGGAGGAACCGGAGCACCTAAACTGGTACCACCATGGAAAGCGGTGGACTGATAAGTTCAATCATGTGGTAGGTGTTATTCATACGAATTACTTGGAGTACATCAAGAGGGAGAAGAATGGTGCTATACAAGCTTTTTTTGTCAAACATATCAACAATTTGGTCGCTCGTGCATACTGCCATAAGGTATCAAATTTGAACCTTGCGCTTTTGTAATTTGTGTGCTCGTCACTTACTATAGTCATGTGGCTTGTAAAGAAGACCGTATGTTCTTTTGTTGGGTAAGGTGGCATTTCTTGGTGAATCATTTGCTTGCGGATCTTTTGTTGACCTGAGGGTCTGATTGGCCTGGCTGGAACTTCTGAATGCTTTTTGAGTGCTGCTGTTCGAAAAAATAGTAGCTTGTCGCTTAAATTCTCATCAACAGCTTCCTGGTGCAGAAGAAGCAGAAACTTCAAACTGAAGTTTCTGGTGTGCTGGCCTTATGCTTGTTTCAGCTCTCATTCCCAGCAAAAGCTTCTAAACTTTAATGCCAAATACCTGGTTGCTGCTTCTTGAAACAGAGCAGTTCCGATCGCCAGGCCAACCTTTGATTGATATCCTGTATCTTTAACTAGTTAATGATGGACTGTTGTGCAGGTACTGCGTCTTTCTGCAGCAACTCAGGATCTACCAAAGTCCGTCATTTGCAATGTGCATGGTGTGAATCCCAGATTTCTTGAGGTTGGAGAGAGAATGGCAGCTGAAAGGGAGCGAGGGCAACAGGCATTCTCTAAAGGGGCATACTTTCTGGGGAAGATGGTGTGGGCCAAGGGATACAGAGAACTGATAGATTTGTTAGCTAAACACAAGAGTGACTTGGAAGGCTTCAAGTTGGATGTCTACGGAAACGGTGAGGACTCATATGAAGTTCAATCAGCTGCTAAGAAGTTGGACCTTAATCTTAACTTCCTAAAAGGAAGGGACCATGCAGATGATTCACTTCATGGGTAAGTATTTCATGAAAACTAAAAACTTTAAAGGGTTCTTTTTGTTTCATACATCCTTGTAATTATGTGAAAATTGCATAAATTAGATCTGCAAAGTTGGGCTCTCATGCATGTACCTCAGAACCGAAACATTATTCGTGGGGTAAATGGAAAAAACGTTTATGCCTATACATCAGCAGAGGCCTCACATGCAAATAAACAAGCATTTAGGGTAGACAAGCACAAATGCCTACTGAGGTACTCGTGCAATTTTGCATATATAATGTATGCTTGTAAAAAAAATCTTCATTAGACCTCGTTGTGTTGTTCTGACTTCTGGATTGATTGTGGAATGTGGAATGCACTTATGTAATCTTTTATTGTCTTCTCAGGTACAAGGTTTTCATCAACCCAAGTGTTAGCGATGTCCTATGCACAGCAACTGCTGAGGCTCTTGCGATGGGGAAGTTCGTTATCTGTGCCGACCACCCATCAAATGATTTCTTCAGGGATTTCCCGAACTGCTTGACTTACAAAACATCAGAAGATTTTGTTGCCAGAGTTAAAGAGGCGATGGCCAGTGAGCCTCAACCCCTCACCCCTGAGCAGAGATATAACTTATCATGGGAGGCCGCAACCCAAAGATTCATGGAGTATTCGGAACTCAACAAGGTTTTGAGTAATGAGAGCAACGAGCATGGAGAAAGTAGTAAAACAATCAGTAAGATGAAAAAGTCCATTTCCTTACCCAATTTGAATGATGTGGTGGACGGAGGGTTGGCATTTGCTCATTACTGTCTCACGGGCAATGAAATTCTAAGGTTGTCTACAGGAGCAATACCCGGTACTCTTGGTTATGATAAGCAACATTGTAGGGATTTGCACCTCTTGCCTCCTCAGGTACAGAATCCTGTGTATGGCTGGTAATGTATATCTGTCTTTCTCTATATCTTGTGGTGCATAGTATCTTGTAACCTTAGACCAGCGCTTTTACCCTAGTAGTAAACATGTACAATGAGCCCACTTTTCCATCCACTGACCTTGGTAATATCACAATATCTGAGAGATTCCTTTGCACTGATTTTTTTTCTCGTTTTTGGGGGTCCGGGGTTGGTATTGTATGCTATTCTTTAACCACGCAAATATAAAATACACACAAATTAATGCGGATGTGTACTGAATATTGGGGATTCAATGAGAGTAATCCATTTGACAAGGTGAAGATTCAGACGCGAAGATTTTGTCGTGCGTGAGCCTCCGCTCTTCCTCCTAAGCAACTTCTCATGTTAAAAGGAGGAGGTATTTATAATTCAGACCATTCACTTACAAATAGAGGTGTCTGGGAATGTGGTGTAAATAGTCAGCTTCATATAATTGTATATAGTGTTTCGCTTTATCTGGATATTTTAAATTACCCTTTACCTTCTTCTAGCTGAGAAACCTTTATTCTGCACTTCGCTCAATTTTTACTTATTTTTGTGCGAGTAATGGAACCACCGTTCTGTGCAATCCACCCGGAAGCTATTGGAATAATTAGTTTGACAAAAGCTCAATGCTGTGATTTACGAAGCTAGACCAGCTTCTTTTTGAAACTGTGGACTGAGAAAGTAAGAAGAAAAAATATTTTATTTATTTTCGTTCATTATATTGTGTTTTGTAAATCCCAATGAGTCGAATATAATACATTAAGTACAACTCTATCGAGAAATAGAAAATCGCTACAGTTTCTTGTTGACGGAAATATGGCTGTTAGGTTGATTTTAGATGCTCGGAGTGTTTGGGGTGGAGATACAACAAGAACTTTGAACCCAGTTCATTCGTTCCCAACTTGCATACCGGGTGGTCCAAAATGGGCCATTTTAACAATGGAACGCACTTGCACACATGGTGCAGCTTTTGGGCATCTGTGTGAAAGCGCTGCTTCTGGGGAGAATTGCTTTGTTTGAGGAAAGGTGTTCTCAAGTCCATCATGGTTTCCTCTGCATCAAATAGTTCAACGCACTGATGCACACACAAGACCCTGGTGGTGGCTTCCTCACGTGGAGATATTCCTGGAGATGTTCATGAATACAATTGGGCGCTTGGGTTGGTACTGATCACTCACCATTTTACCAATAGGGATAATGGTGGTGGCAGAGACAGTACAAAAGGCACCAAAAATTCCTGCAGATGTTCTTGAATACAATTGGGCGCTTGGGTTTATAATGATCACATCACTCATCATAACAGTTTTTAAAGCCAATTCAACCTATCTTCCTATCCTAAACAGCACCACCACTTCTTTAACTTCTTTTCGGTGTGCTCATGGATGCATGCCCAAAAACTAATCTACCGTGTTTCAAAACTCAGTCATCAAGCTTTAGATACTTATTAGGGTCGTTTGGTTGGGGATAAACCGAGAATAAAAAAGCTTATTCCCTTTTGAAAATTTATACTATTCTTGTCTTTCCATAGAATAGCTATTCTTGTCCTTTATTCTCCCAATGATTTATTTATTAAACTATGATAACTAGTATATTATATTCTTAATTAGGTTCTAAATAATTATAAAACATTGTTAATTAATAACTAATTAACTTATTTAATAATAATTAACTACTTGACTTATTAAATTAAAATATATATTTAATTAAATACTTGAAAAAATAATTTATTATTGATAATTAATTAGTTAATTAAATAATAAAATAATTTAATATGTTGATTATTTGAATAATAACTAATATTTATATTAATTAAGTAATTAATATTTTAACTTTTCTACTTAATTTATTAACTATATATATAACCTATTAAGTAATTAACAAATTAATTAGTTAATACATTTAATTTATTTTTTATAATTAATTAACTAATTAACATACTTGTCGATCATCTTGTTAAAATTGTTAGAATTTGGTTAGATTTGTAGATGAATCCTAGTTGGATTAAGATTAATAGTTAAATATAAATTTATTAAGATTTAAATATTAAGTAGAATAAAAATCTATTTAGACTAGAATTTTGATAGCTTTTCATGTAAGGTATAAATATAGTAGAGGTGTTATTATTTTAGTGGTGGTGGTAGGATTTAGCCACACCCATATTGCATGGCCAAAATGTTCATAATTTTGGATGCGCCTAGTGAACAGGTACATTCAAAGAGATAAGCCTTCTGAGTTTATAGAAGACAGAGATTAAAAAAGAAGACTCAAATTGAAGCTACTATATTCTAGAAGAAGAGTTGGTATAATTCTTTTCTTAGTTAATAAATCTTATTTCACCCGTATTTTTTATTTTTTCTCTCCTTTTTGAGACTCTGTCGGTTTCAGTTTTTGCTGAGGGGGCGGATTTATGGTAAAAATCTAATTTGACATTTTCGTTACGGAATCCTAACAACCGATACCGGAGTGGATTGCGGATTCACAAAATTTAGTACCGAGGCGAGTACTAGATTCCCAACAATTGGTATCTGAGCTAAATCGATCTTCGGAAG
This sequence comes from Tillandsia fasciculata, assembly GCA_029168755.2. Lineage (NCBI taxonomy): Eukaryota > Viridiplantae > Streptophyta > Magnoliopsida > Poales > Bromeliaceae > Tillandsia > Tillandsia fasciculata. Next base: position 20,739,047 of record CM054946.1, on the reverse strand, counting down.
GGATCGTACAGAGATGCAGTCGCTTAAGGTGGAGCGTGGAACTCGATGCAACAATTGAAAACTATAAATCAAACAAAGTTGGAGATTATTAGAATTTGGGTAGATTTGTAGTTGAATCCTAGTTGGATTAATATTAATATTTAAATCGGTTAGAGATAAATTTGTTAAGATTTAAATATTAATTAGAATAAAAATATATTTAGACTAAAATTTGGATAACTTTTGATGTAAACTATAAATATAGCATAAGTGCTATTATTTTGATGGTGGTAGTAGGATTTAGACACACCCATATGGCATGGGCAAGGTGTCTATAATTTTGGATGCACCTATTGTATGAGAAAAGTTTTTTGAGTTTATAGAAGACGAGAAAATGATGAGAGTGATTCAGGAAGAGTGGTCGGATTGAAACTAATTTATTCTAGAAGAGGAGTTTGTGTAATTCTTCTATTAGTTAATGAATCTTATTTCATCCTTATTTTTTTGCTTAAGTTTTTTTCCTCCTTTTGAGACTATGCCTATTTCCGTTTTTGTAGAGAGAACGAATTTATGGTAAAAATTGGATTTGAAATTTTTATTGCGAAATCCAAACAACCGGCACCATAGCAAATTGTGAATTTATAAAATCTAGCTAGCACTGAAACGAGTACCAGATTCCCAACAAAAATATTATTTTATTGATAAATTAATAAATATTATTTAAATAAAATATTATTATTTTACAACTATAATTAATTTTTTATTATTTCAATCTAACTATGCAAACATATATTTTTTTTATTTTTTATCCCTCTCACTGGCTCAATTTTTATCCAACACAAACTTATTTAATCCTTGCTTATTCCACAAATAATATTTATCTCACAAATAAAAAATATATATATACTTTTTTCTCTAACATTGACCTTAGTGTTTTTGGAGGTAAAAATATACCTAACCTATCACTATGAGAAGATATTACTGTGTGCTTTAGTATCTTTCCTATGGTACTTAACTCGGTCCATAGATACTAATTAAAAAAAAAAAAAAAAACAATATTATTCATACATTCTAAAATATTTTAGAGTGTATAATATACATTTTATCCATCTAAAAGTAAAAAAAAATTAGTGGTCTTTTCAATGTAACCAGTAAAATTCATTCTATCATTGAATGAGTGGGATATAAGATGTACACTCTTTTGAAGTGTACAAAAAATATTTTTCATGAAAAAACTTATTGATACTAGTTGTTTCATAAATAATTATTTTATACAAGATAAAAAATAAAATTTTAAAGTAATACTATTCGTACATCCAAAAATTGATATACGATATATATTCTATTTATTTCTTATTTAGCGGTTACTTCGACCGATAAAATTTATTTCATCGTGAAATAAGTGGAATGTACAAATAATAATTTTCATATTTTTAAGATAAACTTTAATTTACTTCTCTATAATTTATTATATTTTTACTTTAAAATGTTATACTCATCTACTGTATAATTTAGTTTTTGTTTTACCATTAGTACATAATATCAAACAAAAAATAACATGGCAATTTTTGCAAACCGTAATAAAAGAGTAAAGTGCATATTATAAAAATCTTGATACAGTGCACAAAAAGACAAGGGGAACATCATGCCGAGAGGTGGTGTTGATTATACAGCAAAAGCTAAAATGGGTTGGTGCCCCATGACTTTCCTAAAGTCTGCTTTGTCTCTCTCTCTCTCTCTCTTTCTCTGGAATCAGCGGTGCAAAATCTCTTTCTTACTTAGCCCCACTTCAGTTGACAGTGGACTAGTGGGGAACACCTCAGAAAAGCCTCAACCCCACCAATGTTTTATTTTCCTTTATCCCCAATTTCTCCAATCCAAAAGACATTTTCTAAAAATTCTTCTTTTTTGTTTTATAAAAAAGTCTATCTTCTTTGAAATTTTAGCATGTCCAGGTTCTTGTGATCAGACTATATAAAATTATAAATAAATTTATTTCTGAAATAGATAGTGCATTATTTTTTTAATATACATATATGAATAGAATTTATATATTTTAAAAAGCACAAACTTAATTATACTTATAAATTTTTTATTATTAAATTTGTAATGAAATTTATATAATTTTACTTCTTTTTTTCTCTCTCTTTAGTTCATTTTATAATTGCGCAAATCTTAATACATATTTAATAATAAAAAATTTACAAACATAATTTGATTTGTACTTTTCAAAATATATAAACTCTACTCTCTTTCTCTCTCTCTATATATATAATTTTCAACAAGTCTTTTATTGTAACAAGATAATATTTATAAATTAAAACACTAAGATGCTATTCTTATTAAACTCGTATTGAACTGCATGAATAATCGAATTAAAAATCTTCGTATTATGTGTGCATATAAGTACATTATTTTTTTTCAAAAAAATAAGTATATTTAAAGTAAATTTCACTATCGTGGAAATAAAAAAATACGCATGCATGCTGACTAACTATAAGTATTGAAAAGCTAGCAGTCGCTTTAATATCAGATTTTGTAAATCAACGATTTGCTTTAATACCAACTATTGTTGATCCGGTACTCGCACTGATATTAATTAATTGTTAGAATTTTACAACGGAAATGTCAAATCGAATTTTTACCAAAATTTCGTTTTCTTACTAAAAACTGGAACTAATACAACCATAAAAAATAAAAAAAAAATTAAAATAAAAAATATGAGTGAAATAAAATTTATTAACTAAGAGAAGAATCACACCTGACTTCTCTTCTAGACAGAATAATTTCTTTCCAAGTCTTTTTTCTGAGTGCCTTTTCTGAATGCCTTTCATCATTATCTCATCTTCTATAAATTTAGAAAATTTTTCTCTTTGAGATCCGAGCTCTGCCCAAATCATCCCGGTTCAACTATTCATATGCACCAATACACTAGGTGCACCAAAATATATGAGTTTCTCTATGGTAGGGTTCATAGGGCTTCACCGTACTATACCCAAAATTTCTACATTATGGTATACCATAGAGTTATATATAAAGCTCACTTAAAAAAGTACCCTAATTTTAGTTCAATTAGATTTTTACTCTAATTAAATATTCAAATCTTAATTAATTTATCTCTAACAGATTTAAATATTTATTATAATCCAACTAAAATTCAACTGCAAATTTAATAAAATCCTAACAATCTCTATCTTGATTTAATTTGTAAAGCTTCTATCACTATAAGGAGCTTACCATACAAACTCCAACTTGAGCTTTTCTCCTCCACCACTTCGCCTCGAGCGACTGTACTTCTACGAAATTTTGGAACCTAAATTATCTTTGCTTTCGTTTTAACTGTGCTTCCGTTAAAAACATATAAGTTCCAACGCATGTTCGCCTCGCACACAACTCGATCTCGTTTTCGGACCCTTATAGTTCCATCTGAAGCTGAAAATTTTGGAAATTTTGGAACCCAAATTATCTTTGCTTTCGTTTTAACTGTGCTTTTCGGACCCTTATAGTTCCATCTTGAGCTTTTCTCCTCCACCACTTCGCCTCGAGCGACTGTACTTCTACGAAATTTTGGAACCCAAATTATCTTTGCTTTCGTTTTAACTGTGCTTCCGTTAAAAACATATAAGTTCCAACGCATGTTCGCCTCGCACACAACTCGATCTCGTTTTCGGACCCTTATAGTTCCATCTGAAGCTGAAAATTTCTAAAATTTTGCATGCCATCCATTTCCTGATAAGAGCTTTTTCACTTTTGATCGCCTTATAGATGGCAAAAAAACTCTTTCTCCACGCAGACGTAAAAGAAAAACGCCGAATTAAATACCCACACATCATCCAAAATTTTTACACCATCGGTTGCCGCATATAGCACATAAGAATTGATTATCTCTGATTCTGCCGCCTGCGCCATCACCGACGTCTCCTTATTCTGATTTGCGGCAATTTTTTTCTTCTATCGCTTTAGCTTCTTCAGATCATCTTTAAATTTATGACAATTACGTTTAATGTGACTTTTCATGTAACAGTAGAAGCACTTCATCTCGAATAGCGATCTTTTTTGTCCATCTACAATTGTCGATATTTTTGCATCTTTCTTCGCTCTCATCGCCAGAGCTGTATCACGGCTCTGCAAGCTGGACTCATAAATCATTTTTTGCATTTTATTCAAAAGAAGCGCCGCCATAAACGCTTCGACGTTTATGATTTTCTTACCATAAAATAATGTGGTCACCAGATGCTCACATGTCGGTCACAAAGAAAGTAAAATCAACCCCTTGTTCTAATTATCTAGATTGACTTCGATACTGGTCAACTGAGCCACCACATTGTTGAACTTGTTCAGATGGTTATGTTGGCTATGCATTTCATGCATCCGTAACGTGAACAACCACCACTTCAGATACAATCTGTTTGTGAAGAATTTGACCATATACGGATCTTCCAATTTATTTCACAATTTCGCCAATGTCGACTTGTTGGCTATGTTGTAAAGAATATTAACTGCCAACAATAGATGAAGCTTACTCAATGTTTTTCGCTTCATTTTCTCCCATACCGCAACCGTGATCTTTGCTGGCTTTGTCTTTTTCTTGTTCATCGTCTGATCCAAACTCTATGGTAACAAAATAGCTCGAATTTTAATATGATACAAGTCGAAATTGTTCTTACAGTCGAACTTCTCAATTTCGAATTTTGTGGCCATCTCTGTCGATTCCTCCCGAGAATTGATACCTTTCAACTCCGATACTACTTGTTGGGAATCTGGTAGTCACCTTAATACCAAATTTTGTGAATCCGCAAGCCGTTTCGGTTCCGACTGATCATGTTGACCTTGTACTCACTCCAATACCGATTCTTGGGATTCCACAACGAAAATATCAAATCGAATTTTTACCAAAAATTCATCTTCTCAATAAAAACGGAAACTGACACAACCATAAAAGAGAAAAAAACCAAAGCAGAAAATGCGAGCAAAATAAAATTCACTAATCAAGAAAAAAATTGTACCTAACTCCTATTCTAGACAGAGTAACTTCAACCCAAACCCTTTTTTTTCTGAATGTCTCTCATTTTTATTTCGTCTTCTATAAACTCAAATAACTTCTCTTGCTGAAATTAGAGTTGCACCCAAAACATCTTATTTCAACTATTTTCATGCACCTATACACTAGGCACACCAAAGTATATGAATTTCTCTCTAGTTCGGTTTATCTGAATTGTACTATCCCCAGCACTTCTATGGTACCATAAAGTTATATATAAAACTCTACTAAAATATTTAAATATTTTAAAATTTTGCACTATTTAAATATTTAAATTTTAATTAATTTATTTTTAACAAATTTAAATATTTATTATAATTTAATTATAAATTTAATTAAATCCTAATAACAATATATTTTACTTTTATAATGTAAGAAATAAGCCTGAATATATCAATTTTTATTTTGAAAACCTGTAACATTCCTCACTACTAATTTGCCATAACATTGATAAAAAAAGATATGGATATATCCTTCCCTAAAAAGCAGTATATATAAGTACAAAAGTAAAGGACCACAGTCCACAATGTACGGAGCCGTATGAGACCTTTAGCCCGTCAAAGTCGACTGGAAAACAAAGAATTTTCAAAAGATCGATACATGACATGACAATATAAATATTTCTTATTAATTTGTTTTATGACTCTGCGTCATCAATCCATTATATGTGTAGTGTTGGAATTGCAACTGAAGGTCACTTGTCCCCCCTAATGCTTTAGTCACTAATAAGTTGTACGTTGCCGTAGAAGTGTTATCTTATTATATTTTTTCTGCAGAAATTATTATTATTATTATTTGTTCTTTGTTGGTTCGATGACATAAGTTGTTAGTCACGATGATATTGGCTTATGTTCGATGACATAAGTTGTTGTTCTTTGTTTCCACCCACTGAAAATTGAATTTTGTCCTTGATGCTTTTCCCTCACAAATTTGTAACAACATATTCTCATTTGAAAGTGTGTAATTTATATTCATCTATTTAAAAATAACTTTTTTTTATTTGTGACAATAAGTAAAAAAATCTCATTTCTTACCTTGATAGGTATAAATCATACATTTTTAAATAAAATATATAAATTATTTTATTTTATTGAGAGATGTGAATATGCAAATTTATAAATTTTGAAAAAAAATTATATTGGATTAGAAACCACTTTTGGAAAATATTTTTTAGTAAAATATCTTTGACAATTTCTAAAAAGTTAGTTTTGTAATAGATTGAGAGGTAGATAATTGACTCATTCACAAATAAATTTTTTATTTTGAAAAAAAAAATGGCAAGCAAATTGGTTTATCCAGTAAGTTCAATAAACTCGATTGACTATATGAATGAAACGATATGATCATATCTAACAAAAAAAAAAAAAAATTTAAAATATTTTTTTTTTAGCTGTAATGCTCAGCTTTTTGTCTGAGCAAACTATACAAATCCGTTAGCACTTGTCTTGCAAAAAGTTTTCTTTTTTTTTTTTATCGCACCATCCATCAGGTGGCGGCAATAATAGTTAATCCATTCTTCCTACTTTGAGCATTCTTCTGCTCCCAATTATCCTTCAATATTGTCAAGTCTTGTCGGATGATCAATTGTACCATACTTCAATCAATACATAACTAATAGCATAAATACTGGAAGTAAATACGTTTTGAAAAGATCATGATCTACTGTCTCTTGTTAATTCTCACGTAGTATATATAATTGGTCTCCAATCAACCCTCTCTTCGGTAGATTATTAGCTATCAAAATTCTTGAACATTTTCTCTCAAAAAAAAAAAAAAAAAAAAAAAAAAAAAACTTTTGGACCTTTTATTATGCAAGAAGATATCATTTTTGCTAATTTGAGTTGAAATAAAGGTGATATCAAATTGGTTAATTTGTCGGCATTATATATATAGTTTAGCACGTTTGTCACAACTTGTTACTCTGTATTAAGCTATGGATGAACCAAATAAGGAATAAATACTAAGTAAATAATAATTCATCTGAGTACGTCCTGTGCATTTTTTTTTTCTCCGAAAATAAACAAATAAGGGTGAAGTTTTAGGAACACAATTAAGCTATCGCAAGGGAATTTATTTATCTATAACAACTTCCATGAATCCACCAAAAACATAAAAAGAAAAAATCTCTTTAACGTATAAATTCTTCATCAGAATCATTTATGTGCACAATTCCAATGTACCCACATTAATTATACATGCGTTATTTTCTATTTCCAGACATTAAGTGGTTAATTATTAACTTAATAGTGTTCCCCCTTTTTTTTTTTATAGGAAAAATAAGTCCTCAAACTATTGAAAATCTGATATTAGTCCTCAACATTAATAACCACTTGAGCCGGTTTTTCCTCGTCGCCCACCGGTTTAACGGTGGACCGGCGGACCGGTTCAGCTCGCTTGAAGTGCGCGAGCAGCGCCAGCTCGTCAACCGAACCGGCGATTTCGGCCGTGCGCATCACCAACTCGGCGAGGAGGGACGAAATCGTAGCCACGTGGACGATCTCGGATAGGGCCACGTCCTCCGACAGGGCGCTTCGTAGATTCGCCGCGGCCGTTAAGGATGCGGCCACGTGGCGATTAGCGGAGGACGGCGTTGTCATGGTACGGATCGCCGAGGAGAGCTCCCGCAGCGCCTTGGCGGATTCGGAGCACATCTCCGTACACGCTGCTCGGATCTTCAAGCGGAGCTCCACATCCGTTGCTGTCGCCTACAAATTTGAAAAGTAATATTTATAAGAATAAATATCCATATTATCAGGTTGGATCGGGTTTGGGTCAAATTTATGTAAGATTCGAATATGAATCGGATCGATTAATTAATGTGGTTCGGATTTGGTTTAGGTTTGTGGCATACCTGGGATTTTGGAAAGGTGGTGATGTGGGAGGAAAGTGTGTCCATGGAAGAAGCACACTGACGAGACAGTGCTCCGAGCTTTTGGTATTGCTTCCACGGGTGACGGAACCCGAATTGGCCATGACCAGGTTCCCACTTTGCAAAATTAAACTGCATATTCAAAATAAACAATAATAATTATTATTATAATAATTTATTATAGCTAGTAAAAGCTAGGTGCATGTCTAATAAACGTATCATTTTAAAGTTTTGCTACAGTTTAAAAAAAAAAAAATGGTACGAATGCTAATTTAAACTTTGTACTTTTATTGTTGTTATAGGAAATTTAGTGAAAGAGACGTTGAAACAATATATATATATATATAGCTATGCTCAAATAACAAATATGCTAAAAGCATTGGCACATGCAAAATTGAATAGCGTTTCAGTGGGTGAGGCCTACCAAAGAATCCTCGCTGGGCTTAGAATTGAGGACACTCTTGTAAATTTGGAAAAAGGATTTGGCCTCCAAATTTTCACACCTAGCCTTTTCTCCAAAGCATTCTACTTCCAATCCTGCAACCAATGCATCACTGTAAATAATTAGCTCCTACAATTAACTGTAGAATTAATTAATGGGGAGTGGAAGGAAATTAAATATAGCATTTTCTATATATATTTATTTACTTTACACGTACCCACAATATTTGTACAGCAACCATATGCTTCTTGAATCAAAATTAAACCAGCAATGTTGTAGCTATTCAAAAGCTTAACTATTTCATGGCCCAGGAAGTTACTCTAGTGGATCCATCAGATTATATATAGGTGCAGTTAGAATCAGTACTACTATCAATTTAATCTATGATAATTAACACTAACACGTTGGTTGATCGAATGTTCCGAAGCATAATTAAGTGGGGTTGATGAGGCGACCACCTCATATCTACCTTACAAAATATTTAAAGTGCCTGTCTTTGTAAGTTTGTTTCTATGTAAAGCTAGATATAATGGGGATATCCATTAGGATAAGGGTCGTTATCTTGCCCTAACCTTAATAGGCAAGGATATATACTTGGTCCGTACGTATCCTCTTTTAATTAGTAAAGGATCCCCCAGTTCCATTCTTTACTTTACTTTTTTGTGGCTTTATTGCACTCTGAGCGATACTCTATCTCGAGTATATTATTCAACTGGAGAATCCTTCGGATTTAAACAAGGTCGTAAGTGATAAAGTGGAGACGATGCGGCTCACATATGTACGGTGCATATGGAGAGCACCAATGGAGCACTAGACCCACCACTTTAGCTAGAAACTGAAATGAAGTTTTTTCTTAAAAGACAAAACAAGATAAATTAAACTTGGATGGCCAGGCGAATTAATTAATCTTCATAATTACTTAACTCGAACCTAGATTTAACCGAGAGCTCACCTACGTTACTTACATAGAAATCAAGAAGGAACCGCACCTACTCGATTATCCGACACCTTTAAATTGGCCCCTTAATTTGGGTCTAACTATAGCCTACGTACGGTACCCTGTGCATTTGCAGAGTTCACTTGTTGCACCCTCTTTATCATTTATTTTATCTCATATTTTAATTTCACTTTCTTTCTAGTCGGTAGTTTCAAGTTAATTACTCCAAACTTTTTGTAGCTTTTTGGTCATGAATCACGTCGTGATCGATATATATATATATATATATATATATATATATATATATATATATATATATATATATTTGCCAATTGTTTGAATGCAACGGAGTCCACTAATCAAAAACCATGATTCGAATCTGACCCGACTAATTTCATTCCTTGAGTAACAAAAATAATAATAAAAGTAAATTTGGGAATTAAAACACTGTAGGGGGACAAGACAAGCCCTAGTAACAACTAAATCTTATCATACGGGGCCACATACAATAATAGGTGTTCATCAGATGTAATACTGTGCGCATGATGAGCGACAGAATTATTCCAAGGACAACATTCAGAGAAACCGCGTAAAAGATTCAAAATTTTTGTCTTTTCTAGTTTTACCTTCGAGGAAGGTGGCGAGCTTGTCCAAGTTGTTCGCCACTTGCTTATGGAGATCCTCTCCGGCCCACACAGGGAACACAAAAACTGCGGTGCCGAGACACGTGGCGACGCCAATGGCTATGGTCGAAACCCTCTGATGGGCCAGTTGTATCAACTCCTCCACTCTGTAGCTCGACACGGCGACGAGACTAAACGTGAGTATAAATATCGTCACACCGTAATCGTATCGCGCCTTTATCTCCGGTATGAATCGCGAGAACGTAGCCCCCGCAGCTGTAACAATTTAATCACCGTATTAAGCATTTGAGTTGGTTTACGTACCTATAGGTGTAGTATGCGGGCGTTTGTATACATGTTGAATGAGATTATACGTACCTATGATGAAGACGAAGAGGCCGAGGAGTATGGGCTCGCCTTTGTCGCCGCAGAGAGTGGCGATTTGATGAGCGCCGATCCCCAGTGAGCCCGCGAGTAGGGTGGCGAATGCTCTGTTTAGCCCCTTGCTTAGTGTTCCGCCTGAGGAGCAATACATATCCACTTATTAGTATTATATAATATATAATTAGGGTTGTACTAATTATTGCATGAGATAAACATAGCGCGTGCTCCTTTATCTGCGTTAGCTAAATTTGGAAAGTTTTTTAATGGAGAAGTAAAAATTTAACGTAAGGTTTAAAGATTTTTTTGACAATCTAGTAGCAATATTATATCATTAGAAGATTTTAAAGCAACGCCAAATTTTTTCACAAAACTTTTTTTAGGATTCTCTCATTATAGTCAAATGCATAAGTAAAATATTTAAAAAATATTTTTATGATCTAGAAAATCATTAAATTTTAATATATATATATATATATATATATATATATATATATATATATATATATATATATATATATAAAATAAGCTTCCCAGGTCCAAAAAAATTACTAAAAAAATTTTACTAGAAATATTATCCGTAAACAAAACAGATAGTATATATATATATATTATATATATATATATATATATATATATATATATATATATATTATCTGTATTTGTTCGATCAACTCTAGTCAATAGTTCTTTAGCTTTGTGCTAGCCAAAAAGGCCATACGTACGTGTTCACACACTACTCAACCGAGAAATGAATTACAGCGGATTCTACTGAAAGATAGTAATCCGTATAACGTACCGACGGTGTATTCCATGACAACAACGACGGTGAGCACGGCCCACATGGTCGACACTCCGAAGCCATCGTAGAGCGGCGTCACGTAGTAGAAGATCGACACGATCGTGAGCGCCAAACCAACTTTAAAAGAATGCGCCACCCTCCTCGGATCATCCTTCACAATCTTCTTCACCTTCTTCGACAACCTCACCACCATCTCCTTTAACCTCTCAACCAAAGAGCTTAACCCTGACCACCATGGAGAGAAACCAATCTTATGTGTGATAGTATTGTTTCCATCTTCAACGTCCATTGGTGTTGTATACTTGGTTTGATTCTGGGTTTTGATTCTGGGTTTTGAAGGTGATGGCATGGGAGGGAAATGGGCTACGAAGGAGGACTTATATAAGCGAAGAAGCAGGTGGCGATAAGTGCCTTTGGAATAGAATATTGGAATATGGACAAAATTAATTAACATGGGACAACTTTTTTCGTGTTGGCCAGGTCACAGAAGAATTTTACTTTGAAATTAAGGGGCCTGTATAGTTGTATGGTGGCTTGGCAATGAGGAACTGTGACATTTACTTTTTTGTGGGAGTAAAATAATTGGGAAAAGAGGTAGAGAGAGGAGTACGTACGTACGTACGTAGGAGCAAGAGGTAATGGCAAACTACTTTTACTAGTTGAACTTTTGAAATAGACGCACAAGAGGCACATAGTTTAATTTATTCAGAGTGAAAGTGGAGACCAGGTGAAATGAATTTGGAATCAGGTCGATTATTCAAACAATATTATTTATTTATTTATTTATTTATTTATTTATTTTATTTTATTTTTTTTATCTCTCTTGAGAAATAATATGGGAGGAAGATAGTGGAGCTAATTAATGATCACAAACAAAGAAAGAGATATATAGAGAGAACATGTTCTGTAGATTTAATAGGAAAATTGGAATATAATTAATTTTTCCAAAGAGACATATAGAGAGAACATGTTCTGTGGATTTAATAGGAAAACTGGAATAGAATTAATTTTTCCGCAGCACCAGATTTCAAGCTGATAATAATATTATCAAACTTTTTTTTTTTCTCTTTTTGAGTGAGAGAGGGACCATAACTCTGTATTGCGAACCAGTTAAGCGTGCACAGTAGATAATAAAAGCTAATTTTCTAATAATTAGCTTCTCACCCGTAATCAACACTATTATCCAAAAGTCTAACGGAAAATAGAAATGCTAAGTTCGATAGTTTAAGTATCATCTTTAACATCCTATCCACGTGTAGATCAAAGATCAGATATACCATACGCGCGTATATAAAATTAAAAAGAATGATAATGGACAAAGATTTAAACTCATTAATTATTATATACGGTAAATCAATCAAATCCACAACCTAACCGAAGTGAGATGCATGCTTGCTTAGGAGTGACATTAATGTCACATTAAATAAAAGATTGATACAGTAGATCTATTAATAATTCTAAAGTGTAGATAGTCGACACATATTTGGGCTATTGATGAAAAGCTCATTCCTTAGCTACTTGTCATTCCAAAATGCTGAGTAGGATTGAATCTGATCCAAATCTTAGGTAACACCTAACATTTCCAACTTCTCAGTACTACACAGCTCAACAAAAGCAAAGCTTGATACTTATTCACTGTTTCTCTCCCATGTTGGGTTCTTAAATTAGAAGCTCTTCAAGGGAACCTGACCCCCACTTCGACTCATAGTACACCTTCAGCAACTTTTGACAGAGCACAAGCAACTATACCATACAAGTTGAGGTGTTGGCCTTTGAGGGAAACAGCAGAGCTTCCACCTTTCCTAACAAAGAGATTAGTGCTTGCTCCCCGTGCATGTATCAATTTGAGCAATTAATATTCAATGATAAAATTTTCAAAATAAGAATCTTTAATTCTATATCTTAGGTTCTCCCAGAAAAAGCAAAGAGCTTACCTGAGTTTTATAGTCTCTTCCTCAGCATCAAATAATTAATTAATCTTAAAAAGTATTGCATGTAGAGAGACATAATTTAATTTATAGAAAACTAGGTGTTCATAATTTATGATCTTGCATAGATAAAAGCCTTATGAATGATTTAGAAATCATATAATAAGTTAAATTCTGACGTTGGGGCCTTCTACGGTAGAGTTCGAAGAGTGCCAATCCATGGTGCACTCGGTGCATGTAATAATTTCTCCTTCTAATCCTATATACTTTAGCTTATATTCCCTCTACTATATCCCGTCCAACCATGCTTTTTCCACTGATTTATATATACAACTGTACATTGTCTCTTTCACTGCCTATCACCCAACCTTAGAATGTTAATAATGGTCTTTGTTGCTTCTATAACTGATTTCGGAACACCAGGAAGTTACTTTCATGCAGAGACTAAGAATATAGGAATATATGCTGATGTGAGTGCATGCAATCACTTATCCTTGATAACTGTTGTTCTTGTAGGGGATAATATCCTTAAGAATAAACTTTACGATCTTACTGCATGTCCTTCTCGGTCATAACTTTTTTCGAGACTCTGACATTGTTTATACTTAAATCGTTTTGACATAGAGTACCAAAGCAAGCACATATTTTTTGAGATTCTTTGTCCTCTCTAGCTCTAAAATATTTCTATATATTATTGCATTTACATCTTTAACGTTACAAATAATTATATATATATATATATATATATATATATATATATATAGTTATGAACTATCTTTCTTTTCTAAACAAATTAAGGAAGTTTTTTTGTTTTTTTTGAAAAAAAAAAACAAAAAAAGCTTAATTAGATAATGATAAAAGCCAATTGATTAACTAATTAAGTAGCCATGTGCCTCTCCATTGCATGCAATATAAAAATTTGATAAGAGGATATATAGCATAATGAGCAGCTTGTTGCCATCCGTACATTGTCCAAATTAAATTCTTTTAAGAGAAGGTGCTTTATTAGAGATCATTATATATGCCTACCCCCTGCTACCCACCACTCTATACTTCGAAAGTGCCTCTTGCCGCCGCGCGCTTATTTGTCTATTAATTTAATCCTCATTTTTTACTGCTCATGTACTTCTATGTCAAAAGCAATGACAACAACCCAAGGCACCTAAATAGAAAGCCAAATTGAACAAGGCAACTGCATGATACTTGATTTCGTCTGTTTAAACTACTTAGTTTTACAATTAAGTCATAAAAAAAAATCTTAGGATCATGATCATGATCACGATCAACTCAATAGTCCGTGATCTTTTCCTATTTTCATGGGGAGCTAAGTTCTTAGTTTATGCACTGGTTTAATTATTTTAGTAAAATAAACACTATTAATATAATATTTCACTGCCATATTTTACATATATTATTATAGTTTTAAAAATATATTTACTGCACAATTAAATATCATCTTGTTTTACTATTGTCGCTGTCTTGACTCGTATTTCTCCCATGTTCCAACACTACATCACTTAATCACCCTAGTCTAAAGGGTTTATTTGTTTTGTTGTTTAAGCATATATATATATATATATATATATATATATATATATATATATATATATATATATACACACACACGGGAGAAGTGGATGACAGCTGGGAAGGGCCATATTATCTGGTAAAATACTAACCGAATTGTTAGCTTGTTAGTGGATGATTTGGACAACTACAAGTTGAAATGATCTTTCAATAGACAAATACTGATTTTCTACTCGCCGTTAATTAGGTCAAAAGACTGGCAAATTAGTGGGCGAGGTCTAATTTTGTTGGAGGTTAGGCTGGAAGTCAAGGTGATAGAATGAGTGTTGCGACTGTTATCCGAAAATGAAGGTTACATTTGTATACATGGTTGGTCACTTAGGTGTTACGATTGTTTTTTTATTAAAAAAAAAAAAAAAAATCTGATAAGAAATTTAGCTGTTCATTTATCTAATAAATAAAACAAATAGCATAATTTTTTTTTTTTTTTTTTCAAAACTCCGGTGAGTAACCTAAACTCTACATAACTCGCGAGAAGACTAATGTAACGACTTACAACTGAATAGAAATTAACTCAGTGATTTGTGAGATAGACCTTAATCTGATTAATTAATTAAGATTGAAGTACTGGAGACTACATGCAGTCCACAAAGCAAATCTTTCAACTTCACAGCACTCCGCACTACCGCGCATGCATTGCATGACGCGCGTCCAACAAAACCAAATACACGTACACCCTTAAGCTTGATTACAAATGTATAATTAATCTACCATGCATAGAGAACAAGTACCTGTTTACTGGACAAATTAACGATTTAAATTTTGACTTAAAAGAAGGCATCTTTGGGACTAAAAGTGATCCCCTAGCGTATCAAACGACTAGATATGTCACAAGATCGATCGATGTCACCAAAGTTAAAGTGACGCTTATACGTTGTCGTACAAGTGGTAAGTGAGTTGTAACGAAGGATGAAAACGACCTTTTTCGAGTCAATTAATTAAACCAATTTCTAGAGAAGGAAAGTAACGCGAAGGTGAGATCAGTTTCTCCTTAGTGGGTTTCTCCGGTGACCGAACCATTAAGAATCCAAATATTTAGACTAAAGTTAATTAATAACAACGTTTATGTTTTTAAATGTAAAGTCCAATATGACATCTTTGGTTAGTGGTTCCCGTACAGTTTTTTCTAAATTCGAACTTTCTGGTACCTCTAGGTCCATTTTTTTAAGTTTTTTTTGCTTTTAAGCACGCAGATACCCCCTCGAAAAGCTGCTCTTTTTTTTTCTTTCTTTCTTTTCTTTTTTTTTTGCTCTAAAATGCCCAGTTTAATTGGTACGTAGTCCTTAAAAAATAAAAAAAAAAAGGCTGATTATATACAGTTATCAAGAGTAACAAAAAAATTTTCAAATTCGAAGTTAAATTATTTTATATTTTAAATTAAATTTATTTTTTAAAAATATATAAATAAATTAAATAGTATACTATCTTTATTTTTTCAAATAAAATAAAAATCTAAATAAAGACGAATATTAAAGGATGAATGAAATATACGTGTTTTTTTTTTTTTTTTTTCTCAAAAAAAAGGAACATATATCATTTCTCAGTAAATTTTAATTGATAAATTAGCTTATTATTAAAATTTGATAGCTGAAATGACGTTATTTTTTTTTAAAAAAAAAAAATAATATGCTATATGCTTCGCTCATTAAGAATAATAAATTTAGCTATAAAATTAATTATTTCTCTCCGACCAGTTTAGATTATTCCGGCAGACAAACGAGAGGCTTCGATGCTTGCTGGCCCAAGTTAAAAACTTAAACTTGTCAAGTAGAATTTGCACAAGGGACTTGCAAGCTTACAGCTTTGAGGAATATGTGTTGCTCTTGCAACTATAGTTGACAAACTATGATTTTACAAAATAGAAAAATAATACTATAATAAAATTAAATTATAGCGATATATTTTTGTGACATTTTTTAATGAGAAATACTTTGGTACTTTATTTATTAAATAATAAAAATATTCTTAGCCATTGATCGACGAAGGATAAAAAGGTAATTTTACACATTACCAGGTTAACAGGTCATTTTATAAAAAAAAAAAAGCATTTTTTAATTAAACATCACAAAATAATAATAAAAAAATATTAATTTAAATACCTTATACTAATTTAGTCATTAATTTAAAAAATTATAAAATTACAATTTAGACAATAAATTAAAGAGTTTAATTTAAAAATATTTAAAATTATAATTTAGATATTAATTTAAAGAGATTTAGAATTACAATTTAGTTATTAATTTAAATAGTTTAATTTAAAAAGTTTTAAAATTACAATTTAGACATTAATTTAAAAAATTTTAAAATTATAATTTATGCATTAATTTAAAAAGTTTAAATTAAAAAGTTTTAGAATTATAATTTAGTCATTAATTTAAAAAGATTAATTTAAAGAGTTTTAAAATGACAATTTATACATTAATTTAAAGAGTTTAATTTAAAAAAATTTAGAATTCCTAATTTAAAGAGTTTAATTTAAAGAATTTTAAAATTACAATTTATGCATTAATTTAAAGAGTTTAAATTAATAAATTTTAAAATTACAATTTAGGCATTAATTAAAAAAATTAATTTTAAAGTTTTAGAATGACAATTTACGCATTAATTTAGAGAGTTTTAAAATTACAATTTAGTGATTAATTTAAAAAATTTTAGAATTACAATTTAGGCATTAATTTAAAGAGTTTAATTTGTTTAAAAAAATTTAAAGTTTCTTTAATTTAAACATTAATTTTGTATTATAATTTTAAAAAAAATAATGTCCTTACTAGCAAATTAAATAAAAAAAGTAATCTAAATTTTTTCCTTATTTTTTTTTTAAAAAAAATAAAAATTAATAGATTCCTAAATTCTAATTTCTAAAAATAATTTTTTAAAATTAAAATTATTTAAAATATATTAAATAAAGATAATTAAAATATTATCATCTAAGATGATAACTAAATTGGAATATTTAAAATTTATAATTTTTCCAAAAATAAAAACTCTCACTAAATTCAAAATTTTAAGATTTATAATATTTACAAAAATAAAAATTCTCAAAATAGAAATAAAATTACTTAATTACCTTTGAGTCAAAAGACCAAAATAACTCTGTTTTGGGGTACCTGGTAACCGGTATCTCCTTAAAGTGACCTGTTATTGTAGGTCACCACTTAAAAAAAATCAAATCTGAGCCGTTGAACAGATATGGATGAACGGTAACTAAAAAAAAGTATAGGAGTATGGCTCTTTTTTTATAAGTATTTTATTTATATTCTATCTATATTCAAAATTAGATTATAGAGATATATTTTTGGAACACATTACAGTAATGTGTCGCTATACACCCTAACAACTATACATATAGCGCAACAGTATTTTTTAAAAAATTTTAAAAATATTTAAAAATATTGTTATAATATAATTTTGTTGTAATGTAAATAAGTAAAAGTAATTCTTTGCTTCCAAGTTATAATATAATTTTGTTGTAATGTAAATAAATAAAAGTAATTCTATGCTTCCAATGAAAAGTAAAGAATATTTAATTACATTATCTTTTCTTCAACGGCAAGACATAGCGTGATTTTCTGTATACTTCAGTCTATAGATTCAACAGAATGCGTAGGTGAAATATTATACAAGTGTATATATTTGTGTGTGATTATCTTTTGTCTTAAAAAGTAATGTGAAAATTTGAGTGCACTTGCTATTATCCTCTTCTTCTAACAAATAAGAGAAAATTAAAAAAATCTCACCTGATTTAGGTGGTAAAGAGGTTGATATAGTTGATATTCGCGGTCTCAAATTTACAATCAAATTATTTTATATTTTCAACTAAATTTATTTTTATTTTTTTAAAAAAAACGAAACCTCTCAAGAAGAAAAAAGAGAAAAGGAAAAAAGCATTAGTAGCTAAAACACCTAGTTCTTCGTACGTATCTAATATGCCACCAAGTTGCTGGAAGGGTTCAGAAATTTACACTCGGAAGATGCTAAAGTGAAAAACAAAACTTATATATAAAAATCGACTGTTTCTAACATAAATGATAAAAAGTTTGGTGGTTGATATTAGAGATCTCGAGTTTGAAATCTAATTACTTTATATTTTCAACTAAATTAATTTTAAAATAAACGAACCAAGTAACATACTTTTTTTTTTCTCAAGCAAAAAAAAAAAAAAACTAGTATATAAAAGCATGGATCTATCATCTATATAACTTTACTAGGTATGTATAGATCGCTAAAGCTAATTTAAGTTTCATTCTAATGTTTGCTGTTGTAATATAAGGACTAAATGAGAGCTAAATTCATATTTTAATTTGCATAGAATTCACAAGTGTGATTGCTTTAGATGTCGCACTGATGTGAGGAATTTCGGGATTGTGATGCATAGGAATCATATATAGGTACAACAGTTTTTTTTTTTTTTTTTTTGGTCTCGATTGGGAACTTTGTGTCCTGATTTAGAGTACTCTCATTAATAAATTTTGATTTTATACTTTTTCGCAATGCAATATATTTTAAAAATTAAATTTTTAAAAAAATATATATACTTGTGGTGGAAAACAGAAAGCTCGAATCGAATTTGACAAAAATAATCTATTAAAAAAAATATATATTTTTTTTTTCTGTCCTAGCAAAATTATAATGGATTCTGAATATTTCGTATTCCATTTACTATACAGTGAAATATTTTTTTTTCGCTTCATGCAAAAAAAAAAAAAAAAAAAAAAAAAAAATGTGTTTTTTATTTTTTGACTTGTTTTTGTGGTATGTTTGTTTTATGATCAATTTTTATTTCATTTTTATTTATTTGTTCGTGGTAACAACTCCTCTTAAATGGAATTCGTATCCAAGTATCCTACAAATCCTATCTGGTACCTTACCACTTACTAGGATCAAATCCTAGCTAATATTCTGGCATGAGAACAAACAAGGGGATATCATGCCTATTCAATTAAATTTTCAAATTTGAAACGTTTTTGATGATTTTGACGAATAAGTCATTAGTAGTTTTCCGATAACTAGACCGTCCTGTTACCAATTTTTCGCTCTCAAATGAAGAAAATTTGAACCATATCCATTAAGTTTGTAATGACACATTAGTCACAAAGATTGTCCAGAAATTGGATGAAAATTTTCAACCACTTGGGGTTACTAGTATGAAGAATACAGAGACTACTTGTTCTCCCCACAATTACACAAAATGCTTGCTACCATCTCTCTCAACATATATATCCTCCACGGAGGTCGTTTTCGCGACTCTATCTCTCATCAACTACTATCCATCGATCCACCAAAAGTGCTCCACTTCGATTAATTAATTTTTCTTTTTATTATTTTTGTTCGTTTATTTTAAAATAAAATTAGCTGAAAATATAAAGCAATTAAGCTTCAAATTCGAGATCTCAGATATCAATCATCAAAACCTTTGTCACTTGCGTTAAGAACGGTTAATAACTTCAATTAATTAGTCTTATTATAAGTATAGTGAGGTGCCCAAATTTTCTTCTAGAATAAATCTAGTCCCTAATATTCGACATTAACTTCAATTATGATCTTATAATTTAAATTATTATTTATAATAATTTGATAAATCGATCCTTAAGTTTCTGGATTATGCTCTGGCTCAGACCAAATTATTATTTATAATGAATTGAATCGGGGTTGGGTGAAATCAATGTTAAATTTGATGAGTTAAAAGAGTATTCAGAATAATTAATTTCGGTAAAATCAATGTTAAATTTGATAAAATTCAACTTAATTTAGCAAACCACCAACTAATCAATTAACCACTACCAAAAATAGCAATGTGCATTTGTTTGCTTGTCAACCACACGCTGGTCATAGTTGTGTGTGAATTGGACGTGTGGGTGGGTGGTTTAGGTTAGGTTTAGGTTCAGGTTCAGGTTTGAGGTTTTGGGATTGAATCACTTATTCACTTGTGGGTATGGGGCCCCTTGCTACATTCTTGTCATTAAAAAAAAAAAAAAAAAAAAAAAAAAAAAAAAAAAAAAGAGTATAAGATGCAATTTGTTCTCTGAAAACATCTTAATTTGGACTATCAAATTGTTACTTTTAAAAAAAAATTGTAATTTGCGTGATGATTTAGATTTATTAAATGCATTAATTTAGAAGATCTCCTTATAAAATGTTTACCTTATATATATATATATATATATATATATATATATATATATATATATATATATATATATATATATATAGCTAGCCAATGAATATAGTTGGCAATATGGGCATGATGTGAGGGTTTGGTGAAAGAAGGTGCAAGCAAGTAGCCAATTTGAAAACAACCAACGGCGCCTCCTGAGAGTCTGAGATTGCGAGCGAATTACACTGCATGCGATGAAAAAATACGATTAAATTAAGATATAATTCTATTATTTTTTAAAAAAGTATATATATATATATATATATATATATATATATATATATATATATATATCATTATATGCATTTTCTGTCACTCTTTTTAACCCAATATGGTCAAACAATTTGAAGCACCAAGTGGGGCCAACATCTCTCCACACTTTGGAATTGCGCACAACGAAACCTCCATTAAATCCAACGGGGTGAATGTGTAAAAGTTATTATATTTGTTATTTTCCTACAAAACTACTCGAAAAATTAAATTAGCTGATAAAATGTATTAACATTTTAGCTATAAATATATTGAGGGCAAAACAATCAAATATACCAAATAATTTTTTCCGAAAAATTACAAATAATTACACCTTGCTTTTGGGCCTCTGGAATGGCCCAAATACCGCCCAATTAGTGGGCCCTATTTCTACCTGGCTCATTTAATGGGCCTCATACTATAGTACTACCATGTAATTAAATTACTGAATACACACCAGCTCTGTAAAAGGCCCAATAAATCATGGCCCAGAAAAAATTGGCCCAATTTGTGTATTGAGATCCGAGCCGTGATTAGCGTGAGCTGGATCAGCTTGATCGAATCAATTCACACAACACTTTTTTTTTTTTTTTTTTAACCACTAAATTAGAAAATTAAATAAAATAAATTGTGACCATGTGCAATTACTATTATTTTTTAAGAGGTAGTGGCATTTAGCTGCTCTTGGAAAAAGTAGTGGCGCTAGTAAAAGTAGCAGCAACTCAACTACCATGTTCACTGTGATCTTCTCCTAAGCTCACTTAAAAGTGCGCGGAGATTAATTAGTTAATTTATTATTTACTGTAACCGACCATATATTGGACTAAGCAAATGTCTATATATGATAACTGGCTTATATATCTATCACAAAAAAATTCATCTATCCATAGGTACGTTGTATCTTAATAAGATCCAAAAAAGCTTTGAATTTAGTAGCAAAAATCTGTGTATTCACCAATCATGTGTGTGTACTATGTTACCCTTTGTCGCCATGTTTCCTTTTGTTATTTCTTTCTCCCCCTTGTCGGAGAAATGTTTGGATAAGCAAGGGAAGCTTTCATACGCGCGCACACACACACAAAACAGGGAGAAATAGAGCCCAGGGAGAAATGGACAAGCAAATAAAACTGTGCTTCTTTTATTTATTTCTGATTCTCTTACATACAATGTATAGTTCCAGAATCTTCAAAAGATATTGATGCATGAGTGTGTTCTCAGCAGCTCGAATCGAGCCGCGTAATCCTTAATTAATCACTCCCCATTATCTTCCTAAATTTTACTTATCATACGTGTCGTCCCTTAGTTGTTCAAGAGGGCAATGATTCAGAGAAATGAAGTGCTATGAAGAAGAAATTTGTTTGATATCAATGAAAAGATATCATGCGGGGTTAGGGTTGAGACGCGATCAACTTTCGCCTGGGTATCATTGCTGACTAAGTAGTAGGTCGATATTGATAATATCTTTTGGTAGCGTTTGGTTCGGGGATAAGAAAAATTTTGTTATACCGGGGATAGGTATAGATTCTGGTATTAGCAGGAATTAGTGTAAATTTACGTTTGGTTGAATTTATGAGTTATACCGGGATTAAAGGAAATTGTGTTTGGTAAATTATATAGGAATAAGGAGAATAAGATGAATAGGCAAAAATTGTGTTTGGTTGAGTATAGAGGAATAAGAAGAATTGATAAGTGATAAATTATGTGTTTTGACTATTTTGCCCTTTAAAATAAAGTTTAAATGTGAGTAAAAATTTTAATTGTATAAATTTTATAAATTTTAAATTAATAATTTTATTTTTTCAAAAATGAAATAAAATAAAATTTTTAGATTTATTAAAAAATAAGTTAAAAAAATAATATTTATTAAATAAAAAATTTTAAATTTTAAAATTTATAAATTTAAATATCTTTTAAAAAATTCTAAGTTAAAAAAATAAAAAAACTAATTTTTATTATTATAGTGTATGGAAATAAAGGGAAAAAAAAAAGAAAAAAGAAAAAAAATGCCGTGGAGAGAGAGAGAGAGAGAGAGGAGGTGCAGAGGGAGAGAAAAATTTAAAATTTTTAAAATTTAAAAATTTAAAATTTTAAAATTTAAAATTTAAAATTTTAAAATTTAAAATTTAAAATTTAAAATTTTAAAATTTAAAATTTTAAAATTAAATTTTAAATTTTAAATTTTAAATTTTAAATTTTAGATTTTAAAATTTTAAATTTTAAATTTTAAATTTTAGATTTTAAAATTTTAAATTTTAAATTTTAAATTTTAGATTTTAAAATTTAAAATTTTAAAATTTTAAATTTTTTAAATTTAAAAATTCTAATTTAAAAAAATAAAAAAATTAATTTTTATTATTTAAAGTGTATGGAAAAGAAATAAAAAAAAAAAAAGAAAAGCCTGAAGAAAGCAGGAAGAAGAAATGTCTCGATTCCCGTGAAAATTTGGGTTCCTCCCAATTCCACCATTTCACCGGAATTCAAATTCCCAAATCCATCCCCCCTATTCCATCTATGCTGGAACCCGGATTCCCCTAAACCCTATCCCCGTTTGGGTATGGAAACGGGGATAAGGGGGGTATTCCCCCCTTATCCCCGTTACCAAACGGGGCCTTTAGATATATAGTCGGAATTGAAAGCTATTCCAATAACCGGTGCTAAAAAATATAATGCTTTCGAAAGAAATAAGCTAGATACTAGTAATATTTTATGTTAAAAAGTTTTATTATATTTTTTATGGAGAAATTAATTAAGAAACGTTTGATTTCTATTTACAGATCAGAATAGAAAAAAAAAAATGCAAATCTCAAACAAGTTACATGCACCTACCAAGTTTCCTATTGTGTCATCCCCGCGCGTCCTTCGACTTAATCACACAAAATCTTAATTAAATCGATACCAAACAAAACAAGGAGGCACGTCATGATCACTATCATCAAGCACAAACCGCTTTTGGTGGGCCAATCAAGATCATCCAAGAAAAAAGATGGCCAAAATGGGGTCCACAAACTTATTGGTGTGACTGTGATACATGTGTACGCCTCTCCATAGCCAATATCACTATCCAAAATTGGTGGGGAAAAATAAATAGAAATGCTTTTACTTTTAAGGGGTTGTATCATTTGAAGAGGCCAGGGTCAAGATTCTCACACAGATATGTCTTCTAGTGGTTTACTTTTTTTTTTTTTTTTTTTTTTTTTTTTTTTTTTTTTTTTTTTTTTTTTTTTATTGTTAATTTGGTAGGATAACTAAATTTCGAAAATAATTTTTATTATTTTTGGAACAAAAAATATCTCGATATAAGTTAAAATAATAGTAAATTTGTATTTTAATATATTCAGAAATATTTTAAAGATTATTCTCAGTGTTAATTTAAAAAATATATAACAATATCTAAATATATTTTAAAAAATAAAATAATTTAATATATATAATACTTAATAAAATATAAAATAATTAAATATTAATATATAAATAATAAAAGTAAATAAAATAAATAATATATCAAAATTAATTAATTTATATTATATAATAAAATTTAAATATCAACATATTATCATAAAATTATATTTATCTTAATATATATATATATATATATTAAAAGAAAAAAAACAATTTTATTTTTAATTTTTTTATGAATAACTTTTAGCTGGTTATTTCGGGATAACCTTTCGTTTTGATCACTTGTTCCACTCCACCATATCATTTAATTATAAATTATGAGATATTTCTTCTTGACATATCTTTCGTACTAAACGGAGTATAAGGGGCTACACTTTGATCCCCAAATTTTAGTTAATAATAATTTTAAAATTAAATATTTTAAATTATTAATATTAAGTTTTATAATTTAATATAATTAATTAAATATAAATAAATTATTAGTATAAAAGTAATGTAAAAATATTATAATTTGTTGATGATATAATAATAATTAAAATACTATATTTTTTATTATTAATAATATATTAATAATTAATTAATTAAATTAAATTAGACTATAAAATTTTAATTATAATAATTATAAAAATTTAAACTAAAATTATAATAAATTAAAATTTAGGTACGAAGTGTCATAATTTAGGTACCTTTGATGAGACACAGGTAATTAATCCGCCACCTTACATACCCATCATGAAGTATAATGGTCTTTTTTTTTTTTTTTTTTTCAGCTTCCACTAGTGGGTCGCATAATCTTTAATTGGGACTTCTTACCATGTTTATTGGGTCGGATCGGGTGCTCTGTGCACCAACTATTCAAACCAAGATCCACCTGGGACGATTAATTTAACGATTTTATATTGGACCCCCTTGTATTAAAACTAGTGACGATTTTATGATGTTGGAAAATTACAGTAGTCCTATGCTAAATGGAAAAGGCTTAGATCATATAAATGTACGCCAACATCTATTAACTTATTATCTAAATGAAAAGATATAAGAATGAACTAAAAAAATATTTAACATGTATAAATTTTTTATATTTTATTAATTTAAATTTATGGTAAATTAAAAGTATCGATGAGTTTTGAGTCAGGTCGAGTCTACATCAGTTTGATTCCATTTGGAACCAAAAAAATTATTTAACATGTGCTAATCTCATAAAAATAAAAATTTGTATAATTTTTTTTGTATTTTATTAATAAATTTATGGCAAATTAAAAGTATTGGTATGAGTCAGGTGGAGTCTACATCAGTTTGATTCCATCTAAAACTTAAACTCCGAAAGAGCTTTAAATTGGACCCACATTTAGTCTAAGATTTCTACTATCTCAATCAAACGAGATATGATTAGATCAACACCGCATCAATTTGAGCTAAAGTTATATATCCATTTTGAAATAGGACCTATTTTAAGCAGATCGAGTTAAATATTTGCATTGGTTTTCATTCCTCCCCTCCTAGGCAAAGAATATGCCCAATAATAAGATCATTTGATTGAACTTATTGTTTTAAACTCTACTTATCATGAAATTCAAAGAAGCAGCAGTAGTAAATTGAGAAATACATAGTAAAAGAGAAGAGTATGTAGTAATTTTGCCAATCTATTATTTTACCAGAGCTAAAAATCTTTCCATCATCAGTTATAAAAACTTATACAAGATCAAAATCAATAAAATAATTAATCATCAAATTTTCTTTGGCAAGAGGAAATTAATTAATCCTGATAATAATGACACAAAAGTGGCATCACCACCTCTGCATCAAAAGGAGGAGAAAGTGGCAGGTCTATAAATTATATACTTCCTGGGGAGGGGCCATTAAATTAAAATAATCCCACCCCTACATTTCAGCTAATCCTATTTATTAAAGCAAAGGAAAAAAAGTAACGACAATACCCGTACCATATAAAATTACATCCCTATCCCCTCCCCCACCATCAAAAGTATACGCACCCCCGCATAAACAAGACGAGCTCCGACTTTTAAAAGCCTCAGTGGCACCTCCGTAATAAACCCGCAAAACCGAGGCGAAAGATTATGCTAAAAGAAAATCTAGACCATTTTGGTTTGGTCCACGATATCCCTGAGCCCCCCGAAAGCCAAGCGCGAAATTTCATTATTTCTTTTTGTTAAAATATTCAAAAGGTGCCCCCGAGACAAAAGCCGACCCATATGGAGAGGACCCGAGGATTTTAATTTCCGAACCTCCTCATAAGGAGCTTCTATGCGGAGCGTTAGTGAGACCGTTCGTCGACCGCCAAATGAATTGCGTCCGTCGATGACGTGACAGGTTGCGTGATCCGCGTAAATAAATTATGGGGGCATTTGTACAGTGAACACGTCTTTCGCTCGTTTTATGCGCTTTTATTTTTACACTTTATTTTTTGTTTGTTTTAAACGAATTTATCGGTTTCCGGTTTTGCCCCCGATGGAGGGAATGATGGTGGTGGTCTCGGGGGCCGCGAGGGGTTTAAGACCGTTCCGAGAAAGGGCTCGGGTTATAATTCCTCTCTCTCTAAAAAGCCCCCGAGCGAGTGCGCGCGCTCTCTCTCTCTCTCTCTCTTCCGAGAGCGCTTTGGCTCGTCCATGGGTGGGCGGAGATCGGCGGCGGCGGGGGCGGAGGAGGCGGCGGAGGCGGGGGGAAGGGCGGAGAGGGGCGGAGGGTTGAGGGCGAAGCAGGCCGGGCGCGGATCGTGCCGCGGGAGCTAGGGCAGCGGCGGTGGCGGAGATCGCCGGAGCACGGCGGCGCCGACGTGTCTCGATTTCTTTTTTTTTCTCTCTCTAGGTTTTCTCTCCTCCCTTCCTCTGAGCTCTTCTCAAGTGTCTCCCCTCGCGAATTAGGGTTTCGATCGCGCCGCGGTTCGTCGGAGCGGTTTTGAGATGGAGTTCTCTCTGAGAGAAGTGCTTCGGCGCCTCTGTGCTGAGATCGGGTGGTCGTATGCGGTTTTCTGGAGGGCGATCGGGTCCTCTCACCGCATGTAAGCTCGAATTTTTCCCATTAATGTTCTTCTTTTGTCTCCGATTTTTTTAGATTGATGAGGTAGGGTTTATCTTCTTCTCTTTTAGTTAGGTTGCTTCGGTGAGCTTTCATTGAATCCGAAAAGATTCGCCTTTTTTTTTTTTTGTTTTTCTTTTAAACTAATTTTGTAGCTAATAAATGAGGTTGTTGACACACATTTGTTTTTAATTACTAACCAGTGAGGAATAATGTGTACTTTTTATTTGTTTTTGCTAGAAAAGATGTACTTTTCTACGGCTTTATTCTCTATTACTATCATTAACTTTAAAGATTTAGATTATTTTTTTTTTTCTTTTTATTTTTTCGGTGGATTGAGATGGGGAGTGGATATGGAATCGTAAGGTTGTTGTGGTAATATATAAGAGAATAATAGAGAAGGAAATAACAAGTAACTGATCTCAATATGAGATGACCTCTTGATTTTGTAAAAGTTTAAAAAACAGACAAAATTTGTCCAAGTACTAATATGAAATTGCAATTGAGTTAAGTACCAAAATTTGAACCTTGCAACCTAAAAATAAAAAACTGCCTAATATATTCTTTTGAAAAGAGAAAAATGAAACTGTTAAATGAGTCTAGCTCTAACTTATTTGAAATTAGATTTTTCGCTTGGGCACCGACTTTCGTTAGCTCAAGTGGCAAGCTTGATGGTTTGTACCCGAGGATTCAAGTTAAGCCTAATTGCTTCACATTTCCACTTAAATTTATTTCTAAAAAAATTGAACGAAGCAGAAAGCATGGCATCTTTCTCTCAAAATTTTTATTTGCTTGGGCCTGGTTAGATCTTAGAACTGTTACAGTTGAGTTGTTCTTAATGGAGTTTGTAATATGGCAGGCTTTTGGTTTGGGAGGATGGGTGCTGTGGACATACATCAGGCATTTTGGGGTCTGAAGCTTTTGATTTACTACTTGAGGAGCGTGGATTGGTTCAGAAGTTGCACAACCAACAAGCTGCTAAATGTGGAAGTCAAACAGAGGAAAGTGTAAATGTGCTGGTAAGGAAGACGATGGCGACGCAGGTTCATGTTATAGGAGACGGGTGAGTGCATACGTTTCGTGCTAACTTCTATATTTCATCCTCACCTTTAGGTTTTATTTTATGTGTTTTAGCTAGGTCTGTGCTTCATAGTCTGTTCAGTGTAAACTTAACGGATAGTTGTTTTTCAGGATAGTAGGGCAAGCTGCTTTTACTGGAAATTATCGTTGGATTGTTCGAGATTCCTCAAAGGATAATGGATCTCTATCAAAGGTATAGGTTTGTATTAACTCTGTTAGAAGCTCACCATATGCTACTTATGTTGCCAATGTTTAAGCTATTAGACAACATTACACGCCATATTTATATCCACACCAATATTCATATGCAATACTTTGCTTGAGGCTTTTGCTGTTGAGGCTTTAGGGTATAGAATTTCAACAGTTGCTCGTTTATTTGCCTTTTTGGTTCTGTTGTGGATGGACCTATAATGTTTGATTTAGATCTGAAAGAGAATTGAGTAGCATTTTTTTTTTTCACTTCAATAGGATGCTGATGAGATGAATCAACAGTTTGCAGCTGGCATTCAGGTCGGTAAAGTTCTTCCTTATTTCTTACCTCTCTTGTAATTATTTATATGTCAACTTAACTATGATAAGTTGTTTGTTTTGTATATTATGCAGACGATCGTAATCATTCCCGTACTACCACGAGGTGTTTTGCAACTTGGCTCCACTAAGATGGTAAGTAATTCTTTATGAGCTTCATGTTTGAGCTAAAGATTTTGTGAGGCATCAATATATTGGGAGAAGAATGATGGATGAATTTGAAATGTACATTACATTTCTTTTGTCAAATAAGTTTCAAATGATTGTGCTTTGCTTTGCTGTACTATGTGCCTCTGTACCATAGTTGTTAATATTGGCTTATCCTCTCTGCAGCTTATGGAAAATGCTGCTTTTGTGATACATACGAAGAATTTAGTTTCACAATTTAATAATCGATCAGGGGCTTCATTTTCAAGATTAAGTTTGGATTCCAATCCCTCCTTTGTTGAGCCTATCTTTCACTCCAGTAGACAGCTGGAAGGTGAAGCAGTTGGAGCGCATGTATCCACGAAGGCCAATCTGAGTCTTGGCAAGCAGGGAGTGACTAATGATAATGGATCTAAAATTCAGATTCAGCCTTCAGTAATGGACTCAGATTTTACTTCTCGCTTAACAACACTCGAAGAACAGCTCTTATTCATGTCTCATGATGGATTATTAGAATCTGGAAATACAGTAGGATCAGCAGTACCGGGCACTGGAGCTGTTCGTTTAATATTGAATGGACGTGATAACCCCAAGTTGCTTGAAGATTCCAACATTGTCTCACCGCATTTGCAAAACAAGTTACTGAATACTGTAGACAGTCTTGGAAAGTATGGATTACTTCTAGACGGCGGTAATGAAATCACCAGGGGTTTATGTACTAATTCATCTGACACGGGGACAAGTCAAATGATAGACCAAAGATACAATAATGCAGA
Organism: Tillandsia fasciculata; assembly: GCA_029168755.2. Classification (NCBI taxonomy): domain Eukaryota; kingdom Viridiplantae; phylum Streptophyta; class Magnoliopsida; order Poales; family Bromeliaceae; genus Tillandsia; species Tillandsia fasciculata. The sequence continues at coordinate 20,709,089 of CM054946.1, read as the reverse complement.
GTGTTCACAGCAAAATCAGCCTTCTTCTCCCTACCGAGTTACTCAATCTGTTCCAATTCAAGGGAATGAGGGGAGACATGAAAATGATTTGGTTGAGGCTGCAGGACTGAGGTGTTCAATTCAAAATGATCGACAATCCCATTCTACTGCAAATGAATCAAACAAGATTTATGCTACTGAAAATGGGAATGGTGTGAAGGATGAGAATGGCTACAAGCTTTCAGATATACAAACACAGAAAACTTCACTTTTGCCTCTTGATCGTTCCACAGAAAGTGATTTGTTTGATATGTTGGGTCCCAAGTTTCGTCATTTACATGACAGTTCGGATAATAGCTTGGGTATAAATGCATTTATCCACTCGATTAAGCCTGATGCTTCTCCTGCATTTGATTCAGCAAATGATGATTTCTCTCAATCGGGAATCTTTTCTGTAGCTGGCACTGACCAACTATTGGATGCAATAGTCTTAAGCATCAATCCAACTGCAAAACAGAATTCAGACGACAGTGTATCCTGTAAAACTTCACTGACAGATATTCATACTTCTGCTTGTTACGGTGGATATACGCCTTCAGCAGAGCTGAAACAAGATGAGCTTTCCTGCCTTCCGCCTGTGCCTGTCAAGAATGAGACAGCAGTTTCAAGTTATGTTAAACCACAATGCTCTCATCCTCTGAGTACAGGAGTTCACAAATCTCAGATCCATCTTTGGCTTGAAGGTGGCCAGAACATGAAATGTGATAGTATGCCGGCTTCAAATAGTAAAAAACTGGACATAGCTGGTAAGGCAAATAGGAAGAGATCTAGACCAGGAGAAAGTCCGAGGCCACGGCCGAAAGATCGCCAGATGATACAAGACCGTATTAAGGAATTGAGAGAAATAGTGCCAAATGGTGCAAAGGTAATGTGTGTGCTGCTTTTGACCTTCATCTATTCATGTAAAATTACAATAAAATATGAGTTATGAAGTTAGGCATATAACTATACTCGTTTGCACTTAAAACTAGTAGTTGGTTTCTGATCAATGATCATGGTCGCAATGTAGTATTGCATACTTTTATTTATGGCTTGTTCCAATATTTCTATTTAATTGTTGTCCTTTTTGTGTTAACAGTGTAGCATTGATGCTCTACTGGAGAAGACCATCAAACACATGCTTTTCTTGCAAAGTGTGACAAAATATGCTGATAAACTCAAGGAAAAGGGGGAGTGTAAGGTTCGTATGCTTTAAATTCCCTTTCTCTAAACACATTTCCTGATTTGAATCCAATTCTCAGTATGTTTAGGCTTCGGTTCAGGGGCATATATAGCTTATGGAACTATCTTGCTACATCAACCTTCTCTCACTACTAAGAGAGCTGAATATAAGGCTATATTATCTGTCACTTATTTGCAAAGTGTGATTCTTGATCCTTCTAGATGGTGTCTTCTTCAACATGTAAAGCATTTTAATGACTATTAATGGCTCATAGTTAAGTTTTAATAGAGAACATTGTGCAGATCATACCAATAATTTTATCACCTACGAAGCATTTCATATTTTGCGAAGTATAATTGGATAAATCACAGATTTTAAGGCAATCACTAGTATTGGGCATAGAACTCGGCTTTGTACTACTGTTACTTTCAAGGCTAATTCATGCGAAGAACTGGAGAAGTATGCAAAACTTTGGTATTATGAAAGCTCACTAAGAAAGAAGTGGTATTATGTTAACTGAATTCTTAGAAGGAAATATCTTCATTCGTAAGTGCAGATAATTGATAAGGATGGTGGTCTGCTCTTGAAAGATTGCTATGAAGGTGGTGCGACTTGGGCATTCGATGTTGGTTCTCAGTCCATGATCTGCCCGATAATAGTTGAGGATCTCAACCAACCTCGCCAAATGCTCGTGGAGGTAAAGGATACTCTCTCTCTGTTTGTTCTCATTATTTTCCCCTTATTCTACGAGTTGTTGCCCTATTTTTTAAATATGATTTACAGCCATTAATTGCCCAAAATATATGGTCTTGTTGCAGATGCTTTGTGAGGAACGGGGGTTCTTTCTGGAAATAGCCGACTTCGTTAAAGGTCTCGGATTGACCATCTTGAAGGGGGTGATGGAAGCGCGTAAGAGTAAAGTCTGGGCTCGATTTGTTGTGGAGGTATGTTTATTTAGTAATTCATGTCGTCGCTTTTATGGTGTGGGTGCCTGTTGGCTCCGACTAAAGCTTCTGTAAGAATGTTGTACGAGTAAACAACTTGGAAGAAGCTTTAAATACTGTTTCTGTGAAATCTCGACCATCAGTTTCCTTCTGTAGCAGAGGAGAAACCTCCAATCAGGCTGCAGAAGCTTTTCCTGTCACAGGAAAAGTTCAAGAATTTTTGTTTGCAGATCATCTGATTGCCCCTTCTTGGAGGGGAGAAGCTTTGCCCTTAACTTGTAAGAGTAAGATGAAAAGATATGTCTCCCCATTCGACTAAATTCACACGACCTTTTCCGTATGCAGGCAAATAGGGACGTTACTAGAATGGAGATATTTCTATCACTCGTTCGTCTGTTGGAGCAAACAGCTGGAGGCAGTATAATACCGATGAACGTCAATAATGTCAATGCGACTCATACATTGCTGTGCCAACCTAGTAGTATTCCTGCAACCAGCTTGTGAGATTGCCATCAGTGAGGAGATGGACGCTTTATTCAGCCACTTTAGAGATGCTAAGAGTGGGATCTACTTCGCCCTGCCATGACTAGTGTTTCAGTGGCCGATAAGGTTTTCTTATTTTGCACTCTTCTGACTAGTTCTGGGAGCCCTACTTGCTTGAACATTCGGATGCTCGAGGATGGCACTGGAGCTTCGTCTGGTAACATTTCTTGTTGTAATCTTTATGTTACTCTTTTTCCGTGTACTATTTATTATTGTTGGATAATAGTAGATTAATTTTGTTGTATTTCTTTTTTAAACCTTTCTTGTATGGTATTAATTGTTGGGTCATTTAGCGTGCGCCGGCTAATGTGTAGAACTATCATTTCAATGCTAATTTAAGCATAAACGGCTGATTTGATCAGTCACTCGAGTTGCTCTTTCACTCTTTTTTTTTTTTTTTTTCCTTTTTTTTTGGTTGGATTACGAACTGTTGTATCTACTTTTTTTTTTCTTTTTTTTTCTTTTTTTAAAAAAAAAAAAAAAAAAAAAAAAAAAAACTGTTGGCCGGGAACAGTTAGTTTTTTAATGTCACAAACTTAATCGTACGTTTCCAATAAACACTTTGACAGAGATGAGAGTAACAATCAATTAAATGTATAACTAACTCCGGTTAACCAATTCTGTCTAACAAATTCGTATTCTCTGAAGAAAATAAAAACCCACTGGAACCTGGTATGAACACTCCACGGCCAAGCACATTCCTATATATTTTTCAATGCCAAAACAGTGGGAATGCACTTTTCTCAACCCTACAAAGTTATAATTGAGAGAGAGAGAGAGAGAGAAGCCACGTGAGCAATGTTCACGTAGACCCCAGAGAGAGAGGCCACGCGAGCATGTTCATGTAGACCCTATCGCCACTGTTACTTCATCCGGGAGTTGGAGCAGAGAATAGTCCCACGCATCAATCAAAATTTCAAAATAAGACCCTTCCTTTCTCTCTCTCTTTTTTTTTTTTTTTTTTCAATTACTGCTCCTTTCTTTTGTCCCAACCAACCATTTTAAATGCGATGCAGTGGATAGATGGGCTCATTCATTCCCCATATGTTACTGCTTTAAAACGTGTTCACTTTATGAAAAGACCAATCGCACTCCGCCATGGAATGAAAGTTGAAACATCACCAACATGTAGCGCGCCCTTTTCTCTTTCAGCTAAATTTTGCGCTGCCATATTCGTGCCAGAATCCGTATCATTAATTTTTTTGTCAATTCATAATGAAATGAGTAATAAAAAAAAGGAAAATACAACAACATTCAGATCCAGTATAATAATGAAGGCAATTATATATATCACTTCTAAACAAGTCCTGCATGTTATAAAAGATTGTATAAAAATCCTGCAACATTTAGAATTATTATGTATGTCCAAACAGTGCTCTAGCTACAATATACAATCTCAAGTTTTATGGATTCAATTTCCTAATTAATCTTCTCAAACTCCATGCCCAAATGTGTCCTCTCAAAATATAAAATCCTATACTGTGGAGCTATTCTTCTTCTTCTTCTTCTTCTTCTTCTTCTTCTTCTTCTTCTTCTCTATACACTACATCTTGGAGTACCATTCCTATAATTAATTAACCACCCAAATGATGGAGTACCGAAGAGAATACCTAGCTATAGCTACCACAATTTTACATTCCCCAACCCCCCCTAATCATAACACTGCAGAGACCGAAGCCATGCATTGAACACAACCTTAATTAGGACACAAAATCTGGCATTAATTGTGCAGCAAACCTCTTCCTGCTCTGGATATTGATATCGTAAGGATTTGGAGGCTGAGAGTTAACTGCACGGTTACTGTTGCTGCTGATGGTGCAAAACTCAGTGGCCTCGTTGGTGCTCATCTCGATCCTCCTGCCGAATGGCATTCCCTCATTGGGCAGAAAAGACGAGTGTCCTCCTCCCGATAGAGATATGTTCTCGCAGTGAGGGAGCCCGAGAGTGAGTGAGACTCCATTGTTCGAGTACCTCGGTGCGAAATTTTGCGTATCGAACCTCCCGATTTCGCCGATCGAATAACCACCGTACCCTCCTCCTCCCCCTCCTCCGTTGCTCGTAGCCCCTGCTATCAAAGAGTGGTAGCTTTGCTCCTCCCCGATGCTCCTCCCGCTGCTCTCGATGAATTTCATCAGCAGCGCGCGGTTGTTCATCTCGTCGGGCTTCGCATCGACGCCTGCGATAGAGTGCGAGGACGACGCGATGGCCGCGTGAAGAGGCGACTCGCTCCTCACCTTCTTCAGCTTCGGTGGTTGCTGCATCGACGGGTCGTCGTTGTAGTAGCTCGGCACTGCGCTGCTCTGCTTCTCCTTGAAGCTCCCCGCCTGCGCGGATTTCGGTGCGTCCGTCTCTTGCCCAACTCCTGGTGCGCCGTTGGGTTCCTTCTCGGTGCTGTTGTTCTCAATGCCGATCTCGGTGTTGCTATTGTTGCTATTGTTGTTGCTATTGTTGTTGTTGTTGTTGTTGTTGATCTGTTCTCGGTCTTTGGTTTCTTCCAAATACATCTCCTCCACCATCGGCTTCCAGAGCCGGACCCTTGCATTTATGAACCAATTTGAGACCTACATTCAATGGCATTATTTATGTTAATTATTAATTTTAGATCAATCCAACAAAATGTAGTGCAAAGAAGATATGAGTAATCTTCTTTCTTTCTTTTTTTTTTTTTTTTTTTCTTAATTACTAATTACCTGGCTCCGAGTGAGACCAGTTTGTTTTGCTAGCATGAGCTTGTCTGAATCCTTTGGGTAACTGCAGCAATCAATCACTCACAAATCAGAAACACTACTTAAATATGCTGGAGTACATCTATGGCTATCAATATAGCAATCATTTCATTTACTTTTGTTCTAATCTTCGAAACAGATATGCCCTTGTCAAACGACGAAAAAATTGGGCACATGATAATCACTGTTTGTTTGTTTGTTTATTTATTTTTTTTATTTTTCAGAAGTATAAATCAGGAGGATAAAATAGATTTTATATGAATTGAGTGATAACCGTGTGCTCAATTTTGATAACATTTTAGTGGATGTCCTTAAAAAGCAACGAGAATAGCAATCTGAGAGGGATACGATATCACAATCGTAAGTCGTAACCACAGAATAGTAAAGTGCAGGTGCACCATATACAAGAACAATTGCGCATGTACACTTACGGGTGAAGGAAGTGCTCGAAGAGCCAGGCTCGAAGAATCGAGACGGATCTCTCGGGCAGCCCTCTCTGCGGCCGCCACGCGTTGTGCTGCATCATTCCGAGCTGCTGGAGGGCCCGTTGTTGCCGGAGGTGGTGGTCGACGAACCGGAGCCTCGACCCCACTGTCTTGGTGTTCTCCTCCCCGAGGCTTTTACTCGTAGCCCTTATTTGGCCTGCGATGGCGTCTCGGAGGCACCGGAATTGCTTCGAAATGGTTTGGAGGGCGAGCGCGGTGTACGTTCTCGCGGACCCGTGACCGGTCACTGTTTCGAATGTTGAGATCACTATTTGCATTTGGCGATGGTATTGCCTGTACCTCTGTTCTACCTGTAATAATATATGATCACAAAGAAGAAACAAGGGAATGAGAATGAAACTGTCGAGAGATCTAATAGTGGATTTGCCCATCGTAAGGAAAAGAAGTAAACATGATCAGATTAATAATCCTTGTTATATATATATATATATATATATGATGATAGAGCCTCTTTAAAAAAACTAAGAAACTAATTATCAACTATATATAGAACCCAAAATTTTGAAGAAATTCTATTTTGACAGCCATAATTCATCGCCCTCGGTTGATTCCTACTGAGTTTTTCACCCTCCAAAAAAAAAAAAAAAAAAAAAAAAAAAAAAAAAAGGAGGATGAGTGCACTTAATTTCTTTGAGAGTTGGGCTCAGAAAGGGTACACTATCCATTTATTAATTCTGAAATTGAAAATGGGTAGGACATCAATTGAAGTTTGGGAGGAGGGGTCGCGGATTCAAAAGAAGCAAAGACAAAGTAAAATTTAGGATCCTAAAAGTAACAAAACAAGAATTTTCAATTAGATTATAATTTAATTGAAACAGCTTAAAGAGATGCTTACTTCATCGAGCATGTTAACAAGTTTGGCCTTCTTCATCTGAAGCTCCTGCTTCTCCGCGGTCGAGAGCTCCGCCGCGCTCTTCGCGCTCGTCTCCTCCTGCCCGCCGCCACCCCCCGCCCCCGCCCCTCCATCAGAATCCTCGCTGTTGTTGTTCCTGCCGGAGCTCTTCCCCTTCCCCGCCGCCGTGTCGTGAGCTGATCTCCCTCCCTTCCCGACGTTGACCATCTCGTCCAGCAGCTGCTGCGCCGCCTTCAGGTACTTGGACCCCATCAGGAAGCTCTGCGCCGCCGCCGCCGCCTTCGGAGCCCCCGAATTTGGCGCCACCTCCGCTGCAGGCGCCGACATCTCCCGTGAGGACAGGCTCAGCGACAGCCCTTGCTGGTGCGTCGACGGCGCGGGGGTCCACAGGTTGTACTGGACGCGCCCGGGGACGAGGCCATGGATCGCCGAGACGTCGTGGGAGGAGGCGCCGATTGTCGGAGGCGGATGCGGATTACGGATCGCTTCTTGGCCTGCGGCGGGGGGAGAGTAAGCGAAGCTCATGGGGTTGATCGGGTTGATGGTGGGGTTGAAGAGGACCATGTTGGCGGGAGCAGCTGCGGCAGCGGAGGCGTCGGAGTAGCCGACGTAGGCCGGGTTCATCAGGTAGAGGGTTTGTAGGCTGTCGGTTTGGATGTCGGGGCCGCCATGGAAATACGTCGCCATCAGATTACTACTATAACTACTACTACTATGACTACTATTATTAATATTATTATTATTATTATTTCTTTATTTTTTTTATTATTGGAGTCGATTGTTTACTATATGAGAAAATAATCCTCTTCTCCCCTCTCCTCTCCTCTCCTCTCCTCTTATTTAGAGAGAAAGGGAGAGAGTTTCGGTAGGTACGTATACTGGTAGGTGGAGAAGTTTATCTCTTTCAAGGTCTAAGAAATTCCTGCAAACAAAAAAAAAAAGAAAAAGAAAAAAGAAAAATAAGGAGCATGTAAAAAAAAAAAAAAAACAAGATGCATCCCAATTATATAATACTGCAAAAATTGAGACAAGCAAATTGGTTTGGGTTTGTGTAGAGATAGAATAATACTAATAGAAAACAAATTATAAGTTCCAAGTGATCTGGGTTCGTGTAGAGAAAGAATAATACTAATAGAAAACAAATTATAAGTACCGAGTGATCGGGGGCTTGATAGGCTAATCCTTATAATAATAACTCTCTTGCTCGTAGTAGTAATAAAACCGAAACTTTGATGGAAGAGTTTGCGAAAGAAGCCGAAGGGATGGGGTTTTTTTACAGAAGCTTGATCTGCTAGAATTTGGGCGGCTGATAATCCTTCACAAGAAGAAGCCATGGATGAGTTCTATAGGTTTTGGAGAGACGGGGAGAGAGAGCGAGAGAGAGAGAGAGAGAGAGAGAGAGAGAGAGAGAGAGAGAGAATTAAATAGGAGGTGTACGTAGGAGAGAGGAAAATAAAAGGAAAGGGAAACATCTTCATCAAGTGATTTAATCAAGTAATATATATATATATATATATATATATATATCATTGGCAATACCTGAGGGAATGGAAACCAAAAGCACGTGGGGAGTGATATAAGAATTGGTTAATAAGGAATTCACTCTCTCACTCACTCTCTCTCTTCTCTCTCTTCCCACTTAGCAGGCTCTCTTACAAAGACCAAAACCCATAAGAAAATTCTTGCTGAAAGAACATGTAGAGGAAGAGACAGAGATATATTGATCTCATTTAAATGCTTTTTTGAAATTCAATTATATTTGATCTCACTTAAAAATAAAAATAAAAACAATAAATTAAGGAAGAACACAGCAAAGAGAATTGGAATTATAAGAAATATCTTAGACTGATATCAGAGTCCTATTCCTGCAACCCTCTCTCTTTGTTTCTTTCTTTTCACTCCAAATGAAAAGGAAAAAAGAAAATGATCAGGAGACCTATTTAATAAAGACTAGGAGGAAATAAAAAGGAAGCAAAAGGAGAGATACCCACCTTTCACTTCCATTATCCACACAACGCTCTCTATATATCTTTTTCCCTCTTTCTACTTTTTCCTTCTTTTCTCTCTCCCTCTCTCTTTTGCCCTTAATAAAAAAATGACTACTATTTTGGTTTTGTGGGTATGAGGGGGGTGTGGCTTAGATAGCATGAGGGGGGAGGGTGCATAGTGTGGTACCTGCGAGTGGATCAAAAGAAGGCAATTGGTCCAGATGATTTGACCCCTCTTTTCCTTATCATTAGATGCAGAAGCCTTTGATGAAGAGAGAGAGAGAGAGAGAGAGAGAGAGAGAGAGAGGATGGGGGAGAGGCCCATTTCATGTGTTTGTGTTGTGTGTGTGAGATGGAAAGAGAGACATGATCACATAGATAGATAGAGATATAGATATATTATTCCACACAAAGGCACATGCATATATTTAGGAGGTGTGTGTGTGTGAGAGAGAGAGAGAGAGAGAGAGAGAGAGAGAGAGAGAGAGAGAGAAACTGTTTAAGAACTGACACAAGTGTCAGAGGGAACAAACAGCTGAGGAACGAGGAAGTGTCCACCTCCAAAGGGTCTGATTTAATATGTGTGTATGCGTGTGGAAAAGATTAAAGGTGGAAAATAACTAAAAGAGAGAGAGAGAGAGAGAGAGAGAGAGAGTCCAGAGCTTCCTTTCTTAATTATACTTCTTCTGCTGCTTCTCCTCCTCCTATTGAACCCTTTTCATCAGCTCCTGTATCCAGAAAAATAAACATCTATTTTCCTTTGCGTGTTGTGATATCTTCTTTGTCCTTTCTTATTTTGTTTATTGTGTAGCCTTCTTTCCTTTCTTTTGCCTTTTTTTCCCCCCTTGTAGCTACCTTATCTTAATATTTTTTGTGGTTGGATGCTGGGTTTGGAAGATAAAGCAATTGAAAGCTAAAGAACCCAACCAACCACCACCATTACACCTACTGTTAGAGAGAGAGAGAGAGAGAGAGAGAGAGAGAGAGAGAGAGAGAGAGAGAATACTATAAGGACAAAACAACAAAATTAAAGGTTAGAGTATTAAACAACCTGGAATTTGAATTGATACTTAGTGAGTCATCCAAATTAATGGGGCTTGCTTATGTGTTTGAATGGTGGAATTAATAGTGCTCAAGGTAATTAAAGAGCATCCATTCACTGCTGAAAAGAGCATAGATTGACTGCATTCGGTAGAGATTGTTTGTTGAGTGATTGAAACTACTTTAACATGCAATCATGGGCGCAAATTAGAAATATAATTTTTTTTTCTTTTTTTGCTTTAGCTGTCGGAAGACCTAGCCGTCTCCGATTGTAGCACAACTGATTCCTCAAATGAATGAAACGATAACATATTACCAAGTTCTCAAAAAAAAATATTTAACCGAATATTTTTACTAGCTAGTTAAAATTAAATATCTATAGTCATTGCGTATATGCTATTCCGTGTCCTATCATTCATTCTATTCCATCCCACTATGCCTAGTTATGGGTTGCACTTCTTTTTCAGGAAAGGGACCTAAGAAAGCAAGCAAAAGCTTCATATATATATATATATATATATATATATATATATATATATATATATATATATATATACCCTGATTCTTGAAGTTGAAACCGTATATGTAATCTATAAAATATAAGAGAAGTGAGGAAAACAGAAGCAGCATGTGATCCTATTTCCTCATCTCAAAATCATCACATGTTGCCCAAAACGAACGAGTTAAAAAAAAAAAAAACAAAGAAAAAATTGTTGTAGTAGAATAAACATGTGGCATAAATTAAGGATCCTTAAATCCTTCAGTGAGGAAGTGTAACAAAAAATTAATTGGGGTGGCTAGTGAAGTTTGGATCTATATAACTATGTCAGGTCCACCTGGCATGTTTTCCACTGGTCACTTGTGTATGTTGTTTCTCTTGTGGGGCTCTCTAACAGTTGTAGATTCTTCATTGGGTGTAGCTAGAAGAATAAGGGAGTACAATAACTAGCAATAATTGAGAGCTTTTTGGCCTTAGAAGATCTTACTTTCCTTCAGGACTATGATGCATTCAGTTAGTTTCTAGCTAGTAGGTTAATAATAATATTACCTTGGATTTATCTACTTTGAAGGATGGCATTAATTGGTACCACTCTTGTCAAAAACAATATTGTTTTTCAGAAAACTTAACTAGTGTCTCAAAGTATTTCAAATAATATATTCCGTTGAGGAGAATAATTTACATATCACTACTAATTTAGCAATATGATATTATCGATGATTTTTGCAACAGCTAACAAAGAAAATAAAAATTTATTGTTAAATTGACTCAGGTTAAGTTTCATAATTAATTATAACTGTTTTTTTTTTTTTTTGAGAGAAATGTAGCACGCTATCCGCTTCATTCAATTAATTATAACTGTTAGTCAAATAAAACGAGCACTACAAATATGCAGGCACCATTATTAATTTGTGAGGAATGAAGTTAACAAAATAAAAAAAAAAAAAAAAAAAAAACCGTAATTTTCTTTCAGGATTTTTCTTAAATCAAGATCTGTTTTTTCTTAGCTGTGTGGTTTTTGGGAAAGAGAATATTTTCAGATAAAGAAGTCAATTGATTGATGCATTTATTATGTGGATAAGGTAGTCCCATCAGGCCTATGCAGAATTATTGGTTAGAATATGAATTTGTTGATTAGTTCACATGATATATAGTACTCAATCTCATCTGATCTTCTAAATGGTATCATTTAACTAAAATTATCCTAACCTAAAGATATCTTAGTTCTTGTTATTTATCCAAAACTAGAGAATGGTAATCAAACTATTAGATATCATGACTTACTTGTGTTGAACTTGTTTAGGTTACATATTAACTTATTTGTTGTTGTTTGATGATGGGTTTACCTCCCCTATCTTCAAGGATGTATATTAGAGAGAGAGAGACAGTATACTATCCGATTCGTTTATTATTTTAAAAAATAAACTTAGTTGTATATGTAAAATAATTAGACGTTGAATTCAGAATCTCGAATATCAATCATTAAATCTTTTGCCACTTGCGCTAGGAACAATGAGTTTAATTACTGTTGTTGTAAGTTATTATTTTGGAGTAAACAACTCGAAATTTACGTTGACTTGTTCAGCTGAAAGGGAGAAGCTACTGTTGTTCTTCGCATAAGAAGGGTTACAGATAAAGTTCGGAATTTGGCCTCTTAATTAGAGGGGCAAGGAAGCAAATGAGGGCCCTCTCCGCAAGAGAAATGTGGGTCAAGCATATGTAAAGGTTAGATATTCCTTGTATACCATGTCATCAGTGGGACGAGCCAATAAAAGACTAAGAGGACTATTAGTAATTACTAATTAGAGGGAGAAAAAAAGAAAGAAAAAAGAAAGAAAAGTCCTATGTATATATAGTGGTATTTAGTTCCTAAAGCCTGAATAGCTCCAAAAAATACATTGAAAGTAATTAATACTACTACAAATGATCCGTATTCTTTAAAGAAGTCCTTGCATAGACGCAATCCTCATCTCTAGATATTTATTTCTTCCTGATGATTTTCAACCACATATATGATCCTAATTGTGTTTCCCACTTTCAATATGGCGAATTCCCCACATTGATACTTTTTTTTTTTTTTTTTTCTCTCCCCTCTCCCTTCCCCAACCCACCAATATGTACTTTATCTTTTATCTTCTCTTTTTTGATAATTATGGCCACTACTATCTCCAAGCTTCTCAAATGAGAATATAGTGCTGGGGGAGTCTGGATCCAACCCAAAGCCACATTTAGCCCAAAAGATTAAGCCTATATATATATATAGAGAGAGAGAGAGAGAGAGAGAGAGAGAGAGAGAGATTTGAACACGATAATCTATGTCAATTCTTTTGAATCTCAGCTATTATTTCATGTGAAACGATCATATGAGAATTTTAGATGCATAGATAGCGACGCATTCGACTATCAATATATTAGTGACACGTAAGTTTACATCAAATTTTGTCTATTACTCTTCAAAAAATATCAGCCGTCCAATTACATTCCACAACCACCGTCAAGACATGCATGTTGCATAATTCAAATGGATCACACATTCTTTTTTTTTTTCCACCAAAAAGTTATTAGATCACCAAAATTAGAAAATAGAAGGTTTGATTTAAAAATCTAATGAAATTTAAGGCGCACACGATATTCACAAAGTAATTTTTGTTACTGACAGAGCAAATGGAATAAACTATATAATTAATTAGGTAATTAATTAGGTGATTTTACTTAATTTTTATAATCAGATAAACACGATTATGTTTCATCTATATATATATATATATATATATATATATATATATATATATATATATATATATATATATATCGAGAACAAATTAAATATATGACCCATTAATGTCAACATCGAACTAAAAATCCTAGAAAATAGTGAAGCTCAAGATGCGTCCTAACTTACAAAGGGAATGCAATTAAACAAAATATGACAAGCATATATAACAATGAGTACTTAATAGCTCTTCACTGTAAAGGGCCTACCTTTTACAGTTGAAAAGTTGTAGCCTTGAATATAGATGCCCTCATTGATGGCCCCATTAATTGTCGCCTCTAATCTTTTACTTCAGGATGCCTCTTCCATTGTGGAAAAGTAGCATATGAATCCTAACACAATCATCCACTTAACAACGGCTTTTAATCATCCTAGGCCTCTATTTTGGTCCACTTAACATGTGTGTACGCTGGAGAAAACAAGGGTAGGTAACTTAATTAATTCTTCTAATTAATAACCTGAGTTTGCCAAGAATTTCTACCTGCAACTTGGTATTGTATAAGTTATATATATATATATTTATATATATATTAGGTAGCTTCTTAATTTGTCACTGTAGCTAGGAATACGTACAGCTCGATCCGTAGCATGGCAATTCGGATGGCGTACTAGGATAACAAATTTGGTTCAATAGTTTGTACCTATATCTTAAAAATCTCTCGCTGTGTACCAATTAAGTACTTATATATATTGCCCATGTATTATTCTTTGCACAACATATATATAGATATTACATTCGTATAATTCGTATTAATTAAATGATTGATGCAATTCGTAGAGACTAGAGAGTGTATATAATAATTAAAATGTTAGAGCGCTTTAGAATCCCAAAGTAATTAGTAAACGTGCAAATTAAGTGTTTATTTTTTTCAAATAAATTGATTAACCATGTATTGAATTGAAAGCTTAGGTTGGAGAGAATCATAGTCGAATCTTAAAGTGGCGTGAACGGTGTTGATACAATTATTATTGAGGCTTACGAAAGAAAACGATCATAGACGAGCCCGAACGTTACGTATGGACATCAAGTACAAGAAACGAAGCATGTCCATAAAAACAGTGAGGGGTTGAGGAGCCGACACGTAGCCCACCAGATCCCACCGATTGATTGCGGAGCTTCGTGGGCCCACCGCGGCCCTTTTTCACTAAGGAGAACTTGGGCCATTTGCGGGGGCCCACTCCGACTTTTTACTCCGACACAGTGGTCCACCTTCCCGTAACGTGTCGTTCTCTATGGCCCCTTTCGTCGTCCTCCGACACCGAACACCGAAAGCGCAGGCCATTAATCGCTCGACACGTGTGAAATGGTGTGTATTGGGGGTTTTGATTAGGCGAGGAGAGCCCGGTCGCATCGGTATTTGGTGCGTCGGCGTTTGTAGGGGAGGGGAAAGGGAGCTCCCGCGCCCACCTCAGGGAGAGAGAGAAAAGGCGACGGGGCGTGGTGCGGGAAGGAGGTGGGCCCGAGGGGGATTCGGTGGGAGCGGGGCCCACCGGGGTGGTCACTGTCCAGGTGGGCCCGGGGTCGTCACCATCCGCACGTATGGGGCCCACGTGGATGTGCAGAGGTCAAAGCATCGGCCAATCAGAGGAGAGCGCAGCGAGTGAAGGCAACTTGGAGCCCCCGTCGCTGTCGGCACGGAAGCGGCGGGCCCCACAGCCCACGCGTCGCACGGGCCCCTCCCACCCCCGCTCTGCCCGTTAAATTTTAATTACTTAAAAAATCATTTTTTGTTTTTTCCTCGAAAAATAAAACTATATATGCATGTATCTCCAAAATTATATATCCCACCGTTTCAATGGAAGAGATTATTATTATTATTATTTTTTATTTTTTTTTCATATCTATATTATATTAATAAAAAAATTATCTATAAAATTATCCATAAAATATAAAATATGCACGCAGAAAAAAATATATATTTGATAGTATTTTTTTAAAACTATATTAAAATGATGGAGAAAATAATGTAATATATATATATATATATTATATTAAAGGTAAAAATAAATAAAATTTATTTAAATTATAGATTATTTTGAATGTACTATTCGAACTTTTAAAAAATTAATTTTATAATTCAACCTTTAGATTTGAGTCGGTCAACAATATTTTAATTTTAAATTTAAGATAATTTTTTGTTTTAAATAAAAAATATATTAAATATACAGACTAAATACATAAAAAAAAATAACATATTTAAATTTTAAAATTAAAATATTAAATTAAATAAATTAAAAGATTGAATACTAAAATTTAAAACGTAATTCTGGTTCGGATTTACCTATAGTAAATATGCAATGGGGAGCATGAAAACTTACAAGGGAGTACACTGCGTCACGGTATACTAGAAAATGGTAACTCTCTCTCTATGGGATCATACGGGAAGATGGTTAACTCTCTATAGCTCTGTTGACTGGTGAAATTGTTCAGTTCACAAGGACTCTCTGCACGCTGAAAACTTACGACATTAATTAATGCGACGTGAATTTTTTTTGTTTCTTTCTTCTTTTTATGCTGTTTGCGTAATTAAACGTACAATTCACGATTTATTAACTGCAGATCTTATCTCAAGTGAATTGCACAAATTAGTTTGAGCTTTTAACGAGTAAAGAGGCACTGAAGAACAATACAATTAGTTTGCTACAGATCTTAATCAACTCTGGAGAGATCTAAAATTCTGGTAAAGTGGCACTGAGTTAGGAAAGCAAAATCTCAAATCCTTGATACCAGAGGAATAGCTAGCTACTAGGAATAGTGTGGGGGCGGGAGAATATGGAATATATTTTTATTCCTACTGATGTTGATGAGATGACTTTTGTGTATGTTTTTAATTAAGTAGAAAAAAATAATTTATCCCATTGAGTTACAGGTGATTCCTAATTAACAATTTTGTGAGAGTAATGATGAGATTAACCTTAAACTTTAATTATAAGGTTCCACAGTTTGACCTTTTTCCTATGTAGAAGTGGAGAGGGAATCCATCACGTGAGGGGCCATGTAGCGCACGTGATGTCCTTTGCCAAAGAGGTAGGTTTTTTTCGTATGGTTCTTTATTTTATTATTATTATTATTATTTAAATAAATGGATAGCACAAAAAATTAAGTACATCAGAGATTAGAGTTGCTGTATCCTTTAATTATGATCTTATGATGTTCACAATTAGTCAACTAGAAAGAAAATTTTTGCCGACTTTAGTCGCAGCACTGCTGATCAAATATTGATCAAGTCAATCATTACGTAGTACTACAAATAAATTATTAACATATATGTTTTATTCTAAAATCTATGGATCACATGTTAATCAATAACATATACTATCTTATCATTTTAATGAATGGAATCCTAAGAGGGGAATTGATCAGAGGGCTAGGCAGATGAAGGGGAACAAGAGCTTCAATTCCTGCAAGAAAAATTTCACTGCAAATTTGTACATTAAACTCTATTTGAGTTAGCAAATTAAGCGTCAAAAAGACAGGTAAAAAAATTACAACTACGAAGATCAAATATAGTACTTATGAACTTCATAAAATCTGTCTCTTTATCTGCTCGTCTCTCGCTCTCTTTCTATAGGTGACATCCAAGAGGATGAGAGAAGATCTCTAATAAGTTATGCATCTAACGCAGAATGCGATTTCTTAACCAAAATTGCACTTGAAAATTAAAGATGTTTAAAAACCTAGCTAGTGTTATAGAAAATCTTCTATCTTGTCTATAAATGCATGTTCATGCATTTACTTCAATTGAATGAAAGTGAACTTAGTAGGGCCCTCCAGAGGAATGGCAAGATCGTAAGTCGTACGCCTTATGCATGGTGACCACCACAATTTGGATTCGAGTCATGTTTAGAGTCTATATACAAATCATGAACTAGAAAGTGTTATTAAAAAGAAAAAATAAATAAATTACTGAATTAAACATCATGAATTAACTATTGTTGATGCATATTAATCTGTCGTCCACGTGGCTTAGAAGGCCCAAATTAGTTAGAAAGCCTTAATTAATTAACTGCATAATTACATCGCAGGTAACTTATTGTAAATTAAGATCAATTAGTTCATGATATTTCTCGTCCATTTCTAAAGATCACGAAGCAAATTAAGTAAAAAAAAATTGTAAAAAAAATTCAAGATCCAATAATACAACATTTCTTCCTTTCGAAAATTATTCAAATATTTGTTTTATCTGATTGGTGATAGTACTCACTTTAATCTATATCTGACCCCACGCAAGAGACAAAACGTACGGTGAATCAATTAAATTGAATAAGGACAAGGACCGGTTTGCAAAGGTTATCTTATGACTGTGGTGATAAAACTACAGTTCTTTCTTTTCTTTTTTTTAAGATAGTAAGTTATTTATTTTGATTATATTTTTCAAAAATAAATTTAACTAAAAGTGTAAAATTATTAGACTTGGAATTTGAAACTTGGAGCATCAACTATAAATCTTAAGCTAACTATATTAAGTATGGTTGGTTAACACTAAATTAATATTGATCATCGGGATAGTATGGATAGAGACAAATTTAGCTTTTATACGTGTAATATTAATGTGGCCCCATTTTTAAAGAGTTCTTTGTTTGTTTCCTTCGTTCTCATTTATATATCCGCATTATATACCAACTACCTTTTATCTATGTTTTTATTGATTTGGCTAATTGACTTCCTTATGGTTTGAATGATTCTTAATTACGTTTGGATGAAATTTGATTTAGCTTCGATTTCGGTCTTTTATTTTCAATCATTTTAATAATTATATGCTGAATTTAAAAACAAGTGCATGGATAATTTGGTTCATGTTTTAAATTGAAAGAGTAATTGATGTTGCAATCTGCTCGTTATCTTACATCAAAATATGTCGGCGAAATGATTTTTCTATCAAATTATATTGCTAGTATGAGTAGGTACGTTGCAATAAATAATTTTTGGTCATTTTGTTTGATTTTTTTTTTTAATCAAATTATTTAATACTAGCTAGTTGACAAATTGGTGAACAATAGTGACATCCCGGATACTACGCATTTGGAGTGTTTAGTACATAGGAGGCCAAAGAGTTAGTCACATCTTATGAGTGTCATATAATTAAATAGATGTTAAGAAATTGAATTTATATATAAATTTGACTTGCTAGTCAAATTAGCTTACTGGCTCAGCATTAGTGGACACAAAGTCCATAAAACTATATAAACCATTTCAAATTAATACTGCTCTGATATTGATATACTAGCTATAGTATGTATGGTATAAGAAACACTTCAAGGTATGTCCCATGCTTCAATTGTTCTGCATTAGATAATGTAGGTTTTGTAATATTTCTTTGAGAGAAAAACGCCTAAAGCAAGCAATTTTATTGAATAAATCTAAACTGCTTCATATTCTCAAGTGAAAAATTATTTAATAATTTAATATTTAAATTTTAAATTCAAAACTTAATTACTTATTATTATTATTATTATTATTATTATTATTATTATTATTTTAAAATAAATAAATAAATAACATACAAAAAAAAAAAAAAAAAAAAAAAAAGAAAAGATTCAAAAGAGTACGGAGAACCACGTGAATTAGCTATCAAACACCAGCGTATATTTGCACGGAGCGTCCAACTCACGTAAGCATTTGTATAAGCCCGAAAAAAAAAAAATGAAAGAACTACAAATTGCATAGTATATATTAATATTAATGATTTGGTGTATAATTAAGATTTGACATATATATTATGCATGTAGCATTAATTAATACATTATATCTAAGCATTTTCATTATTTTAGGTCGAACAAGCTTCTAATCTCATATTAATTAACTAGTTAAGTCATTACTTAAATATATATATATTAAAACTTCTTTTCAGATAGTGCAATTTAAGATTGAACTAATATTAATTAGTTTAATAAAAATTAAAATCCTTATCCAATTAAAACAAGCTATATATATATATTAAATTCATCCCTTAGGACTCAAAAATGAAATAATTAATTTGAATTAAATTTGGATTGAATATTGCATAAAAAACTGAAATAATCATGGCCCTTAATTAAATACAATTCCCTACACTTACACTCAACTAGCAATCAAGAGGGTTTTATGTTCAGAGAGTCAAAGCATTAGGCAACACGAAATAACGAGTCACATAGTAGCTAGGGACTCCTCCTCGACTTATTGTAATGGTTAGCACAAAAGGTTCCTCACAAGCCACCTAAACAAACCAAGTACTTTGTAAACTTTTGGACTAAAAATCAACGTCGCAATCACACTCGCTCGCTAGTGGGAAACGTCGTTTGCTACGTCATTATAGATGTTGCCATTTTTTCTTTACTAATTTTTTTGCTTTGCCAACCTTCTATGGAGCGTAATCGCTACGTAATCTCGATCGGATAGATATTTTTATTCACAAATAATACAAATTGTCAACACGTGTTTAATATTTTATTATAATTTAATTACAAATTTTGAATATTAATTATTAATTTTTTAGTCAAGAAAAAATAAATAAAAATAATACTATCTGTGTATTTTTTTTCACTGGGTGTAAGATTTAATTATACCATATTAAGTTAAAGATTTATATTAATTTTCTACTAATATCAATATTTTTTTAGTTTACTAAAGTTTAAAAATATTTTTTTTTGTAAACTTTAGATTATAAAGTGTGTAAAATTTATATTTATATATAAGATATACATGCATGTAGTACTTTCTAAAGAATTAAATGATCATTTTGCTAGCTGGGCCGAGAGCTCAGCATCATGTTCCACGTGGATAACTTTTGATCAGCTTAACGTACCCAATTGAGTGTCTTTTACTGTTGTGTGTGTGAGTGTTGTATCAATGCTCCAAAAATGATTGTAAAGTATTTGACAAATAAAAAAAATTAAAAATTTTGATTTTGCAAATGTGACCTTGAGTTCTCCAACAACAAATTTGAGTTTAAAACTTTTATTTTAATGGAGCCAAATGTTGGAGGAGATAGCAATAATGAATGTGAACAACTTAATTTATTCAGCAATATTTTTTTAGAACTAAGGTAGCTTTAGCCACACCAAATATGCATGTTCTTAACCATTAGGCTAGCTCTCCAGATACATTCGATGAGTGTCAGATGTGTGATTAAATAATCGTGATCACTAACTACAATAGTTTACACCTCAAGAATCAGTTGTTCTCGAACATACATGGATACATCCAGCAAAAATTAGTGGAATAAAAAGAGAATCATATATGCATGTAAGCACTTGCTAGAACTTTCTAGATGTTTTAATTTCTGGTAAGATTTCAATAGTCTAACTTTATACATAACAACATCATAAGGCTCTGAATGTTGCACACAGGTTTGGATGCAAAATTTGGGTCAATTTTAGGCAATAAATTAATTATGATGTTGAATGCGTATGATGAATTAGAATCAGAATCAAGAAATCTTAAGGATCTGATTTAATCTAAAAATTTTCGATTGAAATAGTACTGGAAGGTTGGATTTTGTTGGGAACGCCAAGATCCATAGTTTAGATGCCAAATGTAATTAAGATCTATAGAACTATATATTTGTCTGCTTTAAGAAGCATATATGAGTCCTAAGATGTTCAGTAAAGAAATTTAATTTGAAGTTTTTGTTAAATACAGTAGGAGGTTGAAATTAACGAGCTTTTGAATTCTAAAAGTCAAAAGCTAAAATGAAAATTAAACAACATCGGTTCTATTAATTAAATAATATATGTCCTTTAAATGTCATTAGCTCTGGGATCCTTCACAGGTTCTTTGGACTAGAATTGAAAAGTTACGACAAACGACGAGTGAAACAAGTAGATCGAAAACGATCGATGCAGCGACCGATGTGTTCAAGAGCTTCTTTGATAATGCTACTAATGATCTTTTGAGAACGATGTTTATGTGGTTATTTTATATATCCTGGATTGATCAATCGTGTCTACGTTTTATGGATTCTGAGAATTAGTTTCATATCATGATCCGTACATAGTCAAACGGATGCTAACTTTTCTTTTACTTGGTACTTTAGTCATTTTCTTAAATAGAAATGAGAGTACAAAATAAATCATGGCGCGCTTTTAGAGCCTTGGGTTTTTAAAATCAAAATTTGGGGCTGGAAATTTGACCATTAAATCATAAGAAAGATGTTGACAATAACTAAACTTAAGTTGGAGCCAATTTAAAATGATCCAATTGAACCTAACTTGACCCACAAAGCATCATCCGCAAATAGAGATTCGCTATGTTAATGGAATACTTGATTCTAAATTCATTCAATGCAAAGGCACATATAACTAGGCCTCTGCTTAAAGGCCCATGTAGTTCATGGCCCGTTTAGGAATCTAAATATCGACCCATAACTGGGCCATTCGTTATAGCTCAATAAGTCCGTTTCACTTCCCATTTCTCGGGCGTTTCTACAACCACAGTGTGGGCATTTTTATCCCTCGGATTAGTCCAGCTCTCTCTCTCTCTCTCTCTCTCTCTCTCTCATCTCCGGAGCGAAGTAGCCATGGAGGGTGGTGGTGGGGTTGCGTGGACCGACGAGGTGGAGGATCTCGTGGACAGCGGCGATGTCGATGGTGCCATCTCCGTCCTCGAAGCCGTGGTCGCGAGGCTCGAGGCCGAGGAGGCGCCCTTCTCCTCCTCCTCCGCCCCTACGCCGCCGCCGCCGCCGCCGCCGCCGTGTCCCGGTGGCCTACGCCTCGCCGCCACCCTCGGCGACCTCGCTGAGCTCCACGCCTCCCGCGGCTTCTCCCTCAAGGCCGACGAGCTCCGCTCCCGCGCCCTCGCCCTCCGAGCCCGCGCCGATCGCCCCCCTCCCCCGAATCTAGGGTTAGTTCGCCGCCCACTTCTCGATATGCCCCTCAGGATAAGGGTTAGGGTTTGGGATATCGCGTTCTTGATTCGGTTTTTGTCGTGGATGAAGGGATTCTGACCCGGCGGAGGAGAAGAAGACTCCGGCGAAAGAGGACGTTAGGGTTTTGGAAGAGACTAAGAAAAACGAGGACCAGGACGATGAGGATGGTATCTTTCTCGACACATTACCTCACATTCGAACGATATTTTGATTGAATAAAGGTTTTCTGGTTGAGAATGAGCAGATTGGGAGGCCATTGTGGATCGCGGAGCGATAGAGGACTCCTTGAAGCTGGAAACTGCGGCTGCTTCTTCAAAAAGCACTGCGGTGGAAGAGCCTGTGGTGTTTGCGACTCCCAAGAGAAGGGGAAGGGGTTCGTTTCTTTACGACAAGAGTGTGTTATATAGTGATCATCATGGTGAGCACACGACGCTGGAGGACAAATCAGAGGCTCATGAATATCGGGATGCTGATAAAGCTTCCGGAAATGGAAGCAGTGAGTTTTGGCTTTTGGCTTTTTGTTCTTCATTTCTTTAATTCTTCGTGAATTGTTAAGATAGCGGCTTTCATCTTTGCAGTGAGATTTGGGACTAGCCATGTTCTTGTTGTGTACGATTTTCCACCTAGTACTCGCACGACAGAGTTAGAAAAGATCTTCGAAGACTTCAGGGATCGTGGAGTGGCCATTCGATGGGTTAATGATACTGTTGCACTTGCAGTATTTCGAACACCATCAGTTGGTAAGTTTAGACTATCAAATAAGTGTTTTATTTTTAGGTCCATGCAATTTCTGATGCCTGCTTCAGAATTTGATTCTAATTTTAAATTTTGATAACGTCATAAAATTATAAAGGCTGAAAGGATGGTTTTCTTGTCGGGAAAAACTAGAAGGATCATCAAATAACTTCTGGTAGCAAATATTTTGATGGATGACATGCTAATGGGAACGCCAAAGGTTTCAACAAATGTTAGGAATAGATGAGATGTGCATAAATGATTGACCAATGAAAAATGTGGAGTAAATTTGCTAGGCATGGATTGATTTCATTTAATTTTAACGGAAAATATGACTATCTTATTTATTTCTATTCAAATTTAGCTCTGAAGTGTAAGCTGACCATTTGAGTTAATAGCAATGTCTCCATAATTTTACCTCCATAGAATTTACATCAGTATTTGTGATGCATCGACAAGACTGAAGAAAAGGACAAGCCGCTAGACTGGAGAAGAGGACAATACCTTGATTTATAAAATTTTCTTGATAAGGTCAAAATACATTGGCGACATAGCAATTTATATGCGTATGTATACACATATACATGCATATGTACTTTAGCATATGTATGCACACACATATGGGTGCATACAGATATTCGGGAATTCAAGCACCACTTCTACGCATGCATTTATAACTATGCATATACATATGAAAGCTTTATTCTTCCACTTGAATTGTAGAATTGGGTGCATATGCATCCACCTAGCGCGTAGGCACTATGCAGTATATTGATGGTTTTGTATATTGTTGATGCCTTTTGAAACTTGACACCTTTGCTCTGTGGCTGCTGTGTTCTCTCGTCTTTGAAATGTGTTATAATGTCCAAATTTGCTGCTATGCTTTATCACTAGCTTTGTCTTGGACATTTAATTGGAACTCTATTTTCTTTCCTCTGTTCGCCATTCAATATTTAGGTTGAGACTTCTGTATGAACATGGTAAATCTCTTGATATAATGTAGCAAAAGTATGTTTCATGCCACCACAATGTGCTCAAGTATAATTCATTTTTACAAGATTGGTTTCTTATTATCTTTTAGTGTTTACTATTTAGTTTAATATTTCCTTTTTTGTTGTGTATTGAATGCGGCAACTCTTACATTTCTAGCATATGAGGCTCTAAACAGTGCGACGTCCCGATGCAAATTGCGCTTACTAGATGAGGACGACGATCTTTTGCCCCAGCTTGACATCAAAGGTCCTTTCTCCCCTTTTTTTCTCTGAGAGTTAATTTTGTTGTTTTCTCCTATGATGCATCTCCTGCAAATTGATCCTTCTCATGTTCTTTGGTGCATCCAACATAGACATTTTCATCATATTTTTTGATCCTCTTCTAAAGATGAGATGTTGCAGATCTGGAACCAGCTTATCCAAGACCAAAGACGTCAGCAAGAACTGCCCAGAGATTGATAGCCCAAGTGATGGGAATAAGACCTGCCTCAAATTTTGGCTCTGCTGAACTTAAGAAGCAGGAGGAAGCGCGGAAGAGCCGAATAGTTGCTCGGCAAACAATGCGTGATGAAGCCTGGGGCTCAGACAAATCTTAGCATATTATGTTCACCAACCTTTTTATCATCTTGCTTTGGTTGGTTTCTCTCATCACATTTGGCGGTTTGCTGTAATTCTTTGTGTGAGTGGTTTGAAGAACATGTTCTTTTGTATCACATGCTGTCTGTGCTTTTAGGTCTTGAGGGTGTTTTAGCAACCCCCCCCCCCCCCCCCCCACCCCCCCTTCCCGGCTCTTCTTTCCTACAATATCATTGAGGGTGTCATGTGAATAGAACATTACAATACTGTTCATTGTAAACATTTGTAAAACAGTGGGATACTAATTTGAAGAAGTTGTTATTTATGTCTCTGGATAGTACAATCCCGCTCTCTGGTTTACAGAATTGCCACAAGTAGATATATGCACCTCTGCTTCTCATGACTGACATCAAACTACTTAAAATGTTGCATTAGTTGGTCACATTGATCTAATCGGTGTGGCAGGACTCTACCACATTTTCAGTATTTTATCATGGTTAATGCCAACAGTTCGGATATCCTACATTTGGCTCGGTCATGAAGCGGCTTCAGATTCTTGATAGATGTTTTGCTTGGAATAGAGTGACTTTTTTTTTTTTTTTTTTCTCACACTTCTCTACAACTCTGATTTGTTGGAAAAGTAAGCGGTCAAAATACACATTCTTCTGCATAAATATTTTAGGTGATATCAACCGTCTCTAACGCAAATGGCAAAGAACTTGGTGATTGATATTTTAGCATACTATCTTTCCCTCAAAAGAAATTATATTTTAGGTGATAAAACACCTTTCATGCTTTGCATAGCACCAGTTGAACTTGTATGTGCTTATACAGCTTGATGTAGAAGTCAAATCAGTGAATGGCTGAATGTCTTTTCTGGTTCGCGACGTGCGATGAGCCTTCTGCGACTGAATTCTGAATTCAGCGGAGCCTTCTGCGACTGAATTCTGAATTCAGCGGAGCCTTCTGCGTCTGAATTCTGAATTCTGAATTCAGCCTAAGGCGCGTAACTTCTTTGATGTTTGAATAGTATTTCATTAGCTGCCGGGTCACTGGGTTGCTGATATTTCTTTTCACAAAATGATTTAATTGTTGTTTGATTATGTTGAATTGTCTTGGGTGATTGGTAAAACCTAGGGGCGGCGATTTTTTTTGACCCTTCTGGAAACTGACACCCTGATGAACCCAACTGAATTGCAATGACAATAACTGTTTTAACTTTTCAACCTTTTGAGATTGTCTGAATATCTTAATTCCTCCTTCAAACTTTGCTGCAGTATGTGAGTATTTGCTATGCTATCATATCTTCTTATGAATTCTTGTAAATTAAGATTCATATGCTCCAGGGAAACAGAATCAGAGATGATTGTGCAAGTATCGAGTGTGGCAGGGTTTACAGTTTACACATAATATTCAAAGTTTCAAATCATTATTATGCAAAAAACTCAGATTTATTGCTCCTTAAACTAAGGATTAAGGGCCACTTTCGGTAAAGCTCAAAAAGAAAAAAAGATTTGAGTTTGATTAATTAAGCAGACTAATTCCCAATTGCCGGCATCAGAACTTTGTCCTTTCTTATTCAATTTTGCTCATGTCATTTTATGTAACTCAGCGGCGTCTAAAACTTTATTTTTTAAAAATCTACAAGTTTGATGATGTATATTGTATATAATTAAACAGCTGATCGAATAAGGCGTATATTTTTGACAATCTCAACCGCAGTTGTTTGACACTGGAAGTAGCATGTGAAGGCCTTCCCTCAACGTTTCTAGAATTGAATTGTATGCTTGTATTTAATAATACCTGGTTGGAATGCCATCAGAGTCGAAGGTCACTAAACCGATTATTACATTCGTTATGAAGATTCATATAAGAAAATTAAATCACAAAAAATAAATTACTTGTTCTTTGAGAAGGGGTTGAGAATCTGCATAGATCCTTGAAAATAATTTTGGAACGTTAAGGTTAGTATTGCAATCAGGATCGATGCATGCCTAAAGCAGTACGGGTAATTTATGCTCTCTCAAAATAGAAACTAATTAAAATTCTTGCTTTTGTGAAAATTTGCTATTTGACTTATTCATTGATATGTATTTTTCCTTTTTCCCTCCCAGGTATATGAAATTGCATTCATATATATGCACATTGTCTAGTACTGCCTTAAAGCTTCTGGAAGACGTTTTTCCTGAAAAGCTTTTCTACTTTAAAAAACAGTATTAGCTTAGCAAACAAAAGTTTTAAAGTTCTTTGTGTGGGCATTAGATAATTAGTTTCTGGGTCTATAAAAATTCAAACTATTATTTCTATCAAGAATATATTTTCGAACAATTCTAATCAAGCAGCATTCGTATATCCAAAAGTACTAGGCCCGTAGACTGTAACATTGGAAGTATTATTAGTTGGCTTGCCCTAACTTGTCTATTAAAAACCAAGTAATTAATTCTCTATAATAAGAACTAGAGTTCACTAAAAAGAAAAAAAAATTAATGGTATCTACTGATACAGTCACAATACACTAACTTTCAATAAAATATTATATATACGATCGACATAATATCTGAAATCTTTAGAAACAAATTAATCAACAAATTAGATCATTCTTGTTATATTTACATGCCAAGTTATCAAGCAACCTCGATTTAGCTAAAATATTCAAAAAGAGAAAAGAAAAAAAAAAACTACCAAAATCAACTCTCCAAACAGAAAATAATTTATGATGCGTATGAGATATGAACTATGAGATAGCACCTGTATTTTATTGGAAATTCACATAAATGCTATCCGATATATAGTGCATCTCCACTATATATATATATATTTTTTTTTTTAAAGAAAAGGAATTTCATGCATGCACTCATTCCTTTATTCATGAGCTAGAATAGTAATGCTTCAAGTGCCCAAAACAAGGGGATTCCCTCCAAACCGTAGCATGCAACTTAACAATCTCCCTAGCCTTCTCCTTGGTCTTGAAACCACAATTCACCAGGCTTAGCACCAGAAACATCTTAGAAAACACTCCTACCTGCAACATCTCATCTTCCACGGCCTTCGTCGCCGTATACTTGGCCAACGAATGCAACACCCTCACCGCCATCTCGTTCGCCACCTCCGAAACCCTAAGTATCTTCTTCGACACCACCGCGATCCCCGCGGCATGGCCCACCAGCTCCTCCCTCCCCTCTGCGCAACCGCACAGGCGATCCAACAGCGTGAGCCCCATCTCGCAAGCCCTCTTCTCGGTTTCATCTAAAAGTAACTCGATCACGGCCGACACAGCTCCGGCTTTGACTGCCATAACCTTGTTCCTTCGATCCAACGTACAAATCATCGCAAGGATTTGAAGCGCGGCCTTCATGGCGGGGTACGAGACGCGGTCCTGCACGACATTGACGAGCTCTTCGATCAGTTGCTTGCTCGTGTTGATCTTTTGGGTCGGAGTCATTACAGAGAGTAAGGACTTGAGAATTTGTACTGCGTGAGCTCGCGATCGATAGTTTGATCGCGACATGATAGCCGTTAACGTGTCGATGAATCCCACATTCTTTCGGATAACCGCGGCGCAGCTTTGTTCGGAGATTTGGAGAGTGTGTAGAATCAAAAGTGCTTCATCACAAGCACTTGTGGAGGGCTCCAACCTTTCCCATAACTCTTCGCCTCCTCCTTCTTGTTGTTGTCTTATCAAGTAATCGGTAGCATTCATTACCACGGATACTAAGAACTCTACTGCACCAGCAGCTTCAACACACCTTTTGTTACGATCACTCTCAGCAACGATAGATTTAAGCTTGCGAAAAGTACTTATTTGGGAGTGAGGGAGCTTGGCTTCTTCGAGAAGCCGCACAATCTGCGCTCGGTCGACCGGTTGGCGGGGGGTCGGGAACCGCTCGATGCCCGACGAGGCGTTGGCGGCGCACCATGATTGGATAAGCCTGCGGAGAGTGTGGTTCGGCGTGAGCTCGAGGCCGACCGGGCACAACGGTTGCTTGGTGACCGGACACACGCCATGCTTCTCGCCGAATATCCACCTCTCGATGCTCTCGCGATCGTAGGTGATCCCCGTCGAGAGCGTTACTGGATCTCCCATGATTTCTAGTGATATTGGACAGAGGAAATATGGTGGGACTTCTACTTCGGCCATTAATTATAATTACTAGTTATATCTCTTTTAAGAAAACTTAATAAATATATAAATACAGTAAATAAGTTTGGAGAGATGATCGATAGAGCTTGATAAAACTTTTGAGAAAAAGTTGAAACCAATTAAGATGATCAAGAACTAGAGTTTTGCAAGGAAACAAACCCAAGGAGAGTTTGATCAACAAACTTGTGGATTCGAAGATATTAAAAACGCTTATGGCACTCTATATATATATATATTATGTATTAATCTAGTGGCCAATAATGTTTGATGCTCTTTTTGGTTGAGGGAAAAAAAGTTGTGGAATAGAGATGAGAAGATACAAGAAGTTGGTGGAAGTTAGAGGTGCAATAAGCTTTTTTATTGAGGAGGGGGTGGTGGAGAGGGTTAGAGAAGTGAATGGAGAGAATCAAACATGAAAAAGTCTACGTTTATCATGAACAAGTCCTTCCTGGGAAGGAAACATATATTACTATTATTACCACGAATTATTTCATGCACCCGGTGCACCGTGCGCACTGCATGCTGCACTCTCAAAAATTTATCACTATATTAAAATTTAAAACTATTAAATATATAAAAAAAAATCAGCACTAAATCTTTATTATTTATAAAATGCATCAGACAATTTAGAATTTATAGATTACTTCAAACAAATTAGATTTTTACTTTTAGAGAGAGTTAGTATATATATATATATATATATATATATATATATATATATATATATATATATATATATATATATATATATATATATATATATATATATATATATATATATATATATATATATATATATATATATATATATATATATATATATATATATGCTTCGTTTTAGAAATAAATTTTAGTAGAAAATATAAAGTAATTAGATTTCGAATTTAGAATTCCAGATATATTAGAGATGATCAGTATTTATTCGATTGTCAAATATTGTGTGGTGTTTGGGATGTGCATATAGATGATTTCTATACGTATTGGAGGACTGTTGCACTAATTTCTGTAATATATATATATATATATATATATAGAGAGAGAGAGAGAGAGAGAGAGAGAGAGAGAGTGTGTGTGTGTGTTTGGAGCTTATATACTTTTAAAATTATAAATTTATTTATGTTTGTAAATTATTATTGAATTTGTATCGAAATTTATATTTTTTACTTTTTCTTTCTCTTTTTTTAATTGATTTTATAATAGCATAAATTTTAATACAAATTTAATGATAAAAAATTTACAAATATAAATTGACTTATCTTTTTAAGAATATATAAACTCTACTATAGAGTCCGGCTACTATACTATTAATAGTATCAAGTTATTGTTGCTATCAAGTTTTCTACTCTTAGATCAATACCTTTGATCATTTTCATCCGTTAGATTTTACTATTTTTCCAATCAACTTATTAAACCCAAGGAGCCCACTATCATCTCAACTACATATCTTTTAATCCAAGAATTAAAAATTTAATAATACCAATAATTTAATATTATTAATAATATTTCAGCCTAGCTCATATATATATATATATATATATATATATATATATATATATATATATATATATATATAGGTTATGAGGGTTTAAATGTTGATCTGGAAATGCTCAAACGTTGACAAATTTACCCAGTCGTACTTCTGGGTGGACACAGAAGGTGGGTGGTACGCCATATAAAATTAGTTCTCTCTTAATTTTTTTGACTTTCAATTTCCCCCCGTGAGAAATTTCGCAATAAAACTTTGACGTTGTCTTGAATTGTCCTCGATATGTTTCGACCAATTAGTTTAATATATAGTTAAGCATTATTTCGAAACATGTTCTTGACTTACTTTGTAGACTTTTGTCTCTAGTGGGTTAGAGTATACGTAGCTGAAACATATGTTGTAATTTGGAATAATATGATTTTGGTGTGGTTGCTTAGTTTAATTAATCTATGTGGGGCCACCAAACCGCACCACAATCACCTCTTAAATAGGTTTTGAAACAATGGAATATTGTTTTATGGAATAAAATTATATAAATGCAACTCTTTTAAGTGAACGTTGTAATTCGATCTTTAAACTTAAAAATTTGCCCATTAGTTTTTTTTGTCTGGAGAGAAACCGTATTAGAGGTGATTTGAATCGAGTTTCGATATTAAGGTCTAGCTCGTTCTCTGAAGATGAATCGATTTTTGCGTTGATCCTCGAATGTGTCATGTTTTAAGAGATCAAGCGATTCGGTTGAGAAGCGATCGACTCAATCAAATTTGATTTGATCCGAAAAAAAGTCTAGAAACAAACCTATGCTAAAAGAATTGAATCAATTCTATATATTAAAAACTGAAAAGCTTAGATTACAAATAAACTACTCATAAAAAAAAAAACTATAAAGATGGAAAAGTAAGGGTACTTTAGTGAAAACTATAAATTAGAGTGAAAAGTAAGGGTGATTTTGTTTCTAAGACTCTTATTATATATTTCGAAATTACTATTTAATCACGATTGCCCTTATAATTATGACCGTGTGAGTTATATCTTTAAGACTATGTTCTCGATTTTTATTGCACCATGTATTTTTATTTTTTTTGACTCACTTAAAGATGAGAATATCTTATTTTTTTGACTCACGTATAGATGAGAATATCGTGCACACTAATTAATGCACCAATAATTTTTTCAGTAAACAATACAATCTGTTTTCCCCCTATGGGTATAAATAACTTAAAACGACTACAGTTTTCTTTTCTATTCGGAGAGAAAGAAAGAAGGAAAGAAAAAACCTTCTTTCGGTTTAATTACGCTTACATTAAAAATTTCACTTATTAGTTTCTTTCGTCATTTTACTAATTAACTACTCATGTTTCGACTGCGTACACCAACAGGTAAGAATCAGATTATATATTAATTTTGAAACTTTGGAAAGCTAAACACGAAATTCCAAGTTTCATAAACTAAATGTAACTAGTTATTTGACCGCTGTGTATTTTATCATCCATATCAACCCTGAACCAAGACAAATCTTTTTTTTTTTCATCAAAATAGAGTAAATTATATGTTTGATTCTCAAATTATAAGGCCGGTGATAGTTTGGCTCTCAAATTTTAATTTATCTTAATTTTTTACATAGAGCTTTCAAAATACTGTAATAAAATTTTACGACCAAATTTTTTTAATTAAATATTAGATGAAGTGCTGCTTTGATTGGTGATGCACTAATAACTAAAATATTATATTAATTTTATATTAGTAATATGTCGACACTTAATAAAGCAGAATAAATTGAGATATAAGATTACTGTAGCATTATTAACTTTTCCACTTCATTTTCATCTGGAATTTGCAAACAAAGTCACTTACGTTGTAAAGCAGTAGCCATACACTACTACTCTACATTCTCAATATCTTGTTTTTTGAAAAGAAATTCTTCCGATCTCTATGAAAAAATCAGAGGCGATTTTCCTGAATTCGAATCTGATTCCCTTTCAGTCGCTCATGATTCAACGAACTGCAGCAAGGGAGTTAAAAAAAAAAAAGAAAAGAAAAAAAGAAGAGTTTAATACAGATTAACAACAAAGAATATTTGTAAATTCCTAGAATCTTGCTATCTGTAATTTTTCTTTGCACAACCAAAAAAAGAAAAAGGAGAAACTATTTATTGTAAAATGAAGGAATGGCATAAACATACAAACCTATCCGCAACCCAGCCCCCGCTAGATTTCTCCCGAGCAACGTCTTAAATCCCTCTCTCTTCCAACTAGGCAAAAACATATACAGGAGACTAGAGTTTACAACTGTACAGTTTCTGAATGTGAAAACATCCACTCCCCAATCCAAGAGTCATCTCCACCTAAACGCATAACGGCAGAACAAACAAAAGTGTCGACCAGTAGAGAGCACGCAAAAGTGGCTCGCCGAGCTGTAGCTCACCAGACATTCCGCCGGCTGTAAATTTAACTGCGTGACCGCGGATGCCTTCAAGAATAATAATAAGCCAAATCTCCTTTTCAGCTCTGCTGGTTCTCGGGAGTGCGCTGATTACGCGCCTTCTCGTGAATATCCACAACTAATTCGCGTAGCTCTGGGAATACCGTTACGAGCACGAGTTCCAATACAGTATATGTCAGCTGCTTAACGCAAACAGTGGACTGCAGTACATTGTACTCTGTCAGCAATCAGGGATGGACGACTAGTGTGAGAGTGATGAAGGTGTTATGCAATTTACCTGGAGAAAATAGTAGATGTCCCTCGTACAGCGCCGGTATTGTTTATGCCCAATTAAGCTCACTAATGCCGATGGAGCTCCAGCTGAAAACAAGCATCGATCATGTCAGTTAAATTTGTAAAATACACCATTGATAGTCCCTAGAATGAGAATTGCTCAAGTTCAGCTCGGTTTTGGTCAATCATCATGTCACTTAAAATTTGTCATTAGATAAACATTAATTGATGTGACGTTAAATAGCTGATGTAAAATTCACAAAATAAAACCAGAGAAACCAGAAAAGCATGTTGTCTTACAGAGTAACAAGTTCTTAACATCACTTGCTCTGCGAGATGCCTCAAGCTGCTGCTCAAAAGAGCTCGGCCTACTGGCTTTATCGCCATACATCCTACTTGTACTTTGAACTGGTCCCGGGTTAAATTGGCTTTCTTCCATCCTACTCTGAAATCCTTCCAACCTGGTAAAGAATGTGCCGTTGGGCCAGAGGACCTGAAAATTTAGAGAAGCCCCTATTAATGATAAAGAAAGATAGAATAGAACATTTGTCGATGTTGCAAAGGAGAACCATAAGATGATAAGCAATTCTCCTGTTTCATAGTTCAGCTTGGTCTTAGTTAAAAACACATGTGCGCGCGCGCACACACACAAGTTAAACATAGAGATATTGCCAAGGCTTTCTTTTTGACATATCTCATTAATAGTCACCCAAAGATTTTGGATATGAGTTCAATAATCTTGAAAATTGCAAAATCTTCTGGCCCATATATGCTCCTACCTATCTAATACGCGATATGTGGTCCCTAAACCTCTTTATTGCCATTTCCACCTTTCGAAACATTGCATTTAATGTGTGATTGTATAAACATCATTTCTCACAACAAAATATGTTTTAACTACTAATCAATTATTTAATCCTAAAAACTGTACAAGACCAATGCAAGGAGAATATTTTGCAAATGCTAGAACACACCATTTAAAACATGAAAAATTTAAGCAATTGAGATTTTGAACAGAAAATTTCCTCTGGACAACAAATTTGAGGCATGTAATAGGTTTGCCTTACATCATGTACCCAACGAATCCCTTGCGCAATAATGTCATCCCTTCGAAGCAAATGGATTTGCCTGAGAATCCAATCATCAATTGCGTCTTCCATCATTAGCTGCAAAATTTGCTTTGAAATCCAATAAACTTGTCTCCTGTAGAGTATACAAAGCTACATGTAAACATCTCATCCTGGCAGTTCAGCATAGTACAGCTTAGTAATTTTCCTTGTAAATACACAGGAAATGCAATAAAGGTTCTCAGAGCTAACCTTAGCCAACCTCTCTTCTTTAGTTGGAATATCTTGTCAACAAGATTTAATAGTGGCACGCTTACATTTGGTGGCGTCCACTGAACAAAAGCCAGGGAAAAGCATAAAGACGAATAACTGAGTTTTCATGATGAAAAGTTAATATAAAGAAGAATCCTGATAATCTACAAAACAGTATATGCTACACTAATTAGACAGTATTATTGTTTAGTTCTCCAGTTTGTACAAGAACCTGATCGCCATATAGAGATCACGAGCAAATTTGTCAAGAGTTCACACGTATCATTCTTATCAATTATAATCAGATGTATACAAAAGCAATTGTCAATTATTACTTCACAAGTAAGTCCTAAACAATATTGCCAACCTTTCATTAAGAAGGTGAAAAACTCTTGAATGATGCATATGCATGAGAGGAGAAAGACAATAATCAAGAATTGGAATAAGATTGCTCAGAGTACTAAAGATATGAGTAAAAGTAATACCTCAGGAGGCATTCCAACAGGATCTTGAAATAAATCAGGAGATAACAATGCACTCGGACCATCAAAACTAATTCTATCTAATTTATCTAATTGGTGGCTTTTCTGAGATTCCAAACTGGAAGTTTCTTCAATGCGCTTAACAACACGAGGAGGAAACTCTTTGGAGTTCAATTCATTGTCCGAGTGCCACCCATCATTCACTGCCAAAGGCTTGCCTTCATAGTTGCTTTCGTCATCAGACAAGCTGTGCGAAGTTTCGACATTACTAAATACACGATTATGCTTATTTGTATCCTCCCCATTCCAGGACAGTGCCATGCTCTTTTCCCCCAATGGTGAAGAAGCTAAATAATATGATGGTGATGATGTAACAGCTTTGCGCAAGAGGCCATCTGAAACGCCTTTGAACTGGCGAACAATGTCGTCCATAGCATCGTCCACATTAACTGTTGCATAATAAGTAACCAGTTAACTTACACAACTAGATGAGGCAATCATCTAATATGTTAGCATATCTATTACAGGATATACAAAACATATGATTTTGATCTGAGTAAAAAGTACGAGTATCGGCTTCTGAGTTCTGAGGACACATCATGGGGAGAGAGAGCATTAAAAAGACCCTGACATGCAGTATTAGAAAGGAAGTTTACATACAAATCCCCAAAAAATATCTACTAACGTATATACCCGTGCACAACTTCAGTGCAATTGAGCACACAAACAAACATACATAGAAGCATAAACTTGTGTGCACACACATACAGTAAAATACAAAACCGATATTGTGCTTTTTGGGCCAAGCTCAAG
Source organism: Tillandsia fasciculata (assembly GCA_029168755.2). Classification (NCBI taxonomy): domain Eukaryota; kingdom Viridiplantae; phylum Streptophyta; class Magnoliopsida; order Poales; family Bromeliaceae; genus Tillandsia; species Tillandsia fasciculata. The sequence continues at coordinate 20,673,910 of CM054946.1, read as the reverse complement.
TCATTCATGTCCTGCCCAAGTTAGTCAAACTGATAAATTTTCTCTTGAACCCAGCTAATTTTATTAAAGATCAAACTCAAAACAAGCTTGATCAACTCGCAAGTCAACAAGCTCATTTGATACACCCTACATACATACATGTGAGATTGCAAATTAAAAGAAAAAAATTGCGTACCTGCCAATGTCTTCATCACTGAGGTTGATTTTCCAAAAGAATAATTCTGTTAAACAGATAACAGAAGGAAAACAATAATAAATTTCCAATTGGACAGAGTCTAAAGATGAAACTATCCCTTTTTGATATGAATAACCAAAATTCACACCTTTGAAGAAGCACTTAAAAAGTCCCAAACTTCATGCTGCTCTGCAATATTTGCTATAGACAGAAGTTCCTGACCAAATGAATTAGACTAGCATCAACTCAGCAAATTATTACAAAACATAATGCAGGCTAGAGACTGTCAAACCATACTTGGAGGTATTTGTCAAGAAGGATACATCTCTGGTGCACAAGATAATCATCAATACTGGATGATAGAAACCTCTTTGGAGGCAAATGTAATGAATAATTGGGTATCTCTTTCAGATGACGGTGCAAGCGCTCAAAATTTCGATATCTGGAAAAAGGAAAAAGTTGAAGTTATTAGAATATAGCACATATATTCCTCAAAATGGCTATAAACATCAAAAGTGTGTGTGTGTGCGTGTGTGTGTGTAGGACGAAGGCCTCCGTCCTCCTAAAAGGATAGTAGTTGTATTATATACACACACACATACACACACACACACTAACAATACCATATATCATCATTTTTCATCACCTTACATTCTCCTTACATTCAACCACAAAGGAGATATTTTATGTGCAGGAAAGCAAAAATGTTCAAATCTAAAGTAAAAAGATATCACAAGGTCTAAACAAAAAAACATGCTGGAAGCTTCATTTACTGTTTAGTCTGTGCATGGGAATTCCTGATGCCAGACCAGATGGAGAGCTAGCATCAGGTGAGCATGCAATAGAGACAAATTATATAGAAGTTGTTTACAAATATTTTTTCCAGAATAAACGGATGGCAAGGATATATCTGAAGTACATAAAGATGCACAGTGAAAGCATGCCTTCTTTTCACAAACCAGGTCTTGTTGTCAGTATCAGTTACAGCAACAGAATAAACTGCAAAAGATTTTGATCCAGTTTTCTCAAAATATGCGCCAACAACCTGCGGAGTGATGTAAAGCACCAGAATCAATTTTAAGAAAAGGAAACGGTACAAAGTAACATAAACTTTTTAGCTTTGAACATTATTTCCAGCAAATAATAGCATATTGGATATTTGCCGACAAGTGGATAATGAATCAACAAATAGAATGAGGCAAAAAGATCTTTTGTGGAGAATTATGTGCAAAGGCTCTAGCTGGGATTTGTACATCTACTTACCTATTTAAAACCTTATACACAAGCATCAACAGCAGGATGACTATGCTTGAACAGCATGATACAATCATACAACCAATAATATGGAGGAAAACATTAAGTCGAAATATCAACTAACAGATGAAAAAACTAACTATTAAAAAGCACTAACATGCGAATCAAAGCCGAAATGCATAACTAGCACGGGATATAGTAAGAAATTCTCACCCGGCACCTGAGTTTTGGAACACTCAACGATCCTTCACTATGCAAAACAATTGCAGCACTGTGTTCTTCCTTCTCTTTGCTAGAATTTGGGCTTTCATTTAAAGCAACAGTTTCACCACTTTTGACCATAAATGCTATTCCAATATCAGGAGTGCTACTAGATCGTTTTATCTGACTTCGGCTGTGTTTAGAAACTTTTGATGCACTTTCTAGACTATCAGAGCCAAAATAAACCCCCTCATTTGACTTCCCTGCAACCAGATCCTGTGAAGCGCGTGGCCTACTATCTATTGCTGCATTTGATCGAGTATTAGGGTTGGATCCATGCATCAAGTTAACCATATATTTATCATCTATATATGTAATCCTTTCATTCAAATTGGTCAATGAATTCTTCTCCGTAGTTCCCGGGTGGGTTATAGTACCTACTCCAGGACTTTTAACCAATCCTAAAGATTTGTCCGCTTTTAAAAGAGTTGCAGTTTTCTTTTGGTAGTTTGTTCCTTTTGTCCACATGTTATCAAGATTCTCAGGTGCAAGAACTTGAGATCTCCTTTTAGTAGCAGCCTCCAATACAATTGCCCAATCAGCTGACCTCTGCTGAATATGTCTCTCAGAAGCATCGTTTGACGTAGGGTTGCCATGCTCAGAACTAGTAAGCTTGCTTTCTCCACTACTTTTAACCAGTTTTAAATCACTTGATTGAATGGAAGATGTACATTTTAATTCAGGTTGAGAACCCCGAACATCTCCTTTGGAAACAGGGTGATCATGAGAAACACTAGCAGCATGACTTGACCTATCAGAGTCACCCAATCCGCTGGTGTTATCTTTATTGGATAGGAAGATGTACTCAATTAGCTCATTAATGTACCTGGAAAAGAAAATCATGAAGTTAAAACTCGTGCAAATGCTGCGGATAGCTTATAGATATCAAAGACCGACTGGAAAACAAAATAGAAATTATTGACATTTTATGGCTGCATATACTGTCATGTATAGTTGTACAAAGATGAAGCATTCTTGGATTGGAAACACAAAGTGCAGTCCTAAGCTATGGCCAAATGTCTTTTCAACATTGGATTAATAATATGCCTCAGTCCATAAAGGGCTAGGAGTCAAAACTCTTTAGCAGTAACTTAAATTTCAGCCAAAGAAGCTAGACTATTTCTAGCAAATTAAGGAGGCTTTTAAAGGTGGTCAGGAGATGAATCTGAAAGTTACAGAGAACTGTCTAAACTGATTTAAAAGATTACCCAGGGCTTGCAAGGTTCATGACAGGCTGCAAAACTAGGCATGTAAGCAGCTCTCTGCTGAAGCAGCGGACTAACGGGGAAGCTTCTTGTGGTCGCAGGACTATAGCCAATATTCCTCCAACCATTCGTTGAAGAACCTGCAGACTTGCAACAATGAGCCCACAGTACTTTGGAGATTTCATTTTAAGAGAGAATGAAACTCAAAAGGTTTAGGTCATACCGCGTATTCACTCTCTGAAGACAACAATGCAGGGTGAAGTTCATGAGAAGCTATTAAATGACGCTTCAGTCTCTCATCCCTTTCCTCCAATGATAATGTCCCCATGACATCCGCACCTATCTCTGATTGATTTCTTCTGTATAGGTCCAGCTGGTTTCCTATTAGGTCAACTATATCCCTGTAGATGCATGTTAATGAGGTTCCAACAGAATTTACATATTCTCAAAAGCTAATAAAAAGCATGATGATCGCTAAAGACAAGTAGTGCAAAACAACCTTGTTAGCAAGTCCACAAGGTTGATCTCTTTGACCCTTACTGAAACTTCACCAAGAACATCGAGAATTAAGGTGCGTATTAGAGCTGGTGCCTCCTTGTCAGGAGTTATAGACGAGTACCATAAATCAACGACAAAATCCTGTAAGATCTTATCAATAAAATTCTCAATTGCAGCCTCAATAGAAGGTGAATCAATCTTCCTCCTCCATCTTGAAGTAGGCGGCACAGTTGAAAGGCGATAGTCATTCACAGATAATTGTCTTCTTGCCAAATGAGATAGATATGTCTGCCTACGCACTGGCCGTGTCCTCCAGCGAATTTCCACCTCATAGGAAAGATAGCGGAAGAATGCAAGTATGAGAATTGACATTGGGATATTTGTCCACATAGATTTACTTGTATCTGTAAGAAACAAAGATAATATACAAAAATGAAATGATTAAAGAAGCATGAATAACATGTACCATGAATAGAAAGCAGCAGAGGCAAAATGATAATGCCTTCCTCATAAAATTATAAAACAGAGGCAACAGAAGTTTTCTTCTATTTGAACTCATATTTTCAAATTCTTTTAGTTTTCGGATAGGTTCAATTACTATGGCTCCTTAATAAGCAATACTAAATTTGTGCCTTATCTTCCTCACGTGTGCACTTAGAGCTAGGCTCCAGGAGCTCTCGCACCTTGATAAGCTGTATGTCTTTCAAAACCATAGGTTGATGAATGAATGACATGAAAATAATGAAGATTTATCATGATTTCATTTATAGGCTTTGAAAACTCCAACATTGCAATCTTGACCATCTCCCATGTGACAAAGGAGATACAGCATATTGACATGTTTATTACCCAGTGAAACCTTTATTTGGAAGTAACTACATGTTGCACCTCGAGTTTAAAATTTCCCTAGACCCAACTTAAATGAGGCTAATGTCTATTGATATAAATGAACTAGCTGAAAGATTGAAGTGTCGAGTGGAACTTAAACAACAAGATTCGGATAAACTTGATGTCCAAACCATGGTTTTGCATTCTAACTCTCTCTCTTCTTTAGACAATATAGAGTGCAAATAAATGGTGCACCAATGAACTTGTCAAACAAAGACCCCGAACAAACAGTTCATCATTCTTATTTTCTATTCCCCATTCCTCTTTGGTATATTACAGCACAAACCACGTGCCAAACTTTCCAAATTCACTGCTACACTTGCCAACAAACATTATCTACTAAATTTCGCTTGAAAAATCGGCTCGTAGTGTGCTTTTTCTTAATTCAATACTTTTCCACGCATAAATACAACCAATCTCTGTAAAACATAAGCATAAGGTCCTCATCCTTTTCGCTTCAACTTGTTAAACAATGGAGGCTAAGATGATCTATATGCTAGATTTCTTCCAATTACTAAAAAACGATTTTTTTTTGTTTTACTTACGGAATCATATCAAAGGGAGAGAAAGAAGCAACTTACGCGACAAAAAGTAGGAGATGACGAAGACGCATATCGCCCACGACACTGTTCGAACCTTCGCCTCCTCGATCAGATCCTGCAACGTCTCCATCGGCCTCATGGCTCCCACACCGCTACGAGATCCCACTCCCGAATGAAAGGAAAGGCCCCTAGGGTTTCACGACCCAAATCCCCTCCCTCGTCGACGCCTCTCGATTGATCCACCCGCAGAAACAGAAGAAAGGGTCTCCTTTAGAAACCCTAGATGGAGAATCAGGGTCTTTTAGGAGCGAATGCCCTCTCAATTTACGAAGAAGACGACGCAGGAGAAGGAGACGAGGGGCGGAGGAGGAGGTGGCGGTGCTGAGTTCGTCGGACCTTTAGACGCATCCAATGACGAAACTACCCCCGCGGGAGCCAGATGATTCTCCTAAATAAAATTACCTACCCACGTGGAAAATTCCTATTGGTCGAACCCGAGAGCCCCTTCTCTGGTAGTTGTAAACTTGTAACACTCAGGGATCATCACAGCCGTCCGTTTGACGAAGCATCGGTGATCGCACGGTATCTGGCGGGAGATGCGATGGTTGCGTAGCGCTGAGGTTAAAATTCTCGTGCGGAGAATATACCGCAACATATGAGGACACGTACGGTTAATAAATATTTTTATATTTGGATTTTTTTTTTTTTGTTTTTTTTTTTTTTTAAAGTAAGTTCAAATGCTTGTCCATAAGCAAGTTGATATGAATTGTCGATTTTAAATTTTTTCTATGAATTTGGCAGTGTGATAATAAGAATATTTTAATTTTAATGCTTTGCAGATATTGACAAAGGAATCTTTTATTTAACAAATTTGTAACCCGATGGAGATCAAATATGATCATATAATAATAATGTATATTAAGTTTGATTTTAATTTTGCAACTCCTCAATGCACGTTCCTACATGTTGGCAAAATAAGCATTTCCTTTTCTTTTTTTTTTTCCGATTTAGAATCATTATAGAATACTTTACCAAGATAATCCTCTATCAAAAAAATCCTCTACCAAAAGTTTGTTCTTCGTTCACATTGTTTGCGCCGCATAAACGCTGAGACTCATTCATGGAAATTTTTTAGTTTACATTAACTATAAATTATTTTGAAGAGCGTTGTGAATGATTTACTTACTGTTTTAAAATAGTGGTGGCGAGAGGATTAGAATAATATCAATAGAGTTTAAATCAGAATTAATTGGGGAAGAGCTCATAGATATGAACATGAACAAATAAGATGACTCCCGAATACCAACATTGCTTCAAGGGTACCTTAGCAACCAGTATAATGAGAAAGGATTAGAACTTTTTATCTGATTCATAAATGTTCTTGCAACCATTAGAGGCAAATTCGACATTCAGTGATTATGAAACAAGGAAGTAGAAATAATAATAATAATAATGATAATAATAATAAAAAACAGATGGAAAAGTATTAGTAAATAGTAAATTGCAAATGCAATAGATACATTGCACTCTCAATACAAAACCCACTTAATAACGGGCGAATATATGTAACATAAGAGCAGATAAGTTATCTCAAGAAGGCTTCAATCATAATGGTAACAAATTCTTATTTAACCAGAAATCTTGAAGAGAAACATGTCTACTCGTTTCCTGAAGAGCTTCTCTAACAAATTTGTTGACTCCATTGATTAGGTGAGGATCTCAAAGTGATGAAAAAGAAGATAAAAAGTCAAATTTAACCAAAGTTATCAGTGATGCACCCTAACATTCTGCATCCAAATGATTAAAGAGCATTTAATCTCTCTCTCTCTCTCTCTCTCTCTCTCTCTCTCTCTCTCTCTCTCTCTCTCTCTCTCTCTCTCTCTCTCACACACACACACACACACACACACACACACACACCAGAAAAAAGGACCAGAAATTCCAATTATTCCAAAAAAAAGGAATTTCAGATTACAACGTTGAAAACATGATAAGTAAGGCAACGCTTTCATAAATAATAGCCAATGGATCACTAGTTAAATGTTGCGACTCATCTGATCCTTAACTTGAAAAATGGATCAGTATTACATTAATTTTGAATTATAAGGCTCTAAGAACAAAAATTGTAGGGCTCTTGCTATGAGAAAGAATGGGTACTTATCTATGCAAACTGATCCTTCAATGCCCAGAATTTTCTACATGCAACAACAGGTTATAATTTTATGACCTAGATAATGGAATATATTAGACAAAATGTTGAGTAGGGTACTCCTGTTCATACCCATTGTAGTCATAATATAACCTTTCACCGCTAGAAATATTCCGACAAGCAACCAATAATACTCGGCACTCACCATCTACATTGTACCTGACACACTTGAGGTTCTGCTTCTTCCTTCCCTCTCTGCGAAACAAATGGGCCATTTCGAACATGATAAACTTTGAGATTCTACTGGAGATGGAGGATGTGGTATTGGACTAGAAAGCAGATACATAATTGGAGGAAAAAAGGGGGGGGAAAAAAAACATAACAAAGAGTTCTGTGATGCTTACATCAATTTAACAGAAAAAAGAGACGTTAATATACCCTATTGAGATATACTTTTTATGTAAACCCTTGCAAAATTTGTTTTTCGTAGATGCCCATCAAAATTTTCTTACAAGTATGGCCTTGAACTTTCAGAAATGCTCCATCAAGAAATTTCTTATAATATATTCCCAAAAAGAAAGAAAGAAAGAAAGAAATCATAATTAAAAGGGGTATATACGAAAGTTTGATTTTGCAAGGGTATGTACATAAGTAAATGATTTTGCAAGCATCCATACAGCATCAATGCTGATAAAGAGAAACAAAGTGAACTTACGGAGTGTGATTGTTTATGCCATTAATGAAACGAGCAATATTTCCACGTTTATCAGGGCATATAACCAAACTATCAGAGGGATTTTCTGCAAGAAGAAGAGTCATCATACTGTCACAATCATCATGTTCCCTGTTTTTGAGATAATCTACATCACCAGTGTACTCAGAGATAAGTGTCATATCCTTTATATTTCCATGAGCCTGTACAGTGAAACTGCAATGAACAGATGGAATAAATTATGCCAATAAAAAAAAAAAACAAAAAAACTTATCTAACTCACTACAACAATAAGAAAAATTACCCTTCACATGAATCAAAAACAATGAGGAGAGGTGGGCATTCTCCTCGTTTATTCATAGTTCTGCAGAGATCGAGAGTTTCTTTATCTTCTCTTGAAAGAACCTTAAAACATATGGGGTAAAGTTAGCATATACAAAGACTAAGCCGAAGGAGGGTCTGCTGGGCCTAGCTGGATCTTTCTGTGGTGTTGTTTGCGTAAAGTTGTTTGAAGAAGCACTAATAGTTTTTTTCATCAAATTTCCACCAACTGCTTCTCCCTATAGTGGAAATAGAAGCTTCAAATTGAAGCTTCTAGTGTTAAGGCTTACAAGCCTATTTTAATTTCCTACCATAGCAAAAACTAAGAATATCCTATTTGCCAAATGTCCAGTACTACTTTTCCAAGAAAAGAAGCTAAGCCAGGCTGAACAAGGATGAAATTATTGCACAAATGCCAAAGAAAGTTCTAACCTGCATTCCACCCTTTTCTAGAATCGCCTGGTTAGAAGATCTAGGGGCCATTCCGGGCATGTAAGTTAGTTCATTACTGAACTCCATTTGCAATGCTGTTAATGCAGTGGCAAGGGAGCCCATTTGTTCGAGTCTTTGTGCCGGATTGTCAGTTGGAACAAAGGGCAATATTCTCCTCCTCTTCTTGTACATAACTAAGGAGCGTTTCCTGCGTTTCTTTCCATCTGATAAAAGAATTTAGCAATAAATAGTTAATATCAAACGAGAAAGTTTTCTCTATTCAATAATTTCTAATTCTGAAGAGATGAGTGAACTGCCTATAATAACAGAGTTGCGTGAAGGCCCCGGATTTTGTCCTTGTTTGCAATGCTTGTAAATGAATTAGCAGCAGATATGCAAGATGGGTTTCAATTTACATGCTATTTATTACTAATATCCATTTTATTGATAAAATTTGAGAGGGATTTACTAAAAAAAACTATATAGTTAGGACTAGAAAAGATAGATGAAGATGGTTTGGAGACGTCTGGTAGAAGCCATAAATTAGTATAAACACCTGTAGCGGATAAGTTGCACAGAAATATATATGGATGGATCGGACTAAGGAGATATCCAGTAAAAACCGCATATTTAGGACGAGTGATTTCATTCATCCTGAGAGGAATGGAAAAAAATAAATAAATCAAAACAACTCAAAGAGGAAGCAGCGCGAGAGACATGCGAGGGGTGAAAAAATTATTGTATCACCGAAATTGACAAAGTGAAGAAATGTGGTCCAGTAATCGACCCGAATGGCTTAAGTGTTATTGCTGTTTTTAAGTCTACGACGTAAAAAGAATTGGAATTAGCTGGAATACGCATGCCATCAATCATAAACCAATCAGACAAGTTACACATTATCAGAAGTTTCAAAGATTAATAAGCGGTATATAAATATACATCAGCATAATAGCAGAACAGCCGAAAACAGAAAGAAAAATCTGAAATTTACGAAAATGAAGCAGCAACAAGGGCAGGTAAATTACTCATTCAGCTCCTTAAAAATCAAAGTAAGCTGTTTGGAATTAGGAGATAATAGCTACATATTTCCCGTCTATCACCTTGTGAGGGCCCACATTTCATCTCCGAGACAGCTTCCGAGCACTTCTGAATCCGGAAGAAATCTACGATCTTTCTCTGCATCAGTGGAAACCCTAACAGTCCCAAAACCACGGATCAAAACCCCTTCATCTCCCTGACTAAAAATTTTATACACAAAAACGGATACCCTAATTTATTCATTCATTCAATCATTCATTCATTCACCAGAAAAGGCGATCGAGTAGAAAAGCGCAAGCGGAAGAAGCGATTACTTTGGAAGGGCTTCCCCTCGGCGCAGCTGGGGCAGAACCACGCGTTGGACGGAACCCTAACGACGATCGGGCGGAGGCAGAAGAGGTGGTAGCCGCGGTCGCAGCGATCGCAGAGGAGGATTTCCTCGTCGCGATCGCCGGAGCGGCACTGCTCGCACAGGACGTCGGCGTAGTACTCTCCGGTGAGCGGCGGCGCCGCCTTCGCCGCGCGCATCACCTCCACCATGGACCTATACCTCCGCGGCGGCGGAGGCGGCGGCGCCGCCGTGCGCTTCCGCACGGAGCCATTCCTCGGCGGCGTCCGTGGACGCATGGACGGAATCGCGTTTGCGAACGCTCGGTGGAGAGGAGGGGGGTATCGGAATCGGGGAGGGTTTCGCGGAGGAGAATTGGGAGGTGGAGAGGAGGAGAGGGATGATCCCGGGAACTCGGAGGGGGGGGGGGGGGGGGGGGGGGGGGGGGAGGAGACGGCGCACGATACAGTGACGTGTCACTACGGCGTTCGGTATGCTAACGTGCGCTGGGCGGGCATGGTGACAGAGGCTTATTTGGTTGTTTTTTTTTTTGATTTTTGATTTTATTTTTATTGTATTTTTTTTTTGGAGCTGTGTGACTCGGTAATGAGAATTAGACCGTTGGAAACGGTGGGTATATTTTGGGATTTCCCCTTTTTTTTTTGTTTTGTGTGTGTGTGGATACCTTGTGAATAATCCTGATAATAACCCTGGGAGTATTTTGCAAATGACCCTGGCTTTGTATTTGCCACCTCGGCGCCACGTAGGAGAGAGGAACTGAAGACAAGCGTTCAGCGCATCTGAATGGATCATCTTCTTTAACATTATTTGCGCTGAACCAATCAGCGCCTTTAACATTATCTTGAAGGCGCTGAACCATCATTAACATTATCTTAAAGACGCTGAATCAGCGCCTTTAATATTATCTTTCAGCGCCTTTAGTGTTTTATACTAAAGACGCTGATCCACTCAGCGCCTTTACATGAAAACCACTTCCTCAACTTCACAGTTTTTTGTGAATGATCCATTCAGCGCCTTCATATTTGTGAAGGCGCTGAACGCTTCAGCGTCTTCAGTTCCTCTCTCCTACGTGGCGCTGAGGTGGCAAAAGTAGGGTTAGTTTTGCAAATTTTTTTTTGCCAGGGTCATTTTGCAAAATACAAAATTTCCCAGGGTTAGTTTTAAAAAATCCCCTTATTTTGCTTATTTGGATGATATAATTAATAAAACTAAATTTTGTATAAATAGGTGGATATATTACTGTAATTTTATTAAATTTAATAAATCTGATTCGTTATGGATATCACTTTTTTTATGTTTAATTATTTATTTTTATTTTATTGTTGAAATAAAATAACAAAAACGAGTATTAGAGTGGACTGAATAGTTGGGTAAATTCATTTCAGAAGTGAAATAGAGTATTTTATACTATAATAAAGAACAAATTATTATATTTTGTTGCAAATTTTCCACAAAAAAAAAAGAGCGATTTTTAATTTCAAAGTTAATATTTTTCTGTCAAATAAACAATATTAGAAATTAAATTTTACATAAATTTTATTTTTACAAAAAAATGGCAAGCTATCTATTTAATTTTTTTTTTTATTTGGATTCAAATTTAATAGTTCTTAGCTAATTATATTGAATAAGGTCGGTATTTAAAAAATTAGTGACAGACAAACAACAATCGATTTCAAATGAGGCGGCAAATAAAAATAAAAAAAAAAAATATTAAATTGATACTCCAAAAAATAGAGCCAAAGGTCAGAAACTTTTTCCTTTTTTCTTTTATCTTTTTTTTTTGTCTATTGCTATCCACCAAAAATTCAGTAAAGTCTAGACCCATCATAAACAAAATAATAAATAAAAAAGAATAAAAAAAAAGGTTAATTAATCCAATCCAAATTTGTCTGAATCGGGATCCACTCAGTTTGCATCCCCACTGACGCAGAAACAGAAATTTTGATGCAAAAGATGAATAGTAAACGTAGTCCTCATCTTCAGGACTTTCTTTCCGGGTTCCATGGAAAAGTATTCGGGTATTGCAGCGTAAACCGTCCTGGCTCCGGATAACGTCTCTGTTCTGAATTGTTGCTATAAACACATTCCTTTTTTTATTCTATATCTCGACAGAGACGGGTGTCGAGTTCCCCTGTAATTTCCCTTGGCAGGAACGTAAGGAACAGGCAAAGTGCCCACTCAAACACATAGACTTTGACATGAAGTTTATTATTATTGTACAATAAACAAATTTAAATCGTGGCCCAACCAATTTGCACGCAGATCTCTAACCAACGAAACTAATAATAAGCCAACTTGATTTTAATTTTAATGTTTTAGTATTTATAAGAAATATTAGACATTTTGCTAAAATTCTAACTAATATTCTCTGGAGAAGGGACTGCCAAAAAAAAAAGGAAAAGAAAAGAGAAAAGGGGCACTTTAAAAAAGGAAAACTCTGAGAGGGGGCATTCCGAGAATTGAACTCGGGGCCTCTCGCACCCTAAGCGAGAATCATACCACTAGACCAAATGCCCGATCACAAATGTAACTTTAATATCAATGTATAATTTAAACTACTGATTAATTGCACTAACTACCTCATAAAAAGTGATGCTTCTGCTATAGCTACTACAAGAATAGAACAGAATATTTGTTGGAAAGATTTAAACTGAGAATATTGTCAGAAACTTTTTTTTTAACAATTCCGCTAAAAATAGAAAAAGATTCAGACATTTTGAATGGAAAACATCTATTTAGTAATAAGCGGAGGTCTCTAATGCTTCAGGAAGATGTTCTTTGCTTCCGTCTAGGATATTTGCACAAAATCCTCCATAGCATGCAAGCTGAAGAATTGACAACTGAGTTCTTCACCGTTTACCTGAATTAAAATGTTAAGTAATTAGTATATAAAAAATGCAAAAGAAACAAGTGAATGAAATTTAGGAAAGTAAGAACTTGCATAATATAGTCCTACCCACTAACCTGTAAGAACTAGCAGAATATCTCACTGTACAGCAGCATAATATCTCATTTAAGTGCTACTGAAGGCAACATTTCAGAACATCCGTCCCAAAAGGAAAAGAAAAAAAGTGAATGATTATCCACTTTCAAATTCAGTATGTCACCTTAAGAATAGGCAACTACTGATAAATAAGACTAGCAGTTCTTACAGCAAGATAAAAATAAAAAATAAAAAAGCCGATTCAACAAGCAAAACATGCATCACACTCTAATTACAAACTTTCATACTAAGCGCAATAATTATGAGTATAAAATAACTGGCCATGCAACATCATAATAAGTGTTAAATTGCCAGTTTGTATTTTGCCTATAAAAATTAGCATGCTGCAAATTTAGTTATTTAATGTACCAACAATGATAACAAAAAAATCAAACAAGATAAAAGAGAAATAAACAGGCAGTGCAAAACTTGATGATCAAAACTAATAACCAGCTTCCCCAATAAAACTTTCTCATCAAACTTCCAAGACACGAATACAACGATAGCTCACAATAAACATTGCTTTATGCCGGCCTTTCCTAGCATTCTAAACAACAAGATATGCCCAATTTTAGTTGATTATGCTGCACAAAAAGACCTGCTAAAAATGCATCCATTGAATTACAAAATAATCACCAATCATAATATGAAAAGCCCAAAAAAGATGTTAAGAAAAACACTGCAAGCGCTGATCAATGAAGACACAATTGCTTCTTCCGTGCTATCCTGCTCTGTGCTGATGCAATTGCTCGCTGTTTCTTGAGAAATATTTCCTTTATTGCCTGCTTATACTGCATCTCTATAAAATCCAATTCCAATTTCAATTCCAAATCATAATCATTTTCCTCAGCCAAAACCGCAGGAGAATCGTTGCTTACGAAGCCAGAAAAGGCCGGCAAATCACTAGCAATCGAGCTATTCATGTCCTTCGTATCAAAACACAAACTACCATCATCAACTCTTGATAGTACTTCCTTAAGATCCTGTTCGGTCACAAATCGATTATTATCCATATTGGGAAAATACGCAGGGGAACCTGCAGACTTCTCTCCGTTTCCTTCGTACGAGATAGCGGAAAAAAATGACCTTTCAGAACCATGATCATCCAAATGAATAGCATCCGCGGAGATGGGGTCGGTACGAGAAGAAAGTTCATCAAGTTTCATACATGATGGAACATCAAGTATCTCAACATTTTCAGCATTACTTTCAGAAGACCAAAGAGAGCTTTCCCCATACTTGACCAATTGGAGATCCTTTGTTTCATCTGTAGGAGTTTGCTCTCCATTCAAATCCTCTGATTCTCGGACAGTAGCACAAGGTTTCCATCCGGAAACCAAGTTAGTTAATAATAAATCAATTAGCTCGGCGATAAAATTTACCTTCTCCCAAGCGATTGGAAGTTCCTTAACCATTTCAATGGCAACCGAACGAGAAGTATCAGCGTGCAAGTCAAATGGGAAATGGACGTTGGTCACTTGGCTTGTATGACCTTACAAAAAAAAAAAAAAAAAAAAAAAAAAAAAACAAGCCTAAGAACAAAAACAAATATTTACATATACTTCTGCAAAATCATCTATTACATACAGTTTCAGAGGCTAGATATGAAAAGCCTGATTTCACAAGGTATAAATGTAAATAGATGACTTTGCAGCAGTCCACAGTCAATACGTCAATGTAAGCCACAATGGAATGAAAGGAGAAATGCATAAATTATAATTACCATTCAGATCAGGAATTCTTAGCACCAATTGTACTGTATCGGCATCATCTCTTTTCCCCTTCAATGAAAATTCACCATGTGTCCCTCCCATATGAACTTCCAAAGTTGGTATGTGCGAGCCTTTCTCAGAAGAGGTACTAACTACAGAAATAGTAGCAGGCCCATCTTCCACATCAACGTCCATCTGAGATGTCGAATGATGTAGGGAAGCACTTCTTTCTTCTTTGACAACAGAATCATCTCGAGAGGTGGGTACCTTGTGATTGACAGCATTTGATAAACACACAGAATTTGTTGGAGTTCCGTTTGATCCATTTAATTGAAGGAAAGGTTCCTTTAAAAGTTCCTGCGCTGATAACCTCTGAGAAGCTGGAACCAGACATTTCTCTATAAAAACTTTCACTTCAGGATCTTTTACCTTCGAAAGGGCAGCAGGTTTTATACCCTGTAGAAGCCATTCAGGAACTAAGACAAAAGAAGCAAGTTCAAAGCTAAGCTCATCTTGTTGCAGCTACTTAGCATAGCTCTAATAGAAAGCAAAAGAAAAGGGACCTTCACTTGCAGATAACACATACTTTAATAACCTTTCTGAATATCTGAGCAGAATTTGTGCATTCGCTGTATGGGTACTCGAAGGTAACCATTTCTAGCATGCACATTCCAAAGGAGTATATGTCTACCAACTCATTATATTCCTCATCATACAATTCTGGCGCCATAAACTCAGGAGTCCCTGCATTTATAAATATAATAATATAACAAAACATATTCTTACCTAAATTTTGATTCCACAGCCTAATATTACATTATATTTGATTGAAGAAACTATCTGCGAAAACTTAATTATATTTTAACTTATATGATGGGAAAGTGTGCAGCCTAATGGAGTACTCTGACATTTGATGGTATATTCCATAACCTTTTTGATGGGAACTAGTAAGTTTTGACAGAACTAGGTGGAATTTTCTTAAATAGATAATAAATGGAATGACAAGTAAATAACTTCCTGCACAATAAAAGAAATTGGCAACTGCGGGGAAAAGGTAATACTTTCATACCAGTCACGCTCCTTGCTTTGGTATGTTGCATGACAGTGGCCAAACCAAGATCACCGATCTTCACCTCTCCATGGTTTCCGTTGATAAAAATATTATCACACTTCAAATCCCTATGGATAATAGGAGTGCCCCGACAGTGAAGATAACTTAATCCGTTCAATATCTGTATAGCCCACCGCTTCACTGCTTTCTTATCCACCATCTTGTGTTTTCTCCGATACCTATTGTACATTAACTAAGTCACTGGGCTGAAAGCCTGAAAAAAAATGAATAGAAAGGGGCTAAAATATAGCACCGGTCCCTGAACGGTTGTGCAGTTGCGTTTAGCGCCCAAAACATTAATCTTTTAGCTTAAATCTCCCTGAACTAGACTCGTGCAGAATCAAACCCTAGCCCCTTTTTCCTTCAATAGGGTGCAACAAACTTCAGTGCGAGTGACAACACATGATCTTTTATTTTGTGAAATACAAAAAATGGTTGTAACAAACTTAGATTTAAGGACCACCAAAGGTCGTGCAAACTTGGATTTCGAGACAAAAGATCGTAACGCAAAATCAAGCTCATGAAAGAAAACTTCAACTATCTTCCGCAAAATCTAAGTTAGCATAACTTTCCTCATAGCTTGAGCATGCAAAGAAATCGCATGTGATGCCAGTACCAACAGTTAGTACTTAATGAAGTTCAGGGACCTTTGGGCTCCAAAATCAACTTTTAGATGATCATGCGAAAGTTCAAGGACAGGCGATATAATATTACATGTCGATCACAATATTTTTAACAAAAAGAAAAAAAGAGGCTGTACTGTCTCAAACTGCCGGAGGTAAAGAGCTCCGTGATGATATTGACAGTCTTCTTCTCATCATCGATCCACGAGTTGTAGTATTTCACGATATTCGGATGCTTCAGGGTTTTCAGAAAGTGGATCTCCGAATACAGCCTCTCCAAGTCATTTGAGGACTGCAAAACATCATCAATCCTAACCTGGTTCCAAGCTACCTCAATTCCGTCCACTTGATCAAATGCCTTGTAGCTATAATCAGTATCAGCATTAAGGATTACCAAACTACATACAACTGCATTACCTAAATTGAAGTAAACTACAATTAAACAATCCAAAAAGAAGTTTATAGCAAATTAGGGCAAGGATACACAGTCTTGAATGCTCCTTTCCCTAATACCTCCTTATACTGTTCAAAGAGATCAACACTTTAGCCAATGCAGAGGACAAATAATCTAATTATTAAACATTAAACACACACACACACACACAAAAGCAGTACGGAGGAAACAAATTTCTTACACAAATGTAACGCCGAGTGGGATCGACCTCGATTGCGTCAGGATCGGGCGGCTCCGGCGCCGCCGCCGCATCCTCCGCCCCTTCCGACGCCACGTGAATCATCGCCTCCACGGCCGCAGAACTCTACGAAGCCGATGAACACCAACCTCTGGTCGAATTCTACACGAGGAAAGAGAAAAACCGATCAGAAGACGCAGGATCAAAACCCTAACATCGATCTCATCCAATTGCGGATCGATCTACGGGTCAAATCAAATCCAGAAACCAGGAGAAACAGAGAAGTAAGGGATCGCCAGCGCGAGAGAGAGGAAGAGGAAGAGGAAGAGGAAGAGGAGGCGAACCAACGCTGCTACGAAACCCTAGCGTTCGAGAAGCGATTCTCCGAGACGAGAGATAAGGGAGGAGAAAATCGCGGGGGTAAGGAACTGAGTTTGTTGCTACGAGCTCATCCTATATATCTCCATTAGGATTCAACATGCAGGAAATTGAAAATAGGAAATAATTCGAATTTGATCCAACGGATGTAAATGGTAATCATGAAAATTAAGAGCTGCGATTTAATCAGAGGAAGCAATTAAGATTTTGTCGACTTTATTTTTAAGAAACTTAGTTGGCAATATCAACTGATATATCTAATCTAGTTAATTAATTTTTTTAATAAAATTATTTATTTTATCTAATCTTATTATGTCTAATTAAAGTATAAATAAATATAAATTAAGTATAATAATAATATAATAATAATAATAATAAAAGTATCAAATGGAATATTTTGTGGACCGACTTACTTGCGTATTTAAATAGGTTATCATCAAACTTTGGACTTTTTCTCGTTTTAATTTAAATAAATTATTTATGTAGTTGGATTGAGATTATCCTAATTGAGATTATTAACACAGCTATTAATTTTAACAAAATCTCCAATTTAATGGACGAAATTTTTTTTTAAAAAAAAATTCAAATCAAAGTAAAGTGCGAGCAATCCAAAAATGAGAACAAAACATGTTCTGGATCTATTAAAAGGGCAATCGGGTAAAGCGACTTAAGCTTCACGATTTTTTGTTAATGTTTCCTTGATTTTTTTTTTTGTTTTTTTTTGTTAGTTTTATGTATGGTTGTTGGAGAGTCTCATTTAAAATAACGTCATTGTAGACCGACCTGCAGACTAATTTGGACGTTTTTTTGTGACCCCACTTCTCAAAAGTAAGATCCAAATTGAATGCTTTTCCAACGCTGTTAATTTAGTTTAATCCATCTTCCTTACTGTTGCTGCAGCATGTAGTTCATGTACATCACCTGCATTATTGAAGATGACTTTAACTTGGTCAGCCTGCATGTTTGGCAAATTGATACATTTTAAACTCAATAAAAAGTAATATATGCTTCATAAACACTATCCACTTCTCCCACCACCAAACAAAAAAAAAAAAACACAAAACAAAATCCACTCGAACCCTTTGAAAGAATGAGCTTTGAAACAAAGAGCCACACGACAAAGATTTTTTCAAATATGGATTGAGCTACAGAATTGATGATGGATATAGAACCACCCGGAGGAACGATATCTGGATCAGTCATGCGTCACTGACTGCGAATCTTGTATTTATGTGTCTATGACCACATACGAAACAAAAACATTAGGGTAAAAAATTGTTGGGGCGCCAAGGAATGAAAATGAAATAAAATTTTGTCATGTTTTGCCTCATGTTTCCAGCATGATAGAGACGTGATCCTGAATCTTTTGGCGGTCAGAGTGATCTTCCTCAGTAACAATCTCCTGATTCTGAATCTAAAAGAGATGGTCAGAGTGATCTTCCTCAGTAACAATCTCCTGATCCTGAATCTAAAAGAGACGGTCAGTGTGATCTCCCTCAGTAACAATCCAAATGAAGTACGATGAAGGTGGGCCCATTGGCAAAGTATATGGTTAAATTTTTATATATTTTTTTTACAAGATGACAGTGTAAACGACGATAGATTCGTACAACATGAAAAATTAAATTTTCGTTGAAAATTAAGATATTTACTTTGTTGGTTCTTAGAAAAAAATTGCGTACAACAGATAATCTCCTAAAAATGAACCGGAGTGGACAGGGAGAACTTAAGACGGTAGACTATTTTTTTATAAGCTGTCGTAAAAAAATTACGTACAACAGATAATTTCCTAAAAATAGACCAGAGTGGAGAGGGAGAGCTTGAGACGATAGACTATTTTTTCATAAGCTGTCCTTGTATTAGAGAAGTCCTGCAGAATTTGCTTTCGAATAAATTGTTTGTTCACAACTGCCCTTCTCCGATCAGATTGTGGAAAGCGACCAGACTAAAAGGTGGTGCTTTAAGAAAAAAGAAGCTTGCAACAATCGCTAGGTGAGCTATCTCGTTTGAGAGAACTGACAAATTTTTGAGTATCAGAAACAATCGCGGAAGCGCCTTGTGGAGGAGATTCGGTCCCTCAGGGTTAACTAGGATTCCTAATGTGCTAGGTAGTTTTTTTTTTTTTTTTTTTTTTTTTTTTTAAAATTCGGTCGGTCTAGTGTAGGCCTGCTATCTAATTTTTCAGCTTAATTTATTTTCTAAATAAATAAAACAGTAGCATGCTATCTCATTCTCCACACACACACACACACACACACACACACACAAAGGCTTTGAAAATTGAATCATTAGAGGACGAAACGAAAAAAAAAAAAAAAAAAAAAAAAACTGGTAAGTGAGAATGAGGCTTCATCTGCAATTACTTAAAAATAAAAAGGGGTGTACAGGTAGAAAACACCTCTGTTCTACTCTCATACTATTTTCATTTTGTGACAATTTTCTACACTCTACAATTCAACAGACAAGGGGAGACCAGAGTAGGTGACATTTAAGGAAGAAATCAAACAAGCATGAATAGATAATACAAATATCATCTGAACTCTCCGCCATCGGTTCCTATTTTGGTGATCAACTTGATAATCCCAAGCTTTGATTATACTGTGTAAGTATAAACCTCAGGCTATAGACGAGGCCTTGCACGACCGGAGAACGTTGTATCTCTCAAAAACCTTTTTGCGGTTCTCAGACCACCACACTTCTGCTTGCTGCTCTTTAAATCTTCTTCTACTGCAGGATAGAAATAAAAAAAAATTAAAACTACTAATTCTCACACATTGCATGAATTTTTTTTAAAAAAAAAAATCCACAAGAATCAACATAGAATTGAAACCACGTCGGAAATCAGATTATCTCAATTACCTGAATCGCACCCGCTTAATATCCCGAGTTCCATCATGTAGGGCCGAGAGAGTAATGTATACGCCCGATTCGTACTGTTCGATCCACTCTGCCCCGATTTGATTACTAGTTGAAATTGAGCTTTGAGACACAGAGCCATTTTCACTATCTTTAGTGAACTTGGCTTCCCGGCTGACATTGTCATCTGCAGGACTGTCTGATTTAAGCACCTCTTTGCCGCCATTAGACTCACTACCCTCCATTTGTTCTTCAACTCCATTTTGAATCATTGTTTGGATCGATCCATTCATACTAACGTGATGAGTATTATGTGCCTCCATGCTTGATTTTCTCTCCTTACCTTCGACAACACCTTGAGGCAATCGTTCTGCCGTATCATTAAGCTACATCAGGGAAAAAGAAAAAAAAAAAATAGACTCTAACTATTAGAAGATTCGGCATCGGTGAGCAAACAACAAGTACTAAATATTATCAAACAAATCCAGTGTTATGAATCAAGTTATTGAAATTTCTAACAAGAAAAGCAACAACCATGAAATAACTGAATATTACCTGTATTGTTAAGGATTTTATAACTTCTTTTGCAGCTTTGGATTTAGCAGATTCCTCTGCAGCCGCTACCATAGCCTCTTGGGCTTTCTTTGCTGATTTCTCCAACTCAACATCTTGAAGATCACGACGGTGTCTCAAAATATCAACCTAACCATTTACACTAGATAGTCAGGTAAGCTAGTATTGCTTAAATTATAGGCCCATCGGTCCTGGATGAACCTTGGGGCCCGTTTGGTTCACGGTTTGTAATATTCCCATAATCATCATATTTTCAATCGAAAATTTTTCAAATCATTACCATTCAACTCATACTGGATAAATGTAAAAAGTGTTAATAAAGTAGTGGAATCATAGTAGATTCCTAAGTGATAGCAATACTAGATTATCATGGGTTAGGAGGTATTCTCATTTCCGTGCTGGATGGGAACCATTAGTATTCCATTAAAAAAAATATGCTAGTTCTTAATAACCTCCTAACCCAAGTGACGTGAGAAGTTAATAACAAGCTTGCCATTCCAAATATAATATATACAACATTCTTGGAATATTACAAACCTCGAACCAAACAGCACCTGATAGTAAGTGCTGTTGTTGTTCGTTATTACTGTTTAGAGAAGCATGAAGAGCGATATTACTAAAATCCCAATAACATCTTTTCTCTACAGCCAGATTTAGAAGCTTTAAGTCGGGGCTTTTGATTTTGGGCAAAGAAGCTCCTTTTAGCTTCTTGCCACATCGCAAGTTTGTTTCATTCTGCTACTCCAGTAGAAAAGCGGCTGTATAAACCAGGTCAAACAAGCACCAAGTTCCAGAAGCATATGGCAGAATACAAACCTGAGCATGCAATTTTTCAATTTCTTTCTCCAAGAGCTCATTTGCTTTTTTAAGATTATCAACGGCACTTTCGTAGAGAGAAAGGTCTTCATTCGAGGGAACTGGTGTTGCAGAATGCGGAGGGCCAGGATTTTGTGAGAAGGGCGAAACAGCTCTTGAAGAATTTACAGATCGACCCACCGGTGTCCAAACTGCTTTCGAATCTGTGGTTTTTGAATCAATTCCACCTGCAAAAACTATTTCTTTTAGCTGTAACACTGAACTGATTTGAGGAGCCAGGATAATAGTTCTCTTCCAACTTTTAGCTGCCTTCATATCCAAATTCTTCATCACATAATCTTTGTCAAGCCTCTCTTTGCTTGAGATGTAAGGAGTAGCATCTTTCTTGTTATTGAAAGTTCCACCAGAGGCCACTACTTTATTCAATTTTACATAACAAGAGTCACAAACACGATATGGTTTTCCAGGGTTAGGAGACAAAGCTGCTCTAAAAGACTTTTTGGAGCTGCATGGATGGCAGTAGACCAGTCCGCAGTTGTAGCAATTATGCCTCTTTCGAGTAAACCCAAATGGCTGTCTGCATAAGCCGCACTGAGACTGCTCTGAACCTGAAACCCATTTGTGTTGGCAAATAGCAACAGTGAAGTTTGCACCACAAGCTATATATCTAACAGATCTATCCCTCAAAGCTTCAACTTTTGTAGGTGTTTTCCTATCTTCAATGTCGCCATGGCCCAACCTCCCATTGGCTCCTCTTCCCCATGTAAAAACTTCACTCTTAGTTGTCAAAACTGCAACATGGTATGAGCCACAGGCAATTTCTGCAACAGCTTCCCCAAGAAGCTCATCTTCGACTAAACAAGGGAGCTTCCCATCAGAACAGGGGTCTCCAAGCTGCCCATAAACAGCACTGCCCATGGTAAAGACTTGTCCAGAAGTTGTCAACCCAATAGTGAGATTATGCCCACAAGCTACCTTGTGAAAATCGCAGTCAACTATTGAAGTAACACAAGTAGGCTTAAACCGTGGCTCCCTGTCGCCATGGCCGAGTCGGTACTTGTCTCCATCTCCCCAAGTAAACAACTTTCCAGATGACAATTTCACACTGGAATTAGTACTCACACCCTCTACAACAGCAGCAGTGTGCCATACACCACAGGCAACGGAAATCGCCTTCAAACCCATAAAATATTCTACTTCTTTTGGATACAAAATACTTTCTTGGCTTCCATGACCTAAAGCACCAAAAGTTCCATCACCAAAAGTGAATAGCCGCCAAGTTGAAGTGATCAAGGCTGTATGCCAGGTGCCACAGGTAACATAAGCAACATGAAGCCCATCAAGTGGTCCTGAAACTCTCTTAGGTATCCAATGGCTTATATTAGTACCATGACCCAATAGCCCTAGATTGTGTGTTCCATCTCCCCAAGTATAAAGTTCACCGGTTATGGCAACAGCACAAGTGTGGAATTCTCCGCAAGCAACAATCCCTACATTATAGTCCGATAACGAGTCAACCAGATGAGGGTGAACAACATCAGTTCTAACTCCCTGGCCAAGACAGCCCCCAAATTCTTCACCCCATGTAAAGACCTCTCCTTGTTTTGTAACAAGGGCAGCGTGATGTACTCCACAGGCCACGTGGTGGACGTCTAGTAGTAAGTTTGATTCCAAGGGCTTAGGTAAAAGGAAATCAGTTCCACAACAGGTAGAACTGCTATATTTGTTAGAAACATTCCTAGTGGAACTATTACAAAAAACCTCACCCCACACATATACATCTCCTAGAGATTCACAGTCATCTTGTATAGAACCATGACTGGATGTGCTAGGAGCGCTAGAAACACTCGCTCTCAAAATATCTGACGAGTTCCCTTTTATGTGCATATTGTGTCACTTCACATCGGGTCTTTCCAGTTGTTGTAATGGAACTAACTGAGAGTACAATGCTAATGGAGCTGTCGCTGAGAATATCGGAAATTAAATCTCTTTTATCCTGTGAAAGTAATATCAAGACAATGTGAACCACAAAATGCAACCAAATTTTTTGAAAAGAACTTTAGGAACAAAAAAAAAAAGTAAATCCTGAATAGCTAGTTATATTCATTCTATATGGCCGAGCAAGTTACAAAGAGGGTAAAATTATTGTAGCTGATCCAGTTGCTAAGCAACTTTGCCATATACCTAACAAAAATCTACAAGTCTCTCTCATAGAATCAATAAACTCGAATCCTACAATCATGTACACTTGCAAACACAATAACACAAGATCTACAGTAAATAGCTAAAAATGTATCACACCTTCCTGATTTGCACAATTTCAACAGGAAGATATCACCATTAATACCATCAAGCTTAACATCACCAACCACAAAATTCTATAACCGACGTCGCCAAACCAACAATTTTAG
This sequence comes from Tillandsia fasciculata, assembly GCA_029168755.2. NCBI lineage: Eukaryota > Viridiplantae > Streptophyta > Magnoliopsida > Poales > Bromeliaceae > Tillandsia > Tillandsia fasciculata. The sequence continues at coordinate 20,649,991 of CM054946.1, read as the reverse complement.
GTACTCCTAAGCACATTCGCATCAGCATCTAATTGCATTCCTAAGTTCTCCAAAAACCTTCTACTCTCAAAATTCACACTCACAACACAAATTCATAATCTGAAAAGCTAAACTACTCCAAGCATCAACTCCTCTCTCCATATTCACATGCTAACATCATCTCAAACCAATCAAATTCACTACACAAAAAAAAAAAAAAAATTTAAAAAAAAGGACAACGAAGTAGCTCTCACTTACCCCGCCATAGATTTGAGATCCTTCCTCTTAATCTCATTAAAGCCCTAATTAATGTAGAAGAAACCCTAAGGATCCACACGAGCACCGCTCGAGGAACGACGAAGAGAGCTCGAGCACTTCGCGAGCTTTTTATAGCGGTAAAGCGCCGCAATGCGGGAGAGGGTGGAGCGGTTCCGACACCGCGCTACCGCTGCTACGGCGTGGCGGTGACCGGAACGCAACCGCGGTGGGGAGAACGCGCGGCGGCGTAACGGAGGCGGAGCACCGGATCCGAGTCCGTTAAGTAGTTAAGAGGAGGAGTCAAAGAGGACCTGGATAAATAGCGGGGTTCGGTCACCGTAGGTTAGAGCGCGCGTTCCGATGGCCCCCTATTGATAAATTTCGACCGTTGGATCTCGTGAGCTCCTTCGACGTGTACGGCTAAATTGAGTGACGCGTAGGTGCATCACTTTTAGCGAAGTTACTCTTGATGAGCACAATAAAACTTTGAAATTACGAAAGTACCCTTTAATGTGTTGGTGATGACGTGGCTGCAGGCCCCGTACATGTTCGGCGCAGCCCACTCGCCGACGCAGAAACCGTAGTTGAAGAGAAAAGGAAAACAAATTTAAAAAGATGAAAAAAATAATAATAAATAAATAAATAAAACTTGCAAATTGCACCTTGGAATTTGGATAATATAATTCGATGAAATTATCATACGAATGTGAACTCAGGCTCGATGGAGAGATCGAGATCCATCATGTGGTGGTTAATTTTTAATTTTTTTAACAACTTTTATTTCAGTCGCAATGTAGCTCCATAATAGACAACAAAGGTTAATTAATTCGGATCACGGGTGGTTAACAGCGTTGCGTACAGGTTGTAATGATTACATGTTGAAAAGTTTGCAGTTGGCGGTGTTATCTAGATCTTAGAGTTGTATCTAGCTCAGTTTGGTTCTTAAGCTAGTGGAAGCATTATATTTTGGTCTTGTTATTTAAACTAATTATAATTTTTAATTTAAATTTTTTAAATAATACAACAGTGATGCCATAATATTACAGATGAGGAGCAAAAATATAATTTATCCTTCATTTTTATTCTCAATTGACTCAGAGATTTTTTTAAAAAAAATAAATAAATAAATAGAATGCCTTGTGCTAATGCTTCAATCATTTAAAAATTAACTTCGACGAAGACAAAGAAAAAATAATAATAATAACTATAAAGAGCAGAAAAATTAACTTCGATGAAGACGATGAAGCCGACGTTATTTTCTTGAAGAATCATGCATCCATCATGTAATGATGGATTGTCGCTAGCTCTTTTTTCCTAACATCCTGTCTCTTATCCTAAAACAAATATACAGAAATACAATTTAGCAAAGAGCAATGCTATATGTACACTCCAAAAGGAATGTACATTCACCCATCTAAGAATAGGGGGATTACTTTACAAATTGTGAACTGATCTCTCACCACGCTCCACCTATCCCATTGGATGGGTGGGTATATGATGTACACTTCACAAAGAATGTATACTTAGCATTTTTCTTTAGCAAAGTCAACTTATTCGGCAAAAAAAAATTTAACTGAATAATTGCATCCTAAGAAAATTGAATCAAAATTTTGTCTCTAAGAATTTGAAATTCGAAATAAATGAAGTTTTAGTTTGGACTCCCATGTGAATAATATTTGTCTTCATAATATGACCCGCAATATTATCACACAAATTGCATATTCCATCAACATATATTTTTTTGTATTAATTTTTTATCCGATTTTATTTTACACTACTTTTTTTTATACTATACTTCTTAATCAAACAAATAGAAATAGACGAGATAATTTGTAATTATACTTTTTGCTTATTACTCACCTTCAACCAAACACCGCCTAAATTAAGAAATTCAGATTGGATGTTAATGGGAACAAGCCTTATTATAATATTAGTGATTTCACACAAACTGAAACCTAATTACTCTGCAAGTGTTTAATTTACTCTCTAAGGCCCAGGTATAGTATGTGTTCTAGCTTAGACCTCATGGGGGAAAATTAGAATATAAACTATACAAGAAGGGAAATGCAGAACCAGTCCATGCCTTAAAATTTAATATGAACCAAAAAATAAAATGAATATGAACATTTTTTTTTTTTGGCTAACTCATGGGGCAACTGTTAGATGAAGAGTACCTAAAGATTTTCGTACCAGCACAATTGCATTGGAACTCTTAACTTATTTTTATCAATTAAGATATGTGATCTTTAGGTTAACTACATTATCCCTGCTATGATCTGATTAGATTTGTAATTGAATTTTAAGTGGGTTAACATTAATATTTAATATGTTAAATGTCACGCCCCGGGGTAACCAGAACCCGGGCCCGCCAACAGATCCGCCGTGTACACAGAATTTTTCATGTACACGAAGCGCTGGTAACCTGCTCAGATAGATAATATACAGTAGAAGAGCATAATAGAGCTGAACTAATAGAACTAACAGTAATCTCAGACTGAAATAAACTGTAAACTGAAATAAAAGTACAATATACTCCCAGCTCACCATAAATAATACAACCAGCTGGCCAGAGCCAGACCCAAAAGTAAACTACTATAGTCTGAGATACAAAAGGGGAGTACAGTAATAGTCTAACTAAACTCACGCCCGGGGTAGCCGATCTAGCTAGTCGGCGATCCTCTTACCTCGATCTGCTGCCGAAGGCCCAGCAGCTCCCACAGTCGACTCTGCAAAACAAAGGGGGAAAAGAACAAGAAACAACAATGGGGGGTGAGAACTACTAGATAAACCAGTAGCCTCCCCTAGTGGGTAAAACCTCTGATGCTGACGCACCCACTAGGAATAAAGAGGCAAAAAGGAAAGAACAGTGGTATGCAATAAAGACTGCTGAAAAGAAACTACCACTACTATGCCTCTAAATGCAGTGCCAAAAGATGACTGTAAAGATGCAACTATAAAGCTGTCTGCCCAAAGAAAACCCAATCAGAGGGCCAGGAAATACTGGCACTGCCTGCTCTGTCATCACTCACAACTCACCAACTGACCGGCACCCATCACGGTCTAAAAGCCTACTCCGGAGTGGCACTCGAGGGGAGCGACCCACACGAGTAAAGTATCTCTGTATCAATCATCTCTGTAACCGATGTCTCACAATAGCAGGACTGGATCATGACCATGATCAAAGTGGGAATACTCCATCCACTAATGCAACCCTGATCCCCAATCTGATGTGATAATAACATCCGGTCAACCGCCCAAAATCCGCGGTCACCGCTGAACCCATAGATCCCAATCTGATAAGGTAAAAACATCTGGTCAACCGCCTAACATCCGCGGTTGCCACTATGCCCCACAATCCCAAAGAAGATTCTAAACTGTCCCAGACTCAATATCCAACTACACTATCTCAAGTCCCGATCAGACTCGAGCATCATGCATCGATAGAGAGGAATAACAGTAAAGCATGTTTTCTCCTAAGTCAAATCCCATAATAAGTGTTGCAGTAAGATAGTGGCTTAACTAATTGTCCAAAAAAGCATGCAAGTGTTCTCTTTTAAAAGCATTTAAAAAGTGACCAAGGTTTCATATAAAGGATCATTTTAAAAATAATATTATGTTCATATACCACAAGTTATCTATCACATGTATAATTAAGATTCTCTACTATTCCTAGTGTGCAAGTCAACAAAGAGGGAAACGCAACCACCCACCTCGAAAGGCGTGCACAATATACCCAAAAATACCCGCTGTCCTCTAAGCACACCGTCAGCTGAAACAATATCCTACAACATCACACAAGTGTACACGGTGTAAAAACAATAAGCTCCAAACACATAATCGCTGTTTTTACAATCAGCACGCAAAACGAGGAATTTCACCTCTGTCCCGAGCTCCTAAAATCTCAGAAAAATCACGGTTGCGTTCCTCGCGAAAAGTAGCCCAAAATCGACTCTTGAATCGCCTCGATCTGATATTCCTACGCGGAGAAACAATTCGTCGAAGTCGCCGCTGTCCAAAAACCCAAACAGCAAAAGAGGGGGTCAAAACACCTCGGGAATCGTGCCAAGGAATCGGAATCCAGAGAAACTATCAACACGGAAAACGAAGCCCTACCTCTTAGGAACACACTGGCGAAGAAATCGTCGAAATCGGACTTCTGTACTGCGCAGGGGACTCCTCGGACTGAAATGCGACGATAACGGGCCGAAATTGGGGAAAACCGAGGCACACTGTAAAACCCGAATCGCCGCTGTCGAACTTCCAGAAAATCTGGGAACGCACCACGAGGTAGAAAAATCTATGAGGAACAACTTCTCTTAAGGTCCCTCCCTCCCATTCTCTCTCTAGCTCTCGGAAAATGGCAGAAAAGAGGGGAGGGGGGGCTATTTATAGGCCCAAACAAACAATTGGGAAAATACCCAATGTGTCCCAAGATTCGGGCGCTACAGTGCGCGGGCCCGTTTTCGGGCGCGCACAGTGCGGCCCAGCCCGTGGATTTCCGGGCGGCTACAGTGCGGCCCGGCCCGGCCCGACCCGCACACGGGATCCCCGCCCGTCCGACCGCCTGTCCGACCCGGCCCAGGGCCCGCCACGCGTCCGCCAAACAGGCGGCAGCCGTGCGGCCCAACGGGGAGCGCCACGTGTCCCCCGTGATTGGCGGCGCAGTGGGCGCCCCCGCCAATCGCGTGGCGACACGTGGCCCCGCCCGACCACGTTGTCGGCGGCCGCCGCCGCCCACGCGCGCCCATGTGCGCCCACGTGCGTGGGGGCCGCACCCGCGCGGCACTGCGTGCGCCACGCGCACAAGGCCAACCAACCCGGGCCGCCACGTGGCGCGCCCCGGTCCACCGTGCACCGCGCCCCCCTCCACGCCTGCCCGGCCTGCCCGCGCTGCCCGCGCACCCTCCCGTGCGCCGCGCGCCCTGCACCGGCCCAACCGCGTGCCGCCACGTGGCCCGCCGGTCCACCGTGCACCGGCGGCCCTTTCCGTGGACCGAGAGTGGCGCGCCGGCCCAATAAGGGCCGCCACGTGTCCCCGGCCGGTCCACAGCTCCCCCCATGCACCATTTTGCGCAGAAAACTTCCGGGGGTTCGTTTTTGGGCATCCGGACTCCAAATTAAATAAGTAAATAGCCGTTTTCAAGCGTTTTTCCGTGCTGAAACCAAATACGGCCTCCGTTTAGCCTGATTCCATTCCTAAAATTCGGCAAAGTCAGCCGAAGGTCAGGCTTGACCCCAAATCCTCCCTGAGTCCAAACAACACATCCCTTTGACATGTTGGGGCCCAACACACCAACACTAGGTGTTCCACACCCCGAACAGGGGAAAAACACAGGGGAAAAACTGGGACACTACATCCTCCCCCACTAATAAAAGTTTCGTCCTCGAAACTAAAATCATACCTCAATCCAGAGCCTCGAACAAGTAGGGGTAGGCGTCCATCATCTCTGACTCTGGCTCCCACGTCGCCTCGCGCTCATCATGATTGCTCCAAAGGATCTTCACATAGGGAATGGTCCGATTGCGCAATTCTTTCACCTCCCGATCAAGAATCCGTACTGGGCGCTCCTCATATCTCAAATCCTCGCTGATCTCGAGGGGTGCAAAGTCGATGACGTGCGACGGGTCGAAGACGTACCTCCTCAGTGTGGAAACATGGAAAACATCGTGGACACCAGCCAGTCTCGGGGGAAGTGCAAGTCGATAAGCAACAGGCCCGATACGCTCCAACACCTCGAATGGTCCAATGTATCGGGGGCTGAGTTTCCCGCGAATGCCGAACCTCCTGATCCCCTTGGACGGCGAGACTTTCAAAATACATGATCTCCAACCTGAAACTCTAAGTCTCGTCGCCGAACATCAGCATAGCTCCTCTGTCGGCTCTGAGCGGTCTGAAGATGCTGTCGAATCACGCGGACCTTCTCCTCTGCCTCTAGCAGTATATCTGGCCCCAAGGTCCGTCTCTCGCCTACGTCACTCCAATAAAGTGGTGATCGGCACTTGCGTCCATACAACGCTTCAAACGGAGCCATCTGTATGCTCGCTTGAAAGCTGTTGTTGTACGCAAACTCAACCAAGGATAAGTGCCGAATCCAACCTCCGCCGAAATCCAAGACGCAAGCCCTCAGCATGTCCTCCAAGATCTGTATGGTCCGCTCTGACTGCCCATCAGTCTGAGGATGAAAAGCTGTACTGAATCTGAGCTGAGTCCCCATCGCAGTCTGCAAACTCCCCCAAAAACGCGAGGCAAACCTCGGATCTCTATCTGACACAATGGAGGCGGGTACTCCATGCAGTCTCACAATCTCATCAAGGTATAACTGGGCTAGTCGATCGAGTGGCCAAGTAGTCTGCATAGGCAAGAAGTGCGCTGACTTGGTAAGTCGATCCACCACTACCCAGATAGCATCTGCTCCGCCCTGTGCCCTCGGCAATCCGACCACGAAATCCATGGTAATGTGGTCCCATTTCCACTCAGGGATTGGGAGACTTTGTAACTTGCCAGCTGGCACCCGATGCTCAGCTTTTACTTGCTGACAAGTCAAACACTGGGCCACAAATCTCCCGACATCCCTCTTCATGCCATTCCACCAAAAATGTGCCTTGAGGTCCTTATACATCTTAGTCCCCCCAGGATGAAGGGTATAAGGTGTATAATGGGCCTCTCTCAATATCTGCTCTCTGATCTCAGCATCCACTGGCACACATGTCTGGTCCCTGTACTTTAGTACTCCCGCAGCATCCACTGTAAAATCCCCTGACTGATCACTCGGGAGCTGATCTCGAATCCTGGTCAAGTGGGGGTCCTCACTCTGTTTCTCCCTGATCCTATCCAGCAGAGTGGGCTGCACGACTAATGACGTCAGTCTAGCAGAGACCCCAGGGGACACGACCTCTATCTCGAGCCGTCTCATCTCCTCCAATAGGGGCGCCTGGTCTGTGATCAACATAGACAAACTCTGAACTGCTCTCCGGCTCAATGCATCCGCGACCACATTAGCCTTACCTGGGTGGTAAAGGATGTCCACATCATAATCCTTTAGTAGCTCTAACCACCTGCGCTGCCTCAAGTTCAGCTCCTTCTGAGTGAACAGATACTTTAAGCTCTTGTGGTCGGTGTAGATCTCACAATGCTCTCCGTACAGGTAATGACGCCAAAGCTTCAGTGCAAACACCACGGCAGCGAGCTCTAAGTCGTGGGTAGGGTAATTCTTCTCGTAATCCTTGAGCTGTCTCGATGCATAAGCAATTACCCTCCCTTCCTGCATCAACACGCAACCGAGTCCACTGTGTGATGCGTCACTGTAGATCACATATCCTTTCCCCATAACAGGGAGGGAAAGGATAGGAGCGGTCATCAGTCTGTCCTTCAGCTCCTCGAAGCTCTTCTGGCAGTCCTCACTCCAGATAAACTTAACCCCTTTACGCGTCAACCGAGTGAGGGGTGTGGAAAGCTTCGCAAAGCCTTCCACAAACCGACGATAATAACCAGCTAATCCCATGAAGCTGCGCACCTCTGATACAGTCGTCGGTCGGGGCCAATCACGAACTGCCTCAATCTTCGCCGGGTCTACAGCTACACCGGCGGCGGAAATCACATGGCCCAAGAAAGCTACCTCCCGAAGCCAAAACTCGCACTTCACCAGCTTGGCATACAACTTCTTCTCCCGCAGAAGTTGTAGCACAGTCCTCAAGTGCTCCTCATGCTCGGCCTCGCTCCGGGAGTAAACCAGGATATCATCTATGAACACCACCACAAATCGATCCAGGAATGGCCGAAATATCCTGTTCATCAAGTCCATAAAGGCGGCAGGGGCATTAGTCAATCCAAATGGCATAACTGTAAACTCATAATGCCCGTACCGTGATCTGAAAGCAGTCTTAGGAATATCCTCGGCCTTCACCTTCAATTGGTGGTAACCAGACTGTAGATCAATCTTGGAAAAGACACAAGACCCTTGCAGCTGATCAAAGAGATCGTCGATGCGCGGCAGAGGGTACTTGTTCTTGATGGTCACTTTATTCAGCTCCCTATAGTCCACACACAGTCTAAGTGACCCATCCTTCTTCTTCACGAATAGCACCGGTGCTCCCCAGGGCGACACACTGGGTCTAATGAAACCCTTATCCATCAAGTCTTGCAACTGTGCTTTAAGCTCTCTCAGCTCAGCCGGTGCCATCCGATAAGGAGCCTTAGAGATTGGCGCAGTTCCTGGAACTACGTCAATCACAAACTCAATCTCTCTGTCGGGCGGCATACTAGTCAGCTCAGGTGGAAACACATCCGGAAACTCGCGGACGATAGGAATATCCCCGAGTCCCGGTGCCGCCGTAGGCCCCTCAACAACACTAGCCAAAAAGGCTACACATCCTCGATGAATCATCCGCCTCGCTCGGGAAGTCGAAACCATAGAGGCAAAGAAAGCACTCTGACATCCCCGGTACACCAACACCTCCTGGCCTGGCTCTCTAAAAGTGACAGTCCTCGCGGCACAATCAATAGTCGCGAAATACCGAGCCAGCCAGTCCATCCCGAGAATCACATCAAAGTCCCTCAGCTGTCTCAAGACCAACAGGTCTGCTGGCATAATCCAGGACTCGATCTGCATCGGGCAGGACCAACAACACTCCTCCACGTGCAAAGTGTGATCGGGAATCTGAACCTCTCGTGCACGTGGCAAAAGTCCTACCTCTAACCCATGTAATGATGCAAAAGATCTACTAATGAAAGAATGCGATGCTCCAGTATCAAATAAGGTACGAGTCCTAATGCCAGAAAGTAAAGTGATACCTGCCACCACATGGTCTGCTGCTGAAGAATCCTCTACCTGTGCAGCATACACTCGCCCACTCTGAGCTGGAGGGCGATAATCGGTGGGATGGGAAGAAGATGGCCTGCTCGCTGGAGCATAAGGCCGCTGAGCCGTCGACCGCTGCTGCGATGATGCTGGGGCAGATGCTGAAGAAGGGGCGGCTGAGGTCGAAAAGGGGCACGCAGCTCGAATGTGCCCTGGCTGTCCACATCCGTAGCAGCGACCCCACCGCTGGTCGCAGGTGCCGGGGAAGTGCGGACCTCCACAGAAAATACAACTGCTGGGAGCCCGTGACTGTCGGGACTGCTGCTGCTGAGACTGTCGCTGTCGCTGTGGCTGCCGCTGAGATCCGCGCTGCGACGACTGCGATTTCTGCTGCTGCTGCTGCTGCTGCTGGGGGCCTCTGGGATCCACCAGGCCCTCGCCGCTCCGAACGCCCACGGCCCTGAAACTGAGGCGGTGGCGGTCGGGGCGGCCTCCAAGTACTGGCCTGTCCCCCCTCATCCTGGGCTGGTCGCTTTCTGTCGGAGCCCTGAGCGACCGCGGCCCGCTGTCTGGCCACCACCTGATCACCTCTCTCCACCCACTGTGCATGCTCTGCGGCTGCATCCAGAGTCTGAAATCTCTGAGCATGCACCAGGGTGTAAATCTCTGGACAAAGGCCTCCCTCGAACATCTCAACCTGGTGCGGCCCGTCACGAGCGACGAAGGGCACGCAGTTCAACAACTCCATGAACTCCTGGAAATAGGCATGGGCCGATCGCTCGCCCTGCTGCAGGTTCTTCAAATCGTCCTCCAACTTCTTCTTCACACTGGTCGAAAAATAGGTGTCCAGCACCAACCGCCGGAACTCCTCCCAGGGCAGCTGCCGAGAAATCCGGAACTCCGGTGGCTCCACCCGCTGCCACCAAAAATCTGCATCCCCGTCCAAACAGTGCACCGCCATGTGCACTCGATACTTCGGGTCGATGAAGAAGTCCCGAAAAAGCTTCTCCATCGCAGAAAGCCATTTCCCAACAGCCGAGGGCGGGGCATCCCGCCCAGAGAATCTAGGTGGTCCCCGCTTAACAAACTGGGCGAGTTTGTCAGCAAAATCCCGCTCCTCCTCCGCAGTCAAAGGCTGAAAGCTCCAGGAGCCCCGCTACTCGAAGATGGCGCTGACGGCACAAAAGGTGCAACAGGAGGCACAAAGGCCTCAGGAACAGCTGGGGGTGGTGTCTCTCTCTGCGCGAGCAGCTGATCAATCCTCTGCTGCTGCTGACGATGGCTCTCCGCCAATTGGGCCATCATGGCCCGCAACTCACCAATCTCAGTGGATCCCGTCTGCTCCGGCTCAACAGGGGGTGTAGGGGCACCCAGAGCGGGAATCCGACGTCGGGGAGGCATCCTGCCACAAGAAAACACGAATCAGTAACATAACCCCACACGACCCAATCTAGCGAAAGTCAAAGACATCCCCCAATTTCTGCGACTTTATGTTGTCTGCAGCCAACATAACGGTCCACCAGAAATTGGGTATGTCGATCCCTCTTCACTCACTGGAAGAGTCCAATAAATAAATCAACGACTTTCGCAAAGTGTCACGCCTCTCACGCCCTATCATCCTAGGGTCTGCCAAAAGCCTAGGGTTTCCTAAGTCCCAACTGACCTATCCCTAAGCTCTGATACCAACTTAATCTGTCACGCCCCGGGGTAACCAGAACCCGGGCCCGCCAACAGATCCGCCGTGCACACAGAATTTTCCATGTACACGAAGCGCTGGTAACCTGCTCAGATAGATAATATACAATAAAAGAGCATAATAGAGCTGAACTAATAGAACTAACAGTAATCTCAGACTGAAATAAACTGTAAACTGAAATAAAAGTACAATATACTCCCAGCTCACCATAAATAATACAACCAGCTGGCCACAGCCAGACCCAAAAGTAAACTACTATAGTCTGAGATACAAAAGGGGAGTACAGTAATAGTCTAGCTAAACTCTCGCTCGGGGTAGACGATCTAGCTAGTCGGCGATCCTCTTACCTCGATCTGCCGCTGAAGGCCCAGCAGCTCCCACAGTCGACTCTGCAAAACAAAGGGGAAAAGAACAAGAAACAACAATGGGGGTGAGAACTACTAGATAAACCAGTAGCCTCCCCTAGTGGGTAAAACCTCTGATGCTGACGCACCCACTAGGAATAAAGAGGCAAAAAGGAAAGAACAGTGGTATGCAATAAAGACTGCTGAAAAGAAACTACCACTACTATGCCTCTAAATGCAGTGCCAAAAGATGACTGTATAGATGCAACTATAAAGCTGACTGCCCAAAGAAAACCCAATCAGAGGGCCAGGAAATACTGGCACTGCCTGCTCTGTCATCACTCACAACTCACCAACTGACCGGCACCCATCACGGTCTAAAAGCCTACTCCGGAGTGGCACTCGAGGGGAGCGACCCACACGAGTAAAGTATCTCTGTATCAATCATCTCTGTAACCGATGTCTCACAATAGCAGGACTGGATCATGACCATGATCAAAGTGGGAATACTCCATCCACTAATGCAACCCTGATCCCCAATCTGATGTGATAATAACATCCGGTCAACCGCCCAAAATCCGCGGTCACCGCTGAACCCATAGACCCCAATCTGATAAGGTAAAAACATCTGGTCAACCGCCTAACATCCGCGGTTGCCACTATGCCCCACAATCCCAAAGAAGATTCTAAACTGTCCCAGACTCAATATCCAACTACACTATCTCAAATCCCGATCAGACTCGAGCATCATGCATCGATAGAGAGGAATAACAATAAAGCATGTTTTCTCCTAAGTCAAATCCCATAATATAGTGCTGCAGTAAGATAGTGGCTTAACTAATTGTCCAAAAAAGCATGCAAGTGTTCTCTTTTAAAAGCATTTAAAAGTGACCAAGGTTTCATATAAAGGATCATTTTAAAAATAATATTATGTTCATATACCACAAGTTATCTATCACATGTATAATTAAGATTCTCTACTATTCCTAGTGTGCAAGTCAACAAAGAGGGAAACGCAACCACCCACCTCGAAAAGCGTGCACAATATACCCAGAAAATACCCGCTGTCCTCTAAGCACACCGTCAGCTGAAACAATATCCTACAACATCACACAAGTGTACACGGTGTAAAAACAATAAGCTCCAAACACATAATTGCTGTTTTTACAATCAGCACGCAAAACGAGGAATTTCACCTCTGTCCCGAGCTCCTAAAATCCCAGAAAAATCACGGTTGCGTTCCTCGCGAAAAGTAGCCCAAAATCGACTCTTGAATCGCCTCGATCTGATATTCCTACGCGGAGAAACAATTCGTCGAAGTCGCCGCTGTCCAAAAACCCAAACAGCAAAAGAGGGGGTCAAAACACCTCGGGAATCGTGCCAAGGAATCTGAATCCAGAGAAACTATCAACACGGAAAACGAAGCCCTACCTCTTAGGAACACACTGGCGAAGAAATCGTCGAAATCGGACTTCTGTACTGCGCAGGGGACTCCTCGGACTGAAATGCGACGATAACGGGCCGAGATTGGGGAAAACCGAGGCACACTGTAAAATCCGAATCGCCGCTGTCGAACTTCCAGAAAATCTGGGAACGCACCACGAGGTAGAAAAATCTATGAGGAACAACTTCTCTTAAGGTCCCTCCCTCCCATTCTCTCTCTAGCTCTCGGAAAATGGCAGAAAAGAGGGGAGGGGTGGGCTATTTATAGGCCCAAACAAACAATTGGGATAATACCCAATGTGTCCCAAGATTCGGGCGGCTACAGTGCGCGGGCCCGTTTTCGGGCGCACACAGTGCGGCCCAGCCCGTGGATTTCCGGGCGGCTACAGTGCGGCCCGGCCCGGCCCGGCCCGCACACGGGATCCCCGCCCGTCCGACCGCCTGTCCGACCCGGCCCAGGGCCCGCCACGCGTCCGCCAAACAGGCGGCAGCCGTGCGGCCCAACGGGAGAGCGCCACGTGTCCCCCGTGATTGGCGGCGCAGTGAGCGCCCCCGCCAATCGCGTGGCGACACGTGGCCCGCCCGACCACGTTGTCGGCGGCCGCCGCCGCCCACGCGCGCCCATGTGCGCCCACGTGCGTGGGGGCCGCACCCGCGCGGCACTGCGTGCGCCACGCGCACAAGGCCAACCAATACCGGGCCGCCACGTGGCGCGCCCCGGTCCACCGTGCACCGCGCCCCCCTCCACGCCTGCCTGGCCTGCCCGCGCTGCCCGCGCACCCTCCCGTGCGCCGCGCGCCCTGCACCGGCCCAACCGCGTGCCGCCACGTGGCCCGCCGGTCCACCGTGCACCGGCGGCCCTTTCCGTGGACCGAGAGTGGCGCGCCGGCCCAATAAGGGCCTGCCACGTGTCCCCGGCCGGTCCACGGCTCCCCCCATGCACCATTTTGCGCAGAAAACTTCCGGGGGTCCGTTTTTGGGCATCCAGACTCCAAATTAAATAAGTAAATAGCCGTTTTCAAGCGTTTTTCCGTGCTGAAACCAAATACGGCCTCCGTTTAGCATGATTCCATTCCTAAAATTCGGCAAAGTCAGCCGAAGGTCAGGCTTGACCCCAAATCCTCCCTGAGTCCAAACAACACATCCCTTTGACATGTTGGGGCCCAACACACCAACACTAGGTGTTCCACACCCCGAACAGGGGAAAAACACAGGAAAAAAACTGGGACACTACATTAAAGATAAATTTATTAAAATTTAAATATTAATTAGAAAAGAAATATACTAAAACTAGAATTTGGGTAACTTTTTTTTATGTAAGTTATAAATATAATATAGATGGTACGATTTAATCATACTCATATGGTAGGTTCAAGGAATTCATAATTTAAATCTTTTGGACTTATAAAAGACTAGAGAATGATAAAAAAAAATTCAAAAGTAAAGTTCGAATTGAAGCTACTCTAAGTAGAAGAATAGTCCAGTATAATTATTTTTTTGATTAATGAATTTTATTTTATCCGTATTTTTTATTTTAATTTTTTTTCTTTTACAATTATTTTGGTTCTAGTTTATATTAAACAGATGAATTTATAGTAAAAATTTAATTTAAATCTCATAATTAATACTAGAACTAATTACGAATTTACAAAATATGATATCCAAGTGAGTACCATATTTCCAACAATCCTGACAAATAAAATTTACAGGCGTTTTACACTACCATGAAATAACACATTCTAACATCAGAATAAGCCCGTAGTGCAATTCTCATTACATCTGCGTGACGCTTTGCTTAGCTTAGACCAAGAAAAGAGTAATTATTTTTATAGATTAGTCGCATCTGGGGGGCGCCTTGAAAATGAGAGATAGCTACGACCTTAAACTGGGAAAGATCAAAACAGGGGTATATGTAATGTAAATTCTTTTTCTTCGAGAATTGGCATTGGTATTAACACGTATTAACTGCTATAAGGAAAATAATTGGCCCAAAATGATGCATGATCCTTCTCCCAATAGACTTATGTGTCCTAGGCATGTATCATGTATGACTTTGTCATAGTTCCCTCTTTTTTATATACTCTTTTTTTTGGGATATATTTTAAGTGTCGATTAGCAATGATTACAGGATTTCAACAACATTTAAAAAAAAAAAAAAAAAAAAAAAAAAAAAAGAAGAAGAAGAAGAAGAAGAAGAAGAAGAAGAAGAAGATATGAATGATGATTTGAATTAGTTTAAGGAGTAATTGAAGGTTTCTGGAAGGAAGAATAATGATAATATAAGGAGGTACCAACACAGCACAGAGAGTATTTTGCTTCTTAATGCTTTTTTTAAAAAAAAAAAAAAATTAAATCGTTGTTACTAATTATTAATTTTAAAAGCTCAATTTATTAGAAATATATAATTAATTTACTTAAAGCATACTGACACAGCGTCCGCGGATCTCGATCGAATTCAATCCATCTGAACGTTAGGTCTATTGTTGGATCTCTTATTATTAAATCTATTGTAAACCGCAGAACCGTAATCTTCACTCAACTTATTGGGCTCACCTAACTCAACTTACTAATTTTCTGAACCTATTGTCATGAAACAAAAAATTATAACTATTTTTAACTCATAAATAAATAGCCAATAAAAAATACTCACTATCCTTTTTCAACAAGCTCTACGTAATCAACTATTCCTAGCACAAGTGGCAAAGGGTTTGATGGTTGATATCTGAGACCAAAGGGCTTGATGATTGATATCCGAGACCCGAGTTTGAAATCTAATTGCTTCATATTTTCAGCTAAATTTATTTTTAAAATATAATAATATGCTATCTTTCTCTTAAAAAAAAAAAAAACGAACAAACAAACTGGAAACAAAAAAATTTTATGATTCTTAACCAAGAAAAAAAAAAAAAAAAAAAAGTAACTTTAAGATTCTCACGAAAAATTGAATGCAAATCATAGTTTATGATTTTGCGGTTCATACCACCAACTTAAAAATAATAAAAATATATATATCACCTCGTTGAAGCAGATAAAATATTGCAAGAGTCGAGTCAAGCATTCCAAACCAAATAAATAATTAAATAAATAATGGGACCAAATCAATTAAGAGGCGCCAAACAATAGAAAATTGGGCTTGAAAGATCAGTTCGAGCCTAAATGCGGGAGTGAGCCCAACTTTATATTTAAAAAATTAGCATTCAGATTTGGGTTGGTACTTAAAATCTCCTACTTTCTCCACTTTAGAATGCTTCTGCTTACATTTAACCAGCTATTAAGTATTATTTTCCTTGTTCTTGTTCACATCCAACCATGTTTTGCTCCTTCATTTTCCTCCCACATTTTCCTCGTCGCCGACACATTGAGAAAGATCTTGCCTCTTCTTTTTTTTATGAAATGTCCCTTTCAAATGTCACATATGCCAAAATTGTTACAACTGTTACACAGAATTACAGATGTGATCTAGCGATTAACCATCAAAACTCAGAATAAATTCAAACATAGTTTTCAGCAACACAAACCTTACTGGGCATTGACCAGAAAGAAATGAGAAAATTTCTAAAAAAAATGGAGTGAAGTGTTGAAGAATAGAAGCATCCACCTAAACAATTAGGTAAAGATCATGTATACACCATCAGATTTCCTAAGACAGCTGTCTAATTGACCCCTTTGTTCAGTACTATAGCATAGTTTATTTGTATAATTACTATTTTTTTAAAAAAAAATTAAAAATAATCATGCATACAATGTCAAACAAAGACATTTTTTTGTTCATAGCTTGCACATGTAGGAAAGCAATGAATAAATAAGATATGAAATGTACACTCTACGAGTGGTTGTACAAGTAAAATTTTCCAAAAGGAAAAAGCTCTTAGACTTAAAGGCTCAGGCATAGATCATGCATGCTAAAGCTGGGCCTAAGCATAATGCCGTTCGGATCTATCTTACTCGTCTCTCTACCTGTCTCAATCCACTGACCAGTAATTCCACATTGATCCATTCAAACAAATAATGAGGTCATTGTCATCAGTAGTTCCACATTGACCAAGCAATTCTTCACATGATCCGATCGATAACGTGGACATTACTGTTCATAACTTTCTCTCCCTCATCTCTTCTTCATCTAGAGAGCCATGGCCTTCGTTGTTCTCTCCGTATTACTACTGTTGACTTTAGCTCCTAACCCCCTACCAGTGAGTACTGCTCAAAACAAGCAGGTCAACATAACCTTAGGCTCCTCCATCGCGGCCGCCGACGGTGCCGGTTGGTTCTCGCCATCCGGCCGATTTGCCTTCGGATTTTACCCCAAAGGCCCGGCAGGCTTCGCCGTCGGAGTTTGGCTCGCAACAGTCCCCAATAGGACTATTGTATGGACGGCCGACCGTGATGATCCTCCCCTCACCGACGGATCCATCACCTTAACTTTTGATGGCCGGCTCACCTGGAGCGCCGCTGGTGGCCGAGGGAAGGACATATCCCAAACATCCGAGCCGGTCACCTCGGCTTCAATGCTCGACAACGGCAACTTCGTCCTTTACGGTACGAACCAACAAGTTATTTGGTCTACGTTCAGTTCTCCGACGAATACGCTCTTACAAGGACAGAGTTTAGTAACCGGATCGGAGCTATACTCTAGTGTCTCCGAAACCGATCCGTCGACCGGAAAGTACCGACTCAAGAACCAAGACGATGGCAATGTTGTGCTGTACCCCGTGGGCACGCTCGATGATGCTAACGATGGGTACTGGGCTACAGGCACTTTCCAAATCGGTTTCCCCATTACCCTTGCTCTAAACAGCAATGGCGTCCTATACATAACGGGCAATAACGGTAATTACAGTAAGAATTTGGCACAGGCTACGACATCTAGCGGAGTGGATACTTACTACCGGGCGATCATCGATATAGATGGGATTCTTCGGCTTTACTCACACACCTTCGCAATAAATAACGTCTCTACTGCGAAGGTCGAATGGGCAGCGCTAACCGATCGATGCTTGGTCAGGGGAGTTTGCGGGCTCAATAGTTATTGTGATCTCGGCCTTGATGGCGAACCCAATTGTCTTTGTCCGCCGGGCTTCGAATTCGTCGACTCGAATCAAATTTCCCGCGGTTGCGCGAGGAACTCCACCAGTGCTGGGGACTGCTCGGTGACGAGCTCGAACGGAGGAGGCGAAGCCGGATTGGCGATGGCTACCGTGGATAACATTACGTGGGTGGACATTCCATACTTCATTTTACCATCAACAACGAGCTTCGATGACTGCAGAGGTGCATGCTCGACCGACTGTTTCTGTGAGGCAGCACTGTTTCAGGAAAATGTATGCTCGAAACAAGTGCTTCCGTTGAAGTACGGACGGGTGGGGAGCAATGATACGCTATTCATCAAGGTAGGAACAATGAATGCCGGCAATCGAAGCACGAGTGACGTTAAGAAGAGACAATTCAGTTCTGGCGCTTTGATTACGACAGCAGTTTTAGCTTCCTTATTGGCGGTTGTGCTCGCCATCTGCGGGTTTCTTATCTATAGAAATCAAAGGGTCATGAGAAGGTATAGAAGGCCACTGGATCAGTATGGCGAGTCCAGTTTTGATGAGGAGACTCCATCGAGATCATTTTCTTTCCAAGAGCTAGACTCGGCAACAGATGGCTTTAGGGAAGAGCTAGGAAAGGGCGCCTTTGGGAGTGTGTTCAAAGGGACATTGGCGAAGGGAGAGAAGGTTATTGCAGTGAAGAGACTAGAAAAGATGGTAGAAGACGGGGAGAGGGAGTTCCAAAGAGAGGTGAGAGCAATAGGGAGGACATACCATAGAAACCTGGTGCGGTTGCTCGGCTTTTGCAACGAAGGCTCTAACAGGTTGCTGGTTTATGAGTTCATGAGCAATGGCTCGCTCGCGAATCTTCTCTTCGGATCCGAGAGCTGCCCAGCTTGGAAGGAAAGAGTTAAGATCGCATTCGACGTGGCCAAAGGGCTTCAATATCTTCATGAAGAGCTCGAGACCCGCATAATTCATTGCGATATAAAGCCTCAAAATATTCTCATGGATGGCTCGGGGACCGCAAAGATAGCCGACTTCGGGCTTGCTAAGTTGCTGATGCCAGATCAAACAAGAACCTTCACCGGGATTAGGGGCACGAGGGGGTACCTCGCACCGGAATGGTACAAAAATGGACCGATAACCGTGAAGGCCGATGTGTATAGCTACGGAATCGTGTTGTTAGAGATTATATGCTGTAGGAGGAGTATGGAATTGGAAGAGGCAGGGGAAGAACATAGTTTGCCAGAGTGGATGTATGAATGCATGACGGCAGGCGAATTAAGGCACGTAATCAACGATGAAGTCGTCGACATCGCCGAGTTGGAGAGGATGGTGAAGGTGGGGCTCTGGTGCGTTCAGAATGAACCCGTCTTCCGGCCTTCGATGAAGAATGTGATATTGATGCTAGAAGGTAATATGGAAACTTCAATTCCTCCGCCTCCAGCTTCTTATGCATGATGTCAGAGCGAGCTGTAGTCGCATAGAATAGTAAAATTTTGTGAAAAAGAATGAAAACTTCGGTAAATACATTCTTTGTAAATACTGATTCTGATGCCTGCGTTACCTTCTCATTTTCACACGCTTGCAGCAATCATATACTTTTTTATTTCGGATGTAATTTTAGTAATGCTGCACTAAGATACTAAGGTTTAAGCTCTCTTGATAAATTCTACTTTCTTTTCTTTACTAGATCTCATACACCAGAGCATAATATATACTTCTTTTTCTTACTTTATCTCATTTTATACAAAAACAAGTTTAGTGTAATAAATTCGAGCAATTTCGATATGACAAAGTCAATTACAAATTTCATTTTTTTTTTTTTTATCCAAGCTAACAAAATTCCTAATAAACAGGAGATCATTCAACACCCGCAAAAAGTGCATCATCATCCCTTGGCCTTAATTAACACTGTAAAAGGTCACTACAGAAACCTAACTTAGAACACAAGTGGGGATTCTATGCAGTAAATTAGCAAAAGTCATCAGAATAAAAACGTATCCAACCACACAGATAGATATTAATTCCGTGGATTATAAAGAGATTAATCCTCATCCGTCGTAAGAACAAAGCCAAACGAGAGGGAAATGGGAGGAAATTTGGGAGTATGGAACTGGGGAGAGTCGTGGGATGAGCGAACGAAAGGCCCAGATATCGTCTCCCCCTAAATCTAAATCCTACTATGGTTGTCTCCTGCTTAAAACGAACCCAGGCCGAACCCAATTGGGGTGTTAATCAACTCCCAGCCCACTAAGGGCCCAATAACGGCCATGGGCGTGCACAAAGACAAACATTAGGCCCGGATAGGGCTACGGCATGGGTATCCGCAGTTAATGGGTAGAAATAAAATTTAAAAAATTTGCTTAAATCCAATCCTTTGGAGACACTAGAGCGCACCTTTGTTTTTTATTTGAGAAAAAAATAACATACTACTAGCTTGAAAAAAATAAATAAATAAATAAATTTAGTTGAAAATATGAAATAATTAAATTTCAGATACTAATCATCAAATTCGATGGCACTTTTGTTGAGAAGCCCGTTAACTTGTTTTGTTGAGATAAGTTGGGGAGCCATATTATTAATTTAGTATTGAACCGCATATTCAGAGGGGGAGCCCAATAAACTTGAATGATGAGTTCCTTATTATGTTTTTTTTTTTTTTTTTTTTTTTTTTTGAAAATACTCTGTTTCTCTTGGGGATATTTGATATGAGGATGAAATGCTGAAAAATTAGCTTAATCTATCTAATACATGTTTGCATACAAGAAACTATAACTAGATGTTACACAAAATTAGGGAAGCTTAGCTTCTCCGGTGATGATTTTCACCACTATTTTATAGCATCAATGGAGAAGATCTTTAAGATGAATTGGGTTGCTTCATCTTTTGTCAATGTACATAATATAATTCATCTGATTTTGACACATATAAGTGGGAAGCATTAAAAAATTATTCAGACTTAACTGTAATATTGATGAGAAGCAGCAATACTCAAATAACTGATTATAGATGGACTAGCTATATTTTCTATGTAGAGGGAGGGAGTGTGCGCACTATGCCACTATCCATAGATAACATCAATATTTTGCTAGGATAATCCCATGCTCCCTTTTACACTAAACACATACTCTCGTGCGTGTTTTTGGCTCGTGAATTTTAGTCGCTAGGGATAGAGGTGACTTAATGATGCTTAACTTCTTTTGCTGTCTCGAGTAGATACTCGATACTCTATTTTTTTTTAGAAAAAAAGATGAATTTATTGAATATAGAAGAATTTAATTGCATGCTTATACTTACTTTAATCAAATTCAATAAATATGATGTATCGAATGTTTACTATAGTGTCACCGTCCATAGAAAAATACTGAACGAAAATATAATATTAGATGTGACTCAAAATCAGAATCGCTTCGATATTATGATTCAGGTTCGCCGACGGTTTCGCGGTGCGACTTCGAAATTTTGTGGATGTCTGTGGCGGCCCGAGCCTGAAACCCACCACTGACATCGGACGGGGGGTGCGGGGCGGAGCCCCCCGCGGTACGGATCCGATCCGCTAAGGAAAAACCCTAATTTTTTCCTTTTGTTTGCCCTAGAGAGATCGAGCGATTGTACGAAGAACAGAACTCTTGTATTTTTCCTCTTTTCTACATAGTGAAACCTCTCCTCATTCGCCCGTGGTTTTTTCCCTGTAAAGAGTTTTTCACGTAAATCTGTGTGTTGATTTTCTGTCGTGCAATTTTGGTTTTACTTTTCTGTCGTAATCGCCAATTGATTTTGTTTAGTTTGTGTGCTAGTTGCTAACATATAACATTCGTCATTCTCTTCATGTTTACAATTAACCAGACAGTTTCTTTCTGCATGCATGCTAGCCTTATCTCTTGCATGCCAATTCGTGGTGCTACACAAATAATTGAAGATGGCAGCCAATTATGATCGATGCTGCTTTCTAGCTAGCTATATAAACGGCATGCAGGAGGGACTGTTTGTAAGGCGACAGCGCAGACTAACAACTCAATTGGCTAGTGAGAGAATGACTAAGAAGGGAGATAATAAGTGTGGCCTCTTATTAAGGCCTCTCTCATCTCATCTCATCTACTCTCTTTGTAGTGTTTGTGTCTCTCATTGTGAGTTTCCCTCTTGAGACCCATGCAATCTACTCTAATTACCATTCTCCACCACCACCACCACCAACATTCACCTCCTAGTTACTACTACAGCAAATCTCCGTCGCCGCCACCACATCATCATTTTGGTTACAAGTATATATAAATCACCATCACCCCCTTCGATCTTTCCAACACTACAAATTAATCATCACCACCTCCTCCTATCTATAAGCATCACTCTCCACCACCTCCCTACCACTGCAAACCACCATACTCTCCCTCACCTCTCTACAAACATAAATCACCACCACCACCACCATCACCTTTCTACCACTATAAATAACCACCTCCCTCTCCTCCTGCATACCCATATCCTGATTAATTACCATCACCACCACTACGAAACACCACCTCCTCATCACCCTCTCTACAAATATAAATCACCTCCACCACCACCTCTTTACCACATGATCAACACACCACCTCCACCTCCCTTCCCCTACATATCCCCATCACATCCTCCCCGCCCCCTATAACTCACCACCCTAAGCTTCACCTCCTTAATTAGGAAAATGTTAGAGTAACAAGCCTTTTGCTTTTGTTAATCTACTTAGTAGGTTAATTAGTAATTAGGCACTTAATGAATTGACTCTCTATATATAGGACTTGAAGATACTCTTCAATGTGGTTCTTCATGACGCAGGAGCTTGATAGCAGAGTGAGGAGACATAGAGATCATGAATTAATTAATGTTGGTAGAGATTAACTATTGATCGGAGGGGTGCGTGGGGGCGCTATATATGTTTCATATATGTACTTCTTTCTGTATCAGAGTATTATGTTATGATTGTATGGTGTTCTTTGTGTGTCATCTTATCCAAATTGCTTAACTATTGAAATCCATTATTATAAAATTTCCTTCAGGGAAATAAAACCTGAAAAAAAAAATTAAAAAAAAAAATGCAGAAAAGATCTAAATTCTTCATCCTGCCAGAAAGGCCTGAGAAATAATTGATTAATAATTACTTATATGACAGTAACAGTGCTAGGCAAAATTCTCTTCGTCACTAGATCTTTATATATATCTTCTTGCTCTAATTCCATATTTTAATTTCGGGGTTGCGCTTATGGGCCAAATAAACTATCCTGGCTTGGTTGCTTGAAGGTGGTACGTGGCAGGCCCACAACCTCAATAAATTTATAACACGAAAATTAAATAAAAAATACTAATAACAATAATTTTAAAAATAAATAATACATTCAATTTTAAAAATAAAAATATTGCTGACTGATTTAAATCAAAAATTAAATTAAAATAATTCACAGTTCAGATATGCTCGCGTGTCATCTTACTAATAATCCATTAGTTATACTAAAGTTAAAAACATAACATTTTATAATATTTTATTTAGCGCGGTCATGCCATATCGCACTCCGCTGATTCGGCACAACCCATGTTACATTTCTACGTAGACTAATTAAGACCCATAAAATTTGCACCAATTGTCTCAGAAGAGATCGCAATGCACCTACCCAATTTTGATCAAGTCTTAACAAAGCAAGTCATTATTGGAAAAAACTGGCCCACTTACTTCAACATTTGTCATGATCTGTCGCTTGATCTACTTGTCTTCTTTTATGACCCCTTATTCAAATTCTTCTTCACCTCCTTCCAAGTCTTATTTTAGAGACACTCAAAATAACATGTGGCTTTCCTTGGAAACTGTTGAATAAAGAGGTGCTCTCGATCTCTTTCCCACATATCAAGCAAAAGAGAAAATATATATATATATATATATATATATATATATATATATATATATATATATATATATATATATATATATTGAGCTCAGTAGTCAACAATTGAAGCACAAAGTTAGGTCAAAATATAGGTTGTCATTTACCATCTATTTTTTCTACTAAAAACAAAGTATTATTTCACTGTCTAATTACTAACAACTAGTTTATTTACTCTCTACTCGTTTATGATTGAGTTAGGTATTATTACCCTTAAAATGCCATTTAGACCCTTAGATGTAGTCTAGATCATGGTTAAAGCTTTTAAATCCCTTTTTTTATAATTTTTTTATTACATTTTTGAGCTTGATAATTCTCAGCATCGTGCCCCAGGATTCACGCGTTATATTTTAATTCAAATTTATATTCGAAATCCTAAGGCGCAATAAAAAAAATTTAGCTGAGACCGTCTCAACCAATTTTTCATGAACCGACTTGTTTGGTTCAAAATAAAAAATAAAATTGATAAAAAAATTGAAATGAGCAGAATTTGAAAAGAAAATAATAAAATCTCTCAAATTAACCATCAGAATACATACGATTGATTCCTACTTTCAATATTTAAACATTTATTATTATTAAAAAATAATTAAAATTAAAATATAAAGTATAAAATTAATTTAAAATTAAGTTTGCTCCTCAAAATATAAAATTAAAATTATAGTTTAAATTCAAACTAAAATTTAAATATTAAAAATTTATATCAAAATATTAAAATGATAAGTCAAAATTTTAAATATGATTTTTAAAAAAAATTAAAATTGAGTGGATAATTGAAATATAAAATTAATTTTTAATTTGATTCAAATTCAAATTCACAATTAATTGTAAATTTAAATTTATAGATTAAATTCAAAATGCTTGATTAAATTTATATTTTAATTTAATTTTTAAATCAAAATCTATAATTTAAAATATAATTTCTAAACTTAAAACTATATTTTAATTAAAAATTAAAGTTAAAAAATAAATTTAATTTTAAATAAAAAATAATTAAAATATTTTTTAAAATATATTATTTGCTTATTCAACTTTCACTCCGGTCTAAGAGGGCGATTGGAGATTTTCATTTATTCCAAAATTTAAAATTAGAATAAAATTTCACATATTAAATATTCACAAACAAATAGATACGTGTATTCCGATTTTAATTTATGAGTAAAAAAAAAAAAAAAAAATCAAACACATCTTATAATAATAATATCAAAATAATTTTAATTATTATTATTTTTCTTTTTTTTGCTTTTGCAATGAGTGGGGGAAAGTGGGACAAAAGAATATTTTTTGCTTTAAATTAAATTCTTTCATGTGTGATTCGGCGGAGTTAATATTATATTTATAGGATCCGGGGAACACGGGTTTGATCGGTCACGGGCCTACGAAAGCAAAACAACCGTAGAAACTGATAGGATTGAATTATTAAAAAAAAAAAAAAAAAAAAAAAAAAAAAAAAAAAAAAAGGAATAACTCCAAATTAACATTTAATGCATTTTTCCTTAAAAAAAAAAAAAAAAAAAAAAAAAAAAAAGTGGGGGGCAACATTAATAGAGGGAGAGAATCGAGCGGCGTGGGAAAAGGCGATCACGAGTGAGACACCGAAATTTTATTCGGCCCCTACACCACAGTTGACCATAATATAATCATAATATAATAATCAGTCAATTATTCACTAAATTTTAAAATTTTATTATTAATTTAATTTTATAAATTTTAATTTAAAATTTTAAAATTTATAAAAATTATATTTTTAAAAATATATAAGCTAAATTTTATAAATATATATAAACTTTTTTTTTTACTAATTAGATAGTTCTCGCAAAATGTTATGATATAAAATAATGAATTTAATTTGGAGCAAAGATAAATACCGTCAATTTGCTCTCATGTTGTTTAGTGTGTTTTTATTTTATTATTTTATAGTTCAAAAAATTATATATTTATTTTATAATTTTAATGATTTACTGTTAAATAGAATGATTAAGTAATACTTTTTACAAAACACTATGTAAAACAATATAATATTTTACCAGTTTATGATTCCAAAAAAAAAAAATTAACGATCTTGTTTAACAATAGAATCTTATGGTAAAATTAAAATAAAAAAATAAAGTAAAAGATGTGCTAAACTATATATATAAAGAGTAAATTGAAGTTTCCCCTACTTCTTACTTAAAAATGTTGCTTTGAAAATTATTTTCACGGATATTTTGTTTTGGTTTTCCATCACTATATATATCATAATACTTAACTTTTCTTGTAAAACAATTGTTTTAAAATAATCCACTTTAGATTACTTTATATTGATTGGAAAATTATAACAATAGAATTTCTATTTTAATTGCTAATTTGTAAATAAAATACAACAAACAAAAATAAAAAACTTCATCTATAAATTTGTCCCTAGAAATAAATAATGTTCCAGCAAATCTCTCTACCCCATCCACCAATTGTTAGCTAGGTCAAAATTTTGACCCTCTAATTTTTTTCTCATATATCAAAATGGAATGAGCTTTTATTATTATTCTTGTACTGTGGACCCATGAAAAGTTTTCTGGTGAAGAAGAGCAAGTCCATAAACACCACTACCATGATTGAACATTAGGTCCAAATCCACTTATCAGAACAAAAGTTAATAAAAATAAATAAATAAAAAAATAGGAAAATTTGAATTCATTTACAATTAAGTGTTCTATGCAACATAATGGCCCTTGACCCCAACAACCCAACATTTAAATTGTACTCCTAGAACTACGTACTGATAAAAATTGTTATAAAGTTTACGTAAACAAAATTATTTGAATAGAAACTTATTACTTGTGGATGCAAATAAATTAAAACTGAGAAATTAACTAATAATATTATTAGAAATAAAGTGAATTTTCAACCATCAAATACAGATTCTTTACTTGTAGTCTGATCGGTCAAAAAATTAGTAAAATAATGGACAACTTTGGTGGTTGGATTGATGGGTGCAATTGTTAAAAAAAAAAAAAAAAAAAAAACAAGTCTTTTTATTATTGTTGCTTAGTTTAATTTTTTAATAAATAAAGCGGATAGTAAATTATTTTTTTATTAAAAAAATTATTAATCGAAATAAATTTACTTTAAACAAAAAAAAGCATTAAATCTTATCTTTGTATAGTAAAAATAATTTTACGTTCGACCGTCCCTAATGCAAATGATAAAAAATTTGATGGTTGCTATTTGAAATTCCGAATTCGAAAGTTAGTTATTTCATATTTACAGCAAAATTTAATTTAAAAATAATAAATAATATACTATATATATATATATATATATATATATATATATATATATATATATATATAATGTTATGTTAATTAAAGCTTAAACGTGGCAGTGCATGCGCGCCGAACTTAAAACGCTGCAAGTCTTCCGTCCAGTACAGCAACAAGGTCCGCAATCTCTGACATCTCCGACGGGCACTTTCCATTCGTCAGATCCAAAATATTAAAATAGTACAAAATAAATAGTAATATAATAAAAAATAAATTTGCTCCATTTTCCTCGCCGAAGAAGATGAAAAAGGTAATTAAGAAACTCTCCGGCTATATAAAGGGTCCGGAGACTCGTGGTGGTGCTACAACAATTAATCAACGTAAAGAGAGAAATTAAAAAGAGTCCAATGAAGCGCCTCATCACCTTCTACACTGCTCTCACCATCTCCTTAATCCTCGCCGCAGATTACTGCAATGCCGAGTACTCGCCTCACTACCCCCCACGTCCAAAACCATTTCCGAGAGTGCCCATCGTTGTAGCTCATCCTCCTCACTCCGCCGCCCCTCCTCTCCCTCACCATCACCACCACCAACACCAACACCAACACCACCACCACCGGCAGTACGCGCCGCCTGTCGTATCCCCACTGCCGTCTCCTTATCCGCCGCACCGCTCTCCTCCTCCTCTTCCTCCCCGCCACAGACATCCTTATCCTCCGCCGACACCTCCGCATGGCCTGCCGCATTACCCTCCCCCTACCTACAAATCCTCTCCTCCCCCACCCCACCCCTCCTACTTCAGTTCTCCCCCACCTCCACCTCCACCTCCGCTGTCGACAGTTCCGCCGCCGCATCGGCATCACTACGGGGCCCCGCCGCCGCCGCCCTACAACTGATTAAAGGACCCCCAACACGAATGAGAAGTACGTACGTACGTGGAGCTTGGCTTGTTGTTGTTGTTGTTGTTGTTGCTGCTGCTGCTGCTGCTGTTGGGCTACATTTGATGAAGAGTACTTCTAGTGGTGCATGTGTGGTTTAGGATTTACGTACGTAGTATCCGAGATTATGGAATAAGAGGGGAAGGTTAATTAGCATTACCGATCAGAATAAAGTCCTAGATTTGGTTAATTAGCTACAGTGTCCTTTCGTCCATTACATCGTAATCACTTTCCAATGCAGTGTTTGTTTTGTTTTGTTTTATGTTGTTTCTATTTGGTGCTCTGTTTCAGTTTCTTTGATTTTTTATTTTTTTATTTTTTTATTTTCTTGGTTCAACATGTTTTGGTTTGACCGAGACCATGTGGACCATCATTAACTAACACCGTAATCCCTTAATATTCGATGCACCATAAGTAAAATGAAATGCATTAATCATTAAGTTTAAACAAAACATGGTTTCAGACCCTGCATATATATAACCACAGTGCTTAATTAATGCAGGATTAACAAAATTAAGTGGCCAGCAAGAAAAAGCATGCACTACTTACTGACACTAAACTGGTACAAAATGCATAATTTCTTTGGCCACTACTATTAGCGCGATTGGCATATGACAAGAAAAAAGAAGTGCAAATAACTGCGAACTTTCAAAATTTAAACTTTTTACCTTTTTGTCCACTCGGTTCATCTAGTTCGTTCACAATAGCACTACTATATATAACATCATCAAGGCTCTTATAAAAATTAAGATCAAATTCTAAAAATCTCTTCCTCCGTAGATCCCTGCCTCAGAATATTTACAGAGTAGTAATTACTCAAGATCAACAAATCAGAGAGAGAGAGAGAGAAAAAGAAGAAGGAATTTACAGTAGAGAACCAAAGAGGATCCACATGGGTCAAAATTTCGCCTGCCTTGAAATTGACTAATTTCTAGTACAAATGCTTAGATACAATTAAAGTTCTGATACTGCTTCTAGCTCGAATCAAGTAATTGCTCCTGCATCTGGGGCGTTCGATGCCAGAAATGAACGGCGAGGATTAATTAATAGCTCAACTAATAAACCGAAAAACCCTAGGCATGCATCATGTGGGGGGCCCAAACTGGCACTATGGTCAAAGGCCTTGATTTCCAGCACAAAGCCAACCTACCCATCTCATGCTTCACCCCATACCCTCTATTAAACCTAGCCTGAGAAGCTCAAAGGAATGGGCCTAAAACCCACCAATCCACCAAACCCATCTCCCAAAGCCCACTTCTCCCCAGGCCAACATGCAACCCGGCCCACGCAGTCCTCTATTTTGGGCCCCAACATCTCCCTCTCAACAACCCTTACGCCCATTTTGTAACCCCCACAGAAGCTGCTGCTTCCGAGTGAGTCAACGGTAGCATAAAAATGGTGCAGCGCCTCGCAAAAGAACTCTGCAAATGAGTCGAACGGGCTCTTACTATATCTGAACAACTCATCCTCCACCAACACTAGCAATTTGGGACTCAACTTTTTTTACTCCAAAAAGAAAGCTTTTGAGACAAGTGTAGCTCCTGCTCGGGTATTTGCACTTGGTGCATCATGCAACTAACTATCAACGTTCTCTTAGTACTACTGCTCAGTTCAATTCTCTCCATATCTCCTCGGCCATTCAGTGAGATCCAATCAAAATGAAGCATTAAGCCGATGGATTCTGCGAACTCCAAAAGCCGTCCTTCACGACGGCGGTGATTAGAAGCGAGTGGGCCGGGCCCCGGCCCGCCAGGTCCGCCATCAACGGGGGCCATTGGATACCCTCCATGATAACGAAGTCGACGACGTGGACCTCGTTGTCACCGTAGGCGGCCTCGAGAATGGCCTGGTTGGCCGTGTAGTGCACGTACGGCGAGAGCTCCTGGAGCAGTTGATGGGCCGACATGTTGTGGGCCGAATCAGAATGGCCCAATTTGGACGCACAACGTAGGCCGTGATGGCCCATCCTGTAGCGTAGGCCGCGTGCGAAGTAATAGGCCAACCGATCGAAGGACCCGGTCGGACCGGCCAGGGCGAGGAGGAGGAGGCGGTCGAGGCGGTCGAGCACCGACCGGGCCCGTTTCGAGTCGGCGGACTCGACCGCCTCGGCTCCGGCTAAGAGTAGATCACTCAAGCTGTTCTCTTCCATGAGCTCCTCTTGAATCACCACCGTTGGATCCGTGCACCCCACTTGATCATCAGAGATTGGTGGTTCATCGTATTCCGCTGAGAGGGAGAAGAGGGGTTTGGGGATATGTAATGGCCTCCATTAATTAATGTCGTATATATAGTACTGAATTTGAGAAGAAAACCCCAAATTAAATTAAGCCACTTAGATATTCATCTTTCCTAGCTCACAATTGTTTTACTTCACAACTTTTGCGTTGGATTAATTCTCCTTTCATCTATCTTACTTTCGTTTTGTGATGCGTATAAACGAACTGTTGCTATGTCAAATAAGTTCATTCTAGCTAATTAACAACCACAATAAGAACATCCAAAATTTTATTTTACTCAATACCTGCGTGCTATGTCACGCTAAATTAACTAGCCACGTTTACTCATCATGTGCTTAATTTGTTTACACGATTACTCATTAATTAATTACTGATTCAAAAGGACTCAGCAGAGTTTTAACATCCATTTTTTGTTTTCTATTATTTGTTAACATTTTCCCTGTGTAAAAGAGTTCTATAGAAGAAGATTCCTACGTCTGCGTAGTTGTTTGAACTAGTAATTCATGATGTGACCTAATTAATTAGTACCTAAGCCAAGCAGAATATAAGCATTACGGCAAGTAATATCATAATTAATGGATATAATTCGGAAAAGATTAGGTAAAGGACTCTCACAAATGAGCATATATATATATATATATATATATATATATATATATATATATAATAAAGGCAAAGCTTTTTTATATATAGTTCATAAAAATATAGGAGGAGATCATTCATGGACACAAAACATTCAGATACCTCTTTTTATTCTGATTCTCCCACAAAGGGACAATTTCTTGATCACTAGACAAGAAAAAAAGAAAGGAAGTAGGAACATAATTCCAGTACTGTATGATTGAGTCCATTCACAGTTACATAGCTGTGTTGGTTAAGTATTATAAAGTGTATGAAAGCTAAAGCACTAATTGCCTTTCTTCTATATAGAGATGAATAAGCAAGTACAGTAATCTAACTTAATTAGATCCTTTCTGGGGTGTTTAAGACTTTAAAAGGATGTAGTACGTAGTGTTGATGCTCCCACATTGCAGTGCTGCATGTCCCATATATAGTACCCAAACAAAGTCCACATGTTGGTTGGCAGAGAATATGGATATCCTTCACCAACTATATATATATCAAGTAGGACAGATAGTAGTCGGGGGAAGCTTCTCGTGTGAACAGTAACAGGATCTCGGCAGCATGCAGTTTTGTTGATTTCAGAAAAATTATTAGCAAAGAAAGAAAGAAAGAAAGAAAGAAAGAAAGAAGTGAAAAACAGTTTCTGTTTCTTTCTGTGATAGATCTCGGCATCAAGTCAACTTAATTTGGTCTCCTAGCCCCCTTTTAAGTCTCAAGGAAAGTGAAGTCATTATGAAGTTTATTACTAAAGAGATTTTTCTTATTAGGTGGTGTTTACTGTTTAGATAAGTGTTGCTTCTACTAGTAGCAATGCTACTTATACATTCCAAATGAAATGTATAATGCATATTTTATTCATTCTCTAGTTATATTGAAGTGATTAGTAAAATTTATCTTATTTTACTATGGATAAGATATAAAATATATATTCTATTTGAAATGTATAAATAATATTTTTCTTCTATTAGAAGCTTTGTAAGTAAACTGATCCCAACAGCTTAGCTTCTCACTAGGGCAGCTAAAATTTCGAGTTTAATCTTTAATCTTCTGTTTTGAGCACTGAAGCATGTTTCATTTTTAGAAAATATTATTTGTACATCCTATTTGGGATGTACATTCGACACTCCACCCATTAAATGGGTGGGATGTGGTGATAAATCACTTCACAATTTGTACATGCTACACCCCATCTTATTTTAGAGTAAAATTTTTTTTACTGGTCATTTCGATGTGATCAGTAAAATTTATTTTATCTCAAAATAAGATGTGGTATAAAATGTACACTCTTCATGGAGTATACACTTATATACGCCCCTCCCACTTTCACCAATATACGGTGCTAAATTCCAACGGTTCCATAATTGGGTGAATTGTTTATTATCTTAAAATTCAAAAAAATAAATAAAAATAAAGTGTGAGGCGTCAGAGGAAAAGTTGAGAGAGACGTGGGCCGCATTATTCTTTTGTGGGGGAGGGATAAACATCACTTAGGATGTCAACGATTTTAAAATTTTATTCAAATATAAATTAAAATTGAATAAATTTATTTAATATTAAATAAATATAAAATTGTATATAAATATAAAAAATAAAAATTCGACGAATTTGAATTTTGATATCCGAACCCGATCCGAATCCGAATTAATTTTACGTTATATATATATATATATATATATATATATATATATATATATATATATATATATATATATATATATATATATATATTTGATATTATATTTAAATTTATATTTTAAAATTTTAAATTTAATATAATATATTTTGAAATATTACAAAAAAAAATAATTATTTCGAATTTTAAATTTTTGGTTGGATTCGAATTTAAATATAAATTTTTAAATTCCATCAAATTCGAATTTGGTAGTCGAGTTTGGATTTGGATTCGAATTCGAATTTTTTAAAATCCATCCCGAATCCGACTGGTTGACATCCTACATCCAGTTTTAAATACATTTGTTAACACAAGTTGGTGTTAATAAAATAGTTAGTTACTGGGTCGTTTTCAGTAAAATAGTTAGTTACTGGATCGTTTTCAGTCAATGTTAAATATACACTTACTTTGAGATGTATATCTTACATCCCATCCATCTAAAGATAAAAAAATTTCATCCAACATTTTAAAATAATAGATAAAATTTATTTTCTTTTTCAGTTTGCTGCGTCAACTTTAAAGCTGAAAAAATAGTGCTTGCACACAGGGCATTTGCACACGGCCTATAATCTAATCCAATTTAATTAAAAGAAAAGTACATTAAACATTGGAATATAGTGAGTATGTTGCAGTAACAATTTGGTGACATTCATTTCTGACACCATCCGCACAAAAGAGCACACTTGCTAGTTATCTTAAACTTCTATTTGATAGAGCTCACATCACTTCCTTTTACAATATAAAGTCGATCTTTCACAGCAAAGTACATGGATTAAGCATCGAGGATAAGAGACGAGCAAAATAATTTACCACTTAGATAAAATAGACTAGGTTGTACAGTACAGATCTCTTTACAGAGTTACAACAGAAAGATTAAACCTAATTTAAAAGTCTAGGAATGGTTATAGTCAACGATATCGCATAAATAGCATTACCCTAGAGTTTGGTCCTTTACTAATTGTGGGTCATCTACAGTCAAATATGCGCCTATAGATAGATATATTATCACAATAAATGATACAAACAACAACAATTTCCCAGTAAGATGTATCATCTGCATACAATATTCATGAACCATATTCTTCACCTGAGTAAGTCCATTGAGTATGCCTACATGAAATCCATCGAGTCGTTTAGAGACTGACCGCTAGTAGATTGGCTGTTTGAAGAAGCCTGAGACTGAGATGGATGAAGATGTGGAGGCCGATGACTGCCCAGCTGGGGCAACTGTTGCAGCTGAGGGATATAAGAGGGCATGGGTCGCGGAATCCCTCCATTAAAGGGATTGAGTCTCACATTTGGGAGTTGGCCGTTCGCTATCTTAAGCCGCTGCACTTCGTCTCTCAATGTCTCATTCAAGGCTGCATGGAATTAAATGAACTTTCACCTTTCACAAGAAGTATCCTTTAATGTTGCATTGGATTAGGAGAAATTTTATTCGGTCAAAAAACTCTGAGATCGCAGGGAAGTGTGACTAGAAAATAAAACTAAAGACATACCATCTCGAAGCTGAGCCTGTTGTTCCATAGCCTGTAAACGAAGTTTGAGCTCTCTGTTCTCAGTAGTTAAGCCGGTTGTTTCTCTCTGAATTATAAGAAAGTAGTAATTACAAGGAATCTAGAAAAATATTGAAAAACTTTGAAAATTAATTTGAAATATAATATTCCAAGTTTATAGTTCTGCGCTTGTAGGAAAAATAACGAATAGCAAAATGAAAAACAAGGAGATAAACAGGTAAAAAGAGTCAGATCCTGAAAATAACAACTGTACAGCAAACTATTCATTTCATTTGGTTGTAAGCTGAACGTGCCAGTTAGTTGAAAGAAGAAGAGATTTCTGACAAGTGCTGCAAATTTTCATAGAAATCAGAGATACTCTTAACAATGAATAGTGATCATACTAAAACAAGGTTACAAAAGAGATGGACTTTCTTGCCCGAATCTCTTCTAGTTTTCAGTGTAGAATGCTGGCATCTTTAGTCTTGTAGTGAGAACAATCGCTAGGGACATAAGCACAAGCTTTTCTGAATATTCATATATGTGCTAAAATGTAAAAAACTTGCCATCGCATGGCATGTACAGACCTACAACACTCCCAAACAGCCATTGAAGAAACTAGGATTTCATTTGAAAATATACTAGAATAATTTCCAAACTCTGGCCATTATATCATCTTGGTTAAATTACACTTTTGGTTCTCAAATTATGAGGCGGGTGACACTTTAGTCCTCAAACTTTAACTTGTTGTAATATCTGACTTGAACTTTGTAAAATATTGCAATCAAGTCCCGGTCCAATTTAATTGATTAAGGGCATGTTTGGTTTGAAGTATTTGAGAGTTGGAATTGGAATCGGAATAAGTCATTCCCATTGTTAGAGTTTGAATTAATGAATTGTCATTTTGATTTCCATTCCGAAGGGATTCGAATCCTTAAAAAATGACTCCCACCTTCGTAGTCGAAGTCTACTTTGATTTCGAAGTGACTAAAAAAATATTCTTTTTTCACTAATAATTATTTAAATGCAAATATATATTTATTAGATTAAATCATAATTTCAAATTTGAATTTGAAATATTAATTTAAATTTTAAATTTTAATTTCTTAAATTTTAATTTATAATTTTAAATTTAAATTTTGACTTTGACCTTGTAAATTCAAAATTTTAAGTTCAACTTGTAAGTTCAAATTATTATAAGTTTAAATTTAGATTCGAATTTTCATTACAAATTTAAATAACAAATTGAAATTTTAATAAAAATGTAATTTTTTGAATTTCATTTGAACATGATTCCGATTTTGATTTTGGTTCCTCTTATGAACCAAACAAATTGTTGTTTTTATCCATTCCATTTTCGATTTCAGCCCATTTCCATTCCTTTTCCGATTTGATTCCTTTTCTAAACCAAATGTGCCCTAAATGTTGATGTATCGCTAATGTGGCAGTAATGTGACATCTTAATTATCATTACGTTATCAACTATAATACTATCACATCAAGCCACATGAACAACACATCATCATCTAGTCAAATTGATTGAATTGTGAGAGTTGATTGTAATAATCAGGAAGTTTTAAGCCAGAAATTAGAACAAATTAGAGTTTAAGTATTAAAGTGTCACCCACCTTACAGTTTGAGGACCAAAAGTGTAATTTAGCCTATCTTCTTTGACTAACGTGATTCAATAGGGAGATGACTCACATAGAAAGGGCAGCAAACTTTTGGATCTACAAAAGAAATCCAGACCTTTCAGAAAGTCAAGAAAGATGTTAAGACGGAAAGGAAACTATTAAGATAACAAGATGTTAACTCCTTGTTGAAAGTTACTCAAGCGAAAAGCCCATGATTGGCCTCACTAGCATTCTTAATCCAAATATTTTCAATTATCCCAGTAACAACATTTCCAGCATTCCTACAAGTTATAGAATTTCGAACAGATATCTATCTTAGAGAAATGAATGAAGAAACCTTTCGCTGGTACCATCTAGATCAAGTTTCAGTTATGGGATGTACACAAAAAAAAAGAGAAGACAAGATGCTTTATTTATCAGGCACAGCTCGACAAGTTTTCAATAGATTTAGAAGATTGAGGTACTTGGTGTATACAGAAGACAACTTCTGATAGGATATAATACTAGTATGGTAGCCAGTCTTCATGAAACTGCATATAAGCATGCACCACATGTTTTTCAGATGTTTCAACTACGAAAACTATCACTGAAGCACGAGAGGAACTTAAAGACTGAATTAAATGATAATATTCACATCCAAAAAAAAAAAGGACAAAGCTATCACGACAGTAGCTCTCTAATAGTTCATATGACATAAACACTAACACGCACAGCAATATGATGAACCACAGATAATAAATCTAATTGGTAATACGTGTTGGCATGATTTCCTTGGTAAGAATTAAGAAACCAAAACAACGACCAAAAGCTAGACGATTGCCTCTGCATCATAAAGGACTTTAAATAGTAAATACTAAGCTACAAAATAAGTCGAGCTGTCCCGAGCTAGCAACATTATACCACTAACACTTTGGAATAACAATTTGCATATCAACCATTACTAAGCACTATCAACATCTAACAAAGCAAATGCACTACGAAATCCATTTAGTTCTTAACAACTCCTACCTGTAGAAGCGTAAGCTGTGCGGAGAGAGTGGTCGCCTCGGTCTGAAGTGTTTGCACCTTCTTTTCAAGTTCACCCGTGTAACGAATCTTCCTCTCCTTCGATCGAGCAGCCGATTGCCTGTTCGCAAGAATCCTGTTACACAAAATATAAACAAAGATGACATCTCAAGGAAAAAAGAAGTCTTCATACATTGAAACGAACTATTATTAGAACAGAATAATAAGAAGCTAATTAGCTATACATGATTTACAAGGAAGATCACATCAGTAGCTTTAGCTAACAAATTAGCAGAAATGATATACAAACACCCAAATGAGCCAAACTACATGTAGCCTAAAACAATAGACCACTTGCACAAAACTAAGTTCTGTAGAAAAATCCCAAATTTACCAAAAATTTGGAAACCTTAAGATCATATGAGTTGATTTAAGAGTTAAAATTCCACTGATTCATGCTGAGAATTCGAAAAAAGAGGAATAACTGATAGCTCACAAATGTTTTTGATGCAGTAGAAGAGTAAGAAAAAAAAAAAAAAAAAAAATCATGCCTTTTTGCTCTCTTTGGATCAAGCAGTGCCAACTCCGCGAGCCTATCATC
The DNA here is from genome assembly GCA_029168755.2 of Tillandsia fasciculata. Lineage (NCBI taxonomy): Eukaryota > Viridiplantae > Streptophyta > Magnoliopsida > Poales > Bromeliaceae > Tillandsia > Tillandsia fasciculata. Next base: position 20,613,082 of record CM054946.1, on the reverse strand, counting down.
GGCCATCGCCTTCTTCGCGTAATCAAACGGCAGAGGCGCCGATTCCCCCTCGAACGGCGAGGTCGACCCGTCCATCGACGCCCCTCTTCGGTGGTGCGGCCTCTTCTCCATCGCCCCTCCTCCACCGCCGCCTCCTCCTCCGCTGGTTCCCGCGCTCGGAAACCCCAAACTCTCGAAGAACGCCGCGTCTACCGAGAGGCTCCTCAGATGCGCCCCTCCCGCCACCCGACCTCCCCTCCCCTGCTCCGACGCCGCCGGATCCGCCCTTCCGGCGTCGACGGGGACTGCTCCGCCGCCGCCTCCAGAGGCGGCGGCGGCGGCGCCGGTGGATGTGCTATCATCGGAGAGGGAGGGGAAGTCGATGTCGGAGATGGCGAAGTCAGGGTCGGAGTCGAAGAGGAAGTCATCGGGGAGGCGGATGAACGTCTCAGAGTGGGCGCGGCGGTGGCCTCCTCCTCCTCCTCCTCCGCCGCCGCCGCCGAGGGGGCGGGAGCTAGGGTTAGGGTGGGCGGAGGGGATTTGGGTGGGGACGGAGAAGCGGGGTCCGGTGATGTCCATGGTGAGCCGGGTCCACGGATCGAGAGGACGATGCGGGAGAGGAAGCGCGGGGGCTGGGGAGCAAAAGCGGCGGTGATCTTACCAGCGAGTACCGGCATCAGACAGAGCTACCTGCTGCATTGGACTCTTTTTTGGAGTGCGTGTGAGTGCTACAAACGCCAGCCGCAGAAGCGGAAGGCGCGTTCCTTCGGAACTAAGAAAAAAAAAAAAAAAAAAAAAAAAAGAAGGAAAACAAATAACCGTGAGAAAAATATCCCTGTAATGATAGTTCGGATAATTTGAAATAATGAATTTTTTACTATTTTTATATATAATATTAAGGAAAAACTAAGTATACACCTTATTTGAGGTGTATATCTTACAATTGGCTAGGTGTAAAATATACACCCTAAATAGGATGTACATGTAGCATAGCTCTAATATTAAAGAGCATTGCTACTATACATCTATATTTTTCGTATTAAATTTAAATGAAATTTTATAAGATTTGCATAGATCGACATGTAGCCAGTAAAAAAAATGTGTGGATATATAGTCTCTGAAGGCTACATTTGATTTTGCTATAAGCTAAAAGTGATTATTTCTGTAATAAATATAAGTTCAGATACAAGTAAAAATTAAAGTAATTTTGTGTTTGGTTGATAATAAGAATTGTATTGGAGATAAGAATAATTATATTTGGTAAGTTAAAAACGAATAAAAAAAATAAAAGAGATTAAAATTTTAATTTAAAATACAAATTTTACTGATATATTTTTAAATATTGAATTTAAAATATTTTTTAAAAAATTTATTAAAATTTATATTTTACTTATGCACAAAAAAAAAATATTAAAAAAAAATAGTTTTTGAAAATTTTTAAATTTTTAAACATTTAAAATTTTGTATATAAAAATATATAAAAATTTAAAAATTTAAAAATTTAGTATAAATTTATTAAAAATTAAAGTTAAAAATTTAAAAATTTATATAATTTATTAAAAATTAAAGTTAAAAATTTTAAAAGCTATAAAATTTTAAAATTCTCTAAATTTAAAAATTTATAAATATTAAAAATTTTAATTTTAATTGTCACAACAAATTATAAAAGTGTGACCAAAAATTTTAATTTTAAAATTTATATAACTTTAATATATTTTATAAAAAAAATTGTATAAATTAATAAATTATAAAAAAAATAAAAAATAAAAATTTTAAATTTATTAAAAAATAAAATTTAAAATTTAAAAAAATTAAAAAATAAATAAATTTTAAATTTTATAAATTTAAATATCTTATAATTTAAAATTTTTAAATATTTTTTTTTAAAAAAAAAAAAAAATGTAAAACAAAATTTTCCACCTGTTGGGAGAACAACTGTTTCCCTTTTTTTTTTTTTTTTTTTTTTTTTTCTGGTATAAGGGGGGATAACCTTTATCCGCCCCACCACTACCCAAACATACCTAAACTGTGGAGATAAAAAGTAAGAAAACGGTCCACATACATCCAGGTAGTTGAGATAATTTTAGTGCTAAATTATGCACGTGCGATATTGCGGCTCTTGAATTTTTATTTTTTTTAATATTTTATTCAAATTTTATAAATTATTATAATTAAGTATCATAATATAATATATTTGATTAAGTATGGACGTATTACTTTATGTAAAAATAATGCGGTAGTTTAGTTATCATTCCATCATTAATTACAATATTATTTTATCAATTCCACATCAGTGATATTTAATATTTTGTCAATTAAATTAGACTGTAAAATTTCGTTACAATAATTCAAAAAATTTAAGTTATAAATTATAATAATTAAAAGTTAACAAACAAAATGTTATGCATCATATAATTTGATGATTATTCCATATAAATCATATATCCCACCTATTTAATAGATAAAAATTTTCAATAACTATATTTGTATTGCTATAGCTACTAACCAAACTTCACCTACTGAATAGATGGTATATAATTACACCCCAAAAGAAATATATTGAAATATATTGATAGTATTGCTCAAATGATTACTTAGTTTTAATTTAATTTTAAAATAATAAAATATAATCTGTATATTTATTATTTGGCAGTTCTTGCTTCCCGCGTGTCGCCCTTCTTTGGGCGTTCTCTCTCTTTCTCTTCTTTGTTTTCATCTTCCATCCGCTCCAACCTAGGGTTGGTTTTGACGGTTCGATGGCGAATTGGTTCCGTGCGCCTTACCTCCTTCCCATGTGCCATCCTTGCTCTTTTCTAGGACATTTACTAGGATTGGTTTTGACGGACCGATGACGGATCGGTTCCGTGTGCCTTACCTCCTTCTCATACCCTTGCTCTTCTCCAGGGTATTTACTAGGGTTGGTTTTGACGGTCCGACGGCGTTAATTACCTTCTACCCCATGCGCGGTCTTTACTATTCTCTAAGGCATTTACTATTTGGTGGTGCGGATTGCATGGATGGTTGTGATGGATTTTGGTGGTTCCTTCTTGCTTCCGCGTCGCCCTCCCTCCTTATGCTCTCTCTCTCTCTCTTCTCTGCTCTGCTTGAGGGTTCGAGGGCTGTTCGACTGTGGAATCTGATGCTTCTGTTCTCTTGTTTTAATAAATTTAACCAAGTTTGTTCAATGAGGAGATCTGATTGAAAGGAAGGACCAGCATTTTTCTTGTGTGACGTGTCAACTGCATAGACCTGAGAACATACCGGGCCGGGCCGGGCCTCATTCTCGTAGAGTCTCTGATTTTCGATACCGGGCCGGGCCGGGCCTCATTCTCGTAGAGTCTCTGATTTCCGGACCGATTTATTTTATCTGCTTCGGTCCTTAATTGTTACACTTGTGTCAGATTTGGGCCGTGTTCAAAATAGTTGAGCTTGTTACTTTATTTTATTTATTTTTTTTCGGGCCCAGTTACTCCATCATTGTTGCTTAGTTCATCTCTCCTTGAATAAAACGGTAACATGCTGTCTTTTCCTAAAAAAAAAAAAAAAAAAAAAAAATAGTCGAGCTTGGTCGAATCAAATAGAAAATCCCGGCCAGGCCCAAATGCATTACCTTCTTTGAACCTACGCTTGGAGACCCAACCCGATGAACTAACCGGGTTGGGCCTGACTTGACCCGCAGAAATTTGGATAACTTGTTAAGAGAAAGATAGCGCGCTATCCAAAATAATTAGGTTTCAAACTTTAAAATTTAGATACCCACCATTAAGTATTTTGTCTTCTGCATTAGAAATGGTCGGTGTTAGTGTTTGCACAATTCATATTTGCAAGCCTGATCGTCTACTTGAAACTTGAAAGTAATACTAAAAAAATTGAGAACTTTCTCCAGTGTTGTTCTCAGTTCTATCTCTCCCCAGCCAGGCTTTCAGTTTAAACTAATGTTGTCCTCACAATAAACTTAAAAGAAAACTGCGCTATTAGCATGCGATGTGTATCAACGATGTTCCTTATATTCTAATTCAACTATGAACTAAAAATGAAGATTTAAAATAAAACAAAATCAAATCAAATGCGACTATAGGTCTCAACAAATTCGACTTAAGGGTCTCTTAACTTAGATTCACCAAATTGAAAGTTATACTCTTACTTAGATTCACCAAATTGAAATTTACTTTTATATGTAAAATCTCCTGTGTCTTGACCTAAAATCTGGGCCCCTCCATACCCATCCACCTTTGACCTCGGACTTTGGACCAACTTGGATATCCACTTTAAATTCAACAAATTAGGTACAAGCATAGAGTAGAGCTATATATGATGTCTTTTTGCATAATATACACCATTGGCTCTTAAATCAAGTGATTTGAGATAAGGGGATGCAACCACTAAGGCAGCTCTTCGCCCAGTAAAGTAGGAGCCACAATGCCCCCACTATGGCTGAATATACCAGCACTAACTCAATGGAGATCTAAAGTAGAGAGACATGATAAGAAAATATTTATACCAATGTAGTTTTATTTGAAATTGTAGATAGAGTGCGTTACACGTAATCGTAATTTTAAAATATTTTATTTGTTTCTATAAAATAAATGATAACGTGTCGTACATATCATACTAGAAAATAATTTATGTGTTCAAAATAAAAAAAAAAAAATATTATTTATATGCTTTCCTTATTTCTCTCTTCTTTTTTATTTTTTCCTTTTTGTATTTTTAGTGCTAGACAACTCTCAATTCAAAGGGCCCTAAATAATTTAAGAATGGTGGTGTGGCTTTCGTGTGGAATGCACACTCCCTACTCACTAACTAATATTATATATATATCTCCTCATACCTCTCTCTCTCTCTCTCTCTCTCTCTCTCTCTCTCTCTCTCTCTCTCTCTCTCTCTCTCTAGAAGTGCTGGCCTATTCAGCTATCCATTATAACTTTCCTTTTGTTAATTCTTATTTTTATCTGTGGAATAAATCTCCTTTATCTCTTAATCAAACAAAGTTTAATTAATTGGCGAGAGAATGATCATCAATACTGGTCTATTCACAATATTCGTTATTTGTTTAAAATGTATCATGATCAAAGAGGAGAAGGAAAAGCATCAATAACTTGACACGATTCTTGTTGAACCTTAGGAATTACTATAAATGGAGGTAATATATATATATATATATATATATATATATATATATATATATATATATATTATAACCTTAGGAATTACTATAAATGGAGGTAATTATATATATATATATATATATATATATATATATATATATATATATATATATATATATATATATATATATATATATATATCCCATTATCCCTCTTATAATGAACAGCACTGCATGTACATGTGTTTTCTCTTTGTTTATTCTTTTTGGTTGTCGTTGTTGCCAGAATTAGATAAATTCATGACAATTTAATCATGGAGGGACCTTTGAGATATCATAAAGGTTACAGCTACTATATTCCAAGAAAAAAAAAAAAAAAATCGAGATAAGATAACTTATGAATCTTTGTTAACCCTAATTTTTTTTTTTTTTTTTTTTTTTTTTTGGAATGGGAAAATTTTCCCCCGATTTCTTTTTATCAAGGACAACATCTGTAGTCATGCTGCTATAAGGATGCAGTGTTTAATCCATCAAGTGATTAACACAAATGAAACCTGCTGGTTAATTTACTAAAATTGACAATACAATGAGATATATAGTCTTGATAGGTGGTCCATCTGGTATTTGGAGTTGGATTGAGCAGAACAAGATGACGCACGAGTGATATTAAAAGAAAATTAACGAGGGACGTTTAATAAGTTGAAAGGCATTGAAAGATAGATGCGAGAGATTATGTTGCCAAATTTGAGCAGTAGATAATTCTATTAGTATAGAATTGAGCATAATCAGATTGAAAAATCTATTGTATTTAAGTGGACTTATAGACCTCTTGCGCAAACATAACTTTAAAATCGATAATTATTTATTTTAAAATCACTCTCTCATCCTACTTTATATAATTTATTCACGAAAGTTAAAAGGAGTAAAATGACTACTCCAGAATTATTAGAGTCTTTTGAGCAAACATTATCTTTTCCTAGTGTCCAACCAATTCCACTAACTACAGCCCCAGCAAACCACTATAAAAGAACCCCACAGCTCGGCGTGTGCTCCCCACACTTCTCTCTTAGCTAGCCCCTCCCTTCTCCTCATTCCCACACACTCACTATAGTTTAATCTCTTCACCAAACTCTCTCTAATTCTATCATCATGGCCTCCCTCAACGAGACCAAGCTCACCATTCCCACCACCGTCGATCCATCAGCGGCACTTACACTCGATCTCCCAACATTGGAGGAGGAGGACGCGGCCGACGACATGTCGCAGCGCGCACAGTGGCTCCGCGCGGCCATTCTGGGCGCCAACGACGGCCTGGTCTCGACAGCCTCCCTGATGATTGGCGTCGGGGCCGTGAAGGACGACGCCCGCGCGATGCTCCTCTCGGGCTTCGCGGGGCTCATCGCGGGCGCCTGCAGCATGGCCATCGGGGAGTTCGTGTCCGTGCACTCCCAGCTGGACGTCGAAGTGGCCGAAATAAAAAGAAGAGGCGCCGATAAAGAGGCGGCGGGGCTTCCGCGGCCGGTGCAGGCGGCGGCTGCATCAGCGTTGGCGTTCGCGACGGGGGCGATGGTGCCGCTGCTGGCGGCGGGGTTTATAAGGGGGCATAGGGTGAGGGTGGGGGTGGTGGCGGCGGCGGCGAGCGTGGCGTTGGTGGTGTTCGGGTGCGCTGGGGCGGCGCTGGGGAGGGCTCCAGTGGGCAGGGCCGGGGCGAGGGTGCTTGTGGGAGGGTGGGTGGCCATGGGGGTCACGTTTGGGCTCATGAAGCTCTTCGGCTCTGCAGGGCTTTAAAAATCTTTATGTACGCAAAAAAAGTGTGGATGAACGTAGTTGCTAGTCAGTATTAAGCGTACTTAATTACGTAGTAATGATTTCGTTTTCGTCCGTCGCGCCGCTTTCTATGTAGACTTTCAACTCTTTCTTCTTTTTGGTGGTGGAAGTCTGTGTTTGGTGGGGGATCTTATTCTCAGGAGAAGTGTACTAATGGAAGTACGAAAGTTCTCACTCCTCTTGCTCTATTTGTCATTAGCGCGCCCGACAGCTTGAACGGCTCAATTTAAATTAATTCATCCAAGACTAAGGCCACATCAACGTTAACACAAATAATAAAAATTTTGATAGTTGATATTAGAAATTTCAAATTCAAATTTTTATTATTTTATAGCCTAGGACTTCATATTTCAACTAAAATTATTTTTTTAGAAAAATAAACAAAAAAATATTAGGAATACCACTGAATGATAGGATGCATGGGAGATTTATACTTTACTAGTAACGTGTACATATAATTAATATTTTTCTTAACTGTCTTTGAAAAAAGCAAAACATAGTAGTACACAAATTAAAAATTTTAACCCATCGTTTATTATATACTTGTGCAATTTTGATTAAATTAAAAATTATTAATTTTGTACACAAATTAAAAATTAAAAACAAAAAGTACTGCTGTACATAGGATCCTTATGCAATTTTGATTTGTTTAGTTTGCGACCTTAGGTTATACTTAGAAATAGAACAAGTCAAATCATTTTGTAATTTTCTTTTGCTTTTTTCATTTATTATTTTCATCTTATATATAGAAATATTAATGGGCCACACTTCGGCCCATGGTTGATGCCTCGTGTTTTGGTCCGGCCTTCTGGTACTAAGACTATAATAATATAGATTTAGCCCATTTGGTCCTATTCTTAATATTGGGCTAGCTTAAAATAGGCCCATATTTTTTAGTCTCCAGGCCTACCGAGCCGAGATTTGATGGATTAGGGCCCATATTACTCTGTAGTATTACGCTAGTTGGGCCTCTTGGCCCAAATAGTCCATCTCCCAAAAATAGCTCAATATTATAATTTTCTTTAGGATTTAATAACCTTTTTTTTAAAAAAAGAATTAATGTTTGGTTTTAAATTATCGACATCTTATCCATGAGCTCCAGAAATATCAATGCGGTACTTCAAATTATTTCATAATTTATCTCAAAATATAATTGATTTTTTTTTTTTTTTGAGAAAAAGGTAGCACGCTACCCGCTTCATTCATAACGAAAATGAATTAAGCTAACAAGAGAGAAACAGAGATAGCAAGGTCTCAAAAAAAGCTGTAAACAAAAAGAAACAAACAATAACAAAAGAGAAAGAAAAAGAGATCGAGGCGAGAAACAAGCAATACCGACCACACGCCCACCTCTCACTTCAAACCTTCCCACAGAAGTAGGTCTCTTCTTACCCAACTAACGGCGCTAATTGGATCGGTGTTAGCATGGCGAAAGATAGAGTTATTTCTTACAGACCAAATAACCGCCCAAGTCGCCGAAAGGACCGTTAGCATCTTATCCCTACCCGCCGACTCCTTCGAAGCCAACCCCCTCTCCCAGACACCACGAGCAGTTGCGGCGTCGTTCTCGAGCCAGATGGCACCGTCACCCATTCCCAAAACGAAACGCAAGAAAACACAACTGACAAAAAGGTGATCAACAGTCTCGTTCTCGAAACCACAAAGCACACAAAGAGTGCAACCCCACCCATCCCCTCTTGACCAGATAGTCAGTTGTGGGAAGACGACCTTTGAGCACCAACCATACGAGAATCTGTACTTTGATCGGCGTCCGCAGACTCCAAAGCGACTTGGCGTACAGATCCTAGTGCCCCCGTCACTAAGTACCGAGTAGGTAGACTTAACGGAGAAAACACCCTTATCGTGCCACCTCCACCGCACAACATCGTTTCCGGCCCCTAAAGTGACCCCCGCCAGCAGCACCTTAAGCTCCGACAACTGTCGAGCGCAGCCGGTTCTCCGTCGCCCCCCTGGCAAGGCTCCACGCAGGATTTTCCTCCAATTCCATCCGTTACACCGAAAGCACTCGCTAACACGTAAGGATTTCTTCTCCACGGAGTTAAAAACCTCAGGAAAAAGAAACTTTAAGGTCAACCCGCCACACCATCTATCTGACCAGAAGTTGATAGATTTTTCGTTCCCAAGTTGGTATGAAACCCCACCTCGGAAGCACTCTTTAATGCTGATAACATCCCTCCACCACTGTGATGCTGACCTAAACGCTCTCCCCTCCCACAAAGGTTTTCACTTCGCGTAGTATACCGTTCTAATCAAATTGGTCCATTGAAGCTGAGGGTTCGTGAGAAACCTCCACCACCATTTGGTCATAAGTGCGTCGTTCATCAAGCTTAAGTCTAGAATCCCCAGCCCACCTTCCATCTTTCCCCTGCACATATTCTTCCAAGCGACTAACCTCCCTCTCCTATTCAGGTGTGAGTCCCCAAACTAAAAAAAATCCCTTCTGAGGGCCTCGATCTTCTTTAACACCCATATAGGAGCTTTGAAGATAGATAGAAGGTAGATTGGGATGTTGGTTAGGACTGCGTTCACAAACGTAAGTCTCCCTCCTCTAGACAGGAGTTTGGCATGCCAGCCGTCGATCCGTCTACACATTCTGTTGATGACCCCGCTCCATTCCTCTTTACTCGACTTCTTGATGGATAGTGGCAGCCCGAGGTATCTCGTCGGAAAAGATCCAACCCTGCAATTTAGGATATTCGCCAGACTAGCCGCTTTATACTCGTGACTGCCTGTATAGAATAATTCAGATTTCTCCTTACTAACTTTAAGGCCCGACGCCCACTCAAAGAGTAGCCACAGGAATCTAAGGTTCCTCACATACTTCTTCTTAGCTTCGCAGAAAAAGAAGGTGTCATCCGCATACTGGATTAGCGGGATCCGACAGTCGTCAGTCGGCCCTACGCCCCTCAAAAGGTTATTTTTGACCGCTTCATCCGCCATCCTTGCAAGACACTCAGCCACCATCAGGAACATATAAGGAGCTAGAGGATCACCACTTCTCTCTTAGTTTTGAACCAGTTGGTCACATACCCGTTAACTAACACCGCCGCTTTAGCATTTTCAACACACTGTCGTATCCACCCACACCAAATGTCAGGAAAACCCCACCAATCCATAACTTTCCCCAGGAAGGCCCAATTGATTCTGTCATACGCATTCTCGAAGTCCACTTTCACTCCGACACCTTCGTTCTTAGTTCTACCTCCCCATCCAACGAGTTCGCAGGCCGTAACAAAAGCGTCGGAAATATTTCTCCCTTTAAGAAAGGCGGACTGAGAGTGTGAGATCAAAGACTGTAACACCGGCGCTAATCTGTTAGAGAGGACCTTTGAAATAATCTTCTGTATGCCGTTCAGCAAACTAATCGGACGAAAATCACTAGCTTTCGCTGGCCCCTCCTTCTTGGGGATCAGGCAGACAAAGGAATAGTCGATGGGACCTATGAAGCATCGACCCTCGTGCAGGTCCAGAAAAATTTTTTCGACGTCATTTTTAAGGGTATCCCAAAAAGTTTGGTAAAAACTAAGGGGAAAGCCGTCAGGCCCAGGAGCTTTGTCCCCCCCTAGCTGGAACGTCGCTGCCCTGATCTCTTCAATATTGAAGGGAGCAGAGAGCTTCTCATGGTCAGCATCGGAGACACGACGTAAGCGAAAAAGTTCACTCCAGTCGCCAAAACGCTGCGGCCCAAGGTCGGCGGGGGCGAAGAGCTCCTTAAACTTCTGAAAGAAGTACGCCATTTTTTCCCTATCAGCTCGGATAGTTTTTCCGTCATCTTCGATCACCCCTATCTCGTTTGCACGTCATCACCCCTATCTCGTTTGCACGCCTTCTGCCGTTAGCATAGGCCTGGAGAAATTTGGTGTTACCATCTCCCTCTTTCAGCCATCTCTGCTTTGCCCGTGTTTGTAAAAAAATTCTTCATCATCCAACACCTTGCCAAGCTGATTCTTCAGCTCATCTCTTCTGTCGAGCAGCTCCGAATCGAGATCCTAGATTTTGAACTCATTAATAGTCAAAAGAGGAGTAGTCAGTTGCTAATTGGAAAAAAAAAAAAAAAATCATCTAGATTTTCCTGGATTTACAAATTTGCAAACAGATAAACAATAGGGAAAAATATAGCACAATATGAATCAGTATGTTGTGGCTTATGGACATGATCACCACTCTCTTTACCTTGTAATAAAGATGCAAAATGGTCCATGAGAACAGCATGCACATTAGTTCAGTTTTAGTTTGGATAATAATGCATTATTAATAAAGAGTGAATACTAAAACCTTTTAGGGACACCCCATGAGCTTCCCCTGTGATTTCCAACCTTCTCATCCCAGAAACTATTGCCCACGCCTGGTCTACGAGTTCATCTCATATGTCACATCCAATTTTTTTCATCAATCAATGTTTGATCATGTCTCTGTAGTATTTTTTCAAAGCACGTGTTCTAAATTATATTCTGATTTTAGACGATTAATAAGATATTTCGGATATACTGGTTGTAGGCAATAATTTTCCTTCTTATTCCACACAGAGTTCATAATTCCTCCCCCTACCCCTTCATTTTAGAGAGAGAGCACATGAACCCATGTGCACTTCCTACAACATGTAACCGTATCAACAGCTGTGCTTAATGCACTAATGATGCTTAACAAACCTCCCTTGCGCACATTTGGGACCCACGTATCCACAAAAGGACTTCACGTTTGGTGCTCTAAAAGGTGGTTTTATTCGTTAATTATTTGAAGATCCCAATGAAATTCTGTCATACACTTTCTCGAAGTCCACTTTCACTCCGACACCTTCGTTCTTAGTTTTACCTCCCCACCCAACGAGTTCGCAGGCCATAACAAAAGCGTCGAAAATATTTCTCCCTTTAAGAAAGGCGGACTGAGAGTGTGAGATCAAAGACTGTAACACCGGCGCTAATATGTTAGGGAGGGCCTTTGAAATAATCTTCTGGATGCCGTTCAGCAAACTAATCGGACGAAAATCACTAGCTTTCGCTGGCCCCTCCTTCTTGGGGATCAGGCAGACAAGGAATAGTCGATGGGACCTATGAAGCATCGACCCTCGTGCAGGTTCAGAAATTTTTTTCGACATCATCTTTAAGGGTATCCCAAAAATTTTGGTAAAAACTAAGGGGAAAGCCGTCAGGCCCAGGAGCTTTGTCCCCCCCTAGCTGGAACGTCGCTGCCCTGATCTCTTCAATATTGAAGGGAGCAGAGAGCTTCTCACGGCCAGCGTCGGAGACGCGACGTAAGCGAAAAAGTTCACTCCAGTCGCCAAAATGCTGCGGCCCAAGGTCAGCGGGGGCGAAGAGCTCTTTAAACTTCCGAAAGAAGTACGCCATTTTTTCCCCATCAGCCCGGATAGTTTTTCCGTCATCTTCGATCACCCCTATCTCGTTTGCACGCCTTCACCCCTATCTCGTTTGCACGCCTTCTGCCGTTAGCATAGGCCTGGAGAAATTTGGTGTTACCATCTCCCTCTTTCAGCCATCTCTGCTTTGCCCGTGTTTGTAAAGAATTTCTTCATCGTCCAACACCTTGCCAAGCTGACTCTTCAGCTCATCTCTTCTGTCGAGCAGCTCCGAATCGAGATCCCAGATTTTGAACTCATTAATAGTCAAAAGAGGAGTAATCAGTTGCTAATTGGAAAAAAAAAAAAAATCATCTAGATTTTTCTGGATTTACAAATTTGCAAACAGATAAACAATAGGGAAAAATATAGCACAATATGAATCAGCATGTTGTGGCTTATGGACATGATCACCACTCTCTTTACCTTGTAATAAAGATGCAAAATGGTCCATGAGAACAGCATGCACATTAGTTCAGCTTTAGTTTGGATAATAATGCATCATTAATAAAGAGTGAATACTACAACCTTTTAGGGACACCCCATGAGCTTCCCCTGTGATTTCCAACCTTCTCATCCCAGAAACTATTGCCCACGCCTGGTATACGAGTTCATCTCATATGTCACATCTAATTTTTTTCATCAATCAATGTTTGATCATGTCTCTGTAGTATTTTTTCAAAGCACGTGTTTTAAATTATATTCTGATTTTAGACGATTAATAAGATATTTCGGATATACTGGTTGTAGGCAATAATTTTCCTTCTCATTCCACACAGAGTTCATAATTCCTCCCCCTACCCCTTCATTTTAGAGAGAGAGCACATGAACCCATGTGCACTTCCTACAACATGTAACCGTATTAACAGCTGTGCTTAATGCACTAATGATGCTTAATAAACCTCCCTTGCGCACATTTGGGACCCACGTATCCACAAAAGGACTTCACGTTTGGTGCTCTAAAAGGTGGTTTTATTCGTCAATTTTAAGATCCCAATGAAATTCTTTATCCTTTTGATAATTTTTTTTTATTTTTTTATTTTTTTTTTTGCCTTTGAATTTGATTACTCTGTGAACAACTACTTGAGAAAATGGAGAACTAATGAAAATTGCACCATTTGGTAATTTATCTATTTCAATTAACTATTCGACCCAATGTCTACAAAAAATTATAACTAATTATATAAATTGCATGTTTTTTTTTTTTTTTTTTTTTTTTGTTAATATTAAGATTAAAAATATTAAAAATTAGAGTCAAATGGTAGACTAAAATGAATTGAAAATTTATATAAATTCCTCTAACATTCTTAGTCAAACACAAATTGAGGAGACCTATTCGGTTCAAGAAGATCCTTAACGGTAGTAGCAAACTACGACCCAGTGCACTCACTATTTCAAGATCCGAAAACCACGAATAACTAAACACACCACAAATCGTAATTAATTACTACATAATAATAATAATAATAATAATAATAATAATTTCTAAAAATGAGCTGGGGCAAAAAGGAAATTTAGGGGCTCAGCAGTGCCAGCGAAGAATGGGCTGGTTTGACCGGGTTGGCGTGAGTGCACGCCCGCGGTGCCCACCGCACGTTGGCCCCGACCCCACCGCGCTGACGTGTCCCAATCCAACGGGCAGGATCCTCCCGATCGGAAAACATCTACGGTCATCTTTTCACTCCCTCGCCAGCTCATCTTACGCTATTCTTTTCAATTTTTTTTTTTTTTTTTTTTTTTTTTCGTGGAAATGTATGGAGAGCCCCCTAAAGTATAAGGAGCTCTCAAGTGAACCTCTAAATTTCTAATTATTCTAATTTAAGATATATTTACATTATTTGAATTACAAGTTTTATTAAAATCTGATGATCATAATGAAATTTATTTGTTTGACAATAAAGAACTCGATTCGAATCACTATTCAAAAAAATTGAAAGGTGAGGGGTTTTCATCACTTTTCATGGAGTTGATTGATAAACGCCCCATAGTTGAGGGGTTTCCATGCACTTTTAATCCTTTTTTTTTTTATTTTTATATATTCTTCTTTTTTTACTTATCTTTTTTGACATAAAATTATGCGGCCACAGAAATTTTAGCGGAGGGAAATAAAGCGGGGTTTTTATTCGAATTAATAATAATAATAAATAAATTTTTTTTTTCCAATTTTTAAGGGCACTCCTCGCCTTCTATAAAAGGGGCGGAGTCCCCTTACTATTATCTCTGGTCGCCATTCTTTTGATCTCGAGAGAGCTCCGCGATCTCGAAGGAGAGGAAGAGGGGAGTCGTGCCCAAGATCGTCTCCAAGCTCTCTTAGGGTAAGCCGATCTCCTATCACTCTCTTCTTCCCCTTCGATCCGTGCGAGAATAGCTCGGATCTGGGATCTCCATTTGATTTATAGCTTTTTTGAGCCGAAAGTCGTAGATCTGATGGAGATCTAGAAGAATCTGAGGGTTTTTTCTGAAGGATCTGTTCGATCTCTTCGCAAGTGTGCTTTTATCAGGGATTTATGGTGATTAGATCTAGTGTTTATCGCATCTGATGTGTGAATGGTGTGTTTTAGGGTGAGAATGTGCAGGAATAGCTCGAATAATCGATGATCCGTACACTGTGGTTGTTGATTTGTTAGATCTGTGTGATCCATAGGTTTTCCCCTGTAGTGTGATGTTTGGTGCTGCTTTGATGGATTTATTTTTTAGGTCTCTTATACCTCATTTTATGCTTCCGCGATGAAATTTGTTGATCGATGTTGTCCTCATGGATTGTTGATTCTGGTAGTTAGATCTGAACTATATGTAAAATTCCTATGCTTCATATGGCGATATGAGTTCTAGTAGGGTTGTAAATGCCTAGTGATTGATCTGTTTTAACAGATCTAATGGTGATGGACTTAGTAGGTCTAATGCATTGTGAAGTTGCGGTCACTCCTAAACAACACGAAAAGATTGTTTTTTGAGCTCGATATGTGAAAATTTTAGATTTGTCCTTAATATAAAATAAACGTATCAGTGATTCAATTCTAGATCCTTCCGTGTTAACAACATCTGTATACATCTTAATAAATATGTGGTGCAAATCTTGCTTTTCAACGATCTAGTTGCACATAGCTGAAACAATCAATAGTTATACCTCTAAATCAAAGAAGACGAAAGTGGTTTCATAATTCTTCTTTGATGTAATTTTTGTTGAGTTTCTGATGCTTATCAGTCTATCTGTGCATATTTTGGGTTTTAATTTTTGTATAGCAGATCCATAAAAAATGGCCGATGCTGAGGATATCCAGCCTCTTGTTTGCGACAATGGAACTGGAATGGTCAAGGTCAGCAATCTACCCTATTTTTCAGACAAACATCTTATACAAATAATCTCCAAATAACAGAAATAATGCATTTCATTTACCAACCAGGCTGGTTTCGCTGGAGATGATGCACCGAGAGCGGTCTTCCCCAGCATTGTGGGTCGTCCCCGCCACACTGGTGTGATGGTGGGCATGGGGCAGAAGGATGCCTATGTGGGCGATGAGGCCCAGTCCAAGAGGGGTATCCTCACCCTCAAGTACCCAATTGAGCACGGCATTGTCAGCAACTGGGATGACATGGAGAAGATCTGGCACCACACCTTCTACAACGAGCTCCGTGTTGCTCCTGAGGAACACCCTGTGTTGCTCACTGAAGCCCCTCTCAACCCCAAGGCTAACAGGGAGAAGATGACCCAAATCATGTTTGAGACCTTTAATGTCCCTGCCATGTATGTTGCCATCCAGGCCGTGCTCTCCCTCTATGCTAGCGGTCGTACCACTGGTACGAATCATTCTGACACCGTAGAGTGAATTCCTCAATTTTCAAATGAAATTTTAAGGGCTTTACGAACATATAATATCCACGCAAAATCGTCTGATTACATAAATGTGAATTTTTGCTTGTGTTCCTGGAAAAAGCTGTTCCACACAAAATATTATAATGACATCTTTGGAGTTATCCAATTCATGGCTGGAAGTTGGTTTCATAACGTAAGAAGTTTTAAAAGAGGGCCATTTCTGTAAGAACTAAGGTATATTTGTTAAAAATTAAGTTTTTGGATGAGATATGCAAAAATTCAGGATTTTCAGGCACACCTGTTTAGTAAAAATCATGTCAAAATGTATGAAAAATTGCTCTTGCTTTATTCCATTTGTTACTTATTTGCCAGGTATTGTGCTGGACTCTGGTGATGGTGTGAGCCACACTGTCCCCATCTATGAAGGCTATGCCCTCCCCCACGCCATCCTCCGTCTGGATCTTGCAGGCCGTGATCTCACTGACTACCTGATGAAGATCCTCACTGAAAGAGGTTACTCTTTCACCACCACTGCTGAACGGGAAATTGTAAGGGACATGAAGGAAAAGCTGGCCTATGTGGCGCTTGACTTTGAGCAGGAGCTCGAGACTGCCAAGAGCAGCTCCTCTGTTGAGAAGACCTATGAGCTGCCTGATGGCCAGGTTATCACCATTGGAGCTGAAAGGTTCCGCTGCCCAGAAGTGCTTTTCCAGCCATCTCTCATTGGTATGGAAGCTGCGGGTATTCACGAGACCACTTACAACTCCATCATGAAGTGCGATGTGGATATCAGGAAGGACCTGTACGGTAACATCGTGCTTAGTGGTGGTACGACTATGTTCCCTGGTATTGCTGATCGTATGAGCAAGGAGATCACTGCTCTTGCTCCGAGCAGCATGAAGATCAAGGTCGTCGCCCCACCTGAGCGCAAATACAGTGTCTGGATTGGAGGGTCCATCCTTGCTTCCCTCAGCACTTTCCAGCAGGTATAATTCATTTCCTAACGCCGAATTTATGGTTAATTGCAAATCCAGCCCCTGAAGTTTGATCCTGATTTCAGTTACTCCCTGAAAGTTCGATTTAATTACCTTCAACAAGCTCTTTAGCAACTAAGTTGCTAAGATTAGAACTTTTGAGGACATAACTGAAATTAGCATTTGAGTCTCGGGGAGGATGCTTGTATGTAAGCCATGAATTTCTTTTAGGATTACACATCAAATCACCAGTTATTGTAACTTAGTCTTCTTCCTCCAGAAAAAATTAGTCTCGGTTAATTTGTTTCTATATGCTAACTGTGAATGCTCCAATGCGTGATAATGCAGATGTGGATTTCAAAGGGCGAGTACGATGAATCCGGCCCTTCCATTGTTCACCGGAAGTGCTTCTAAATTTCCTGGATTGGCAAGTTGTTTTCTTTTTTTCCTACTATCTTCAGGCAGTTTTTGAGTCTGAGTCATGTTAAGCTTTTCAAGTTGAGATTTGTTGTGGATTATTAAGATGGTATTGTTGAATTTGCTGCTTCATGAGTCATATTTGTACTTTTTAGCACTATCAATATTATTCAGTGGCTGCTATATGAGCTAGTAATATCTCTTCACCTACATTGCTTGTGAAGCTTGTTGGTAGTTGCAGAGATTTCTAACAACTCTCTGCATAATGATGTTTCTGGACGGTTGTGATTTATAAATGCGGCAAGCCTTGATATTTCCTCTCCATCTGATTTCTATGTTTGTTCATGATATGTGTCTAAAGAGATCTCAAGGTCTCAAATACAAGTAAATAAATGATTTTTGATTGAGACTCAATTGTAGGTTTTTTTTTGATATACGGGACTTCTATACGTTCTTCGAAAGTGTTGGAAGTTAACTTGCGTGGCTCTACTTCTTCCAGGTTTAGGTTTAGAGGTTTAGATTAAGATTGTGTATCACCTTAGATCGGCTCTTTTCGGAGGATGAATTTTCTTTATGTTGATTAAGAGCGACTTACATTGAGCTGCAGTAGTTGATTTAGTTGCTTACGCTCTCGCCACACCTAACTACTGCAGATCGTTTTTGCCTTTAAGGGCACCCCCTTTGCTTTGTTTGGTACGACAAAGCTGGTAGGTTTGCAACGATGCTGAGCATCTCATAAAATGTGGTGGGACCACAGCTCCATTTGTTAGTGAATCATGTGCCCCTGTAAGGGAATCTAAAGCGCATCGCCTCTCATGTGTGCCCCTGTAAGGGAATCTAAAGCTCATCGCTTCTCACGTGTGCGCGCGTGGAGTGTTTACTCCTATTTCCATATATGTTTCTAGTGTTGTGAACATGGCATTGTCTCTAATGACTCCAGAGTTCCTTTAACTGTTGAGAAATTATTGCATTGCATTGCAGGAAAGTGGTGTGGTATAATCCAGAGAGTTAATTTCTATAACTAGTATGGAGTGTAGGGCGTGTGGTATAATCCAGAGAGTTAATTTCTATAACTAGTATGGAGTGTAGGGCGTCTACGGGGAGGGTTGGGATGGGTTCATTTTTTAATTTTCTATCAATCTAACCAAACAAACTTTAAATCTAGTACTAGAAAATATATGTAAATTTACCGAGTTAGTTCTTTCCGATTTCTTGTTATAAACTGCTCTGTAAAGGGCATTCCATATTTTGGTGTAAGCAAAATTCTCCAGTGCAACATTAGTCAAATAACGGTACGTATAAGATTACTCAATCACCCATAAATTACAAAATTTGGACCTCTGATCTTTGCCAAATTATCAAAATGCCAACCACTTCTATTAAAAAAAAAAAAAAAAAAAAAAAAAAAAAAAAAAAAAAAGATTGCGACAGTGATTGGGTATGGTTTTAAAGACCTCTCCAAGCAGGTGTGGCGTCCGGGAAGCCAAGGGAGAGGTGGTTTATGTAAGTAGCTAAATATTAACGGCTAGCGAGCAAACTCGGTATTACTTTTAACTTGGAAGCGATAAAATTTCTCCACTAATCGCATGTTGATGTAACACGTGAGGCGACCATAGCAAATAGGTTAAGCAAGAACCTAGATGGAAACTATGAGCCATGGAAAAGGGGCCCTAAATTTTTGGTGGTTGTAGCTATCATAAGGAATACTGGTTTATGAGGGTTTCCAGACTACTTTTGCTTGGTCCCCACAATGGACGAGAGATACAAACTACATTAGGAAATTTTTCATAAAACCTCCAGTGAGTAATTTTTTCATATATAGGAAAAATAAAAAAAGAATTTGCCACTTTCGGCCTTCATTAAATTTAAAGAAAGAAAGAAGAAATGTACATAATCAATCCATTTTTAGAAACGGGTTGTGGAATGTGGACCACAGA
Source organism: Tillandsia fasciculata (assembly GCA_029168755.2). Taxonomy (NCBI): domain Eukaryota; kingdom Viridiplantae; phylum Streptophyta; class Magnoliopsida; order Poales; family Bromeliaceae; genus Tillandsia; species Tillandsia fasciculata. The sequence continues at coordinate 20,593,653 of CM054946.1, read as the reverse complement.
AGTGTCAGTGTGACAGTGTCCCATGAGTTAGTAGAGACCAATCTAATATTCTGTATTCAAGACGTAATTTCTCAATGCAAAATTCTACTACACTCTCATTAGGACAAGGGTCAGTGTCTAGAATAGCTTTAGATTTTATTGAGCTTTAAAACATATTAAAAAAAAAAAAAAAAAAAAAAAAAAAAAAAAAAAAAAAAAAAAACCGTGTTCTCGTAAAAGGATTCCTGAACAAAGAAAGGATCATGATTTGCCCACCCCTGTTCCAGAATCCAAACAGCTTATAAGCCATCAAAAATCAGTTATCCAAGGATTATTAATTCCTAACATGTAGGAACAAAAATTTTCATTTGAGCATTGTTTATCTATATCACAGCCAAGTAACAACAGCATGAACAAACCTAACGATTTTCCAAGTCATTCAGATTCAACCAACTTTACAAAGTGAACATGAAAAACCCCAATAATTAAATGATATTTGTATGCAATAGTAGTGCACATGTACAGCTTTTTGTACGCAGTAAATTTCCTAGGTGATAAATTGCAACCCACCTTAAACAACAACATCAATATGTGGCAAAGAACGTGTTAGCAAACTACAGTATACTGGACAAAATAAATACCGAGTAAAGCCAAAAGAAAGTAGAAACAATCTGGGAGAATCCGGTAGTGGGGTGGGGGGTGAGGGGGAGGGAACTCACGGTTGTAGTTTGACATTTCACAATTTCAATATAATAATACAATAAAGAAAATAACTTAAGCTGATAAAATTACAACAACTGTCCCTCATTTAGTTGCAATGCTATACTCATGCTGAACGACGAATTTGGGCCAACGTCCTGGACAAGTTATAGTAAAGCACCGGACAGATCTCTTCATACAATACTCGGTGAATCTCCAATCCAGCTACAAACGGCGCGTGGCCACCGTGTTCTAATGCAATCCACCAATGGTGCGTGCTGAGAAACCTGACTATCCTTCTCACTACTAGAAGAGGCAGTTGCCATGTCGGCGAGAAACTCTTCTTGGGTCCATCTAGGAGGGACAAGTGCGTGCAACTTACAAAGTCTCGGCCTTTGTGCCGGGCTTTCCCCTCCAGCAGTTAAAGCCCCATTCAGCACAGACTTAGCGATTCCATTGAAGTGGTATATATCGAACTGCTTCTTTCCCATTAAACCACTGGGATCCTTCAGACCGCCCAAGTTCTTATCCAATTCGAGCAAGGATTGCCAAAACTCGCTCCATACAATGAATCCTGTACTACATAAATTCTCAATCTTTTCAGGAGGGAAATTAATATTGGCCTCCTTTATTACTAGATGAAAACCCTCGACACTGATGAATCCGCCCCCTCCGCTTTGATCTTGGCTGTCGAATGCCCTCCTGATTCTTGATTCGCGTTGTTCGAGCTCATTCTCTTCTTGGACAGAGGGATCAAGGGCGAAAAGGACGGTGTAGTGAGATTCACTGCCAACTACCCAAATTGGCCATTTTGGGTGTTTTAGGCTCTGACCGACTTTGCATAGGTTTAGGGATTCCAACAGGGTAAGGAATCCTACCTCTACTGCAGTGGGTATGCCTTTAAGGAACATGCCCCCGCCGAGGTCCATCCTGCCATCAAATACATTTGGAACAGCCTGGCCGCAGAGAAGTAGATTCACGATTTCCTACAAATTGACGATGCCATTAAAAAATTTGACAGACATCTAATAATATATTTTACCACAAAGTTAAAAGCGTTTGCTTCTGTAACACACCAACTATTGACCCTTTAACCACATGACCCAAAATACTTAAGGCCCAGATTACCAATACAGATATGCCAGTTCTTATATTTCCAAGCACTATCTTCACATTAACCAATTTAAGACTACTGAAAAGTGACAGCTAAAGCCGTGAATTTGATTACTGAGATGACCAGAAATCTAAAAGACTATCATAGGCTAACAGATTAAATTAAAGCTATAAGCATAATGAAACTTCCAGAACCATATTGGTATTAGAGAGAGCCTCCAAATTTTTTTAAATCAAATGTCAGAAATAGTCATAATGGCATTTGGTATTCCAACTCAGTGGTACAAGTGTTAGAAATTGGTTGGTAGACAATAAAATGCTTGTTAAGCGAGGCATACCTGTGAAGCATGCCCAAATGGAGCTGTGACCAGTGGTAAGCTGGGATCGTCCCTGTCAGCTTGGATGGAATCCTACATCATCATATGAATGAAGATTAATAATTTCGACTACAAGACAAATCAACAAAACAAATTAGAAAAATAAAAAAAACAGAAAATCAAACTGCTGCTAGAAAGTTTTGTGCAAGCTCACAAAGGGAAAAGAAAAAAATGGAAGTAATTTACAAAATGTAATGCTAAAAATATTGTACGCTTATTTAACATACCAGCCCTCGTGAAAGTAGAGCAGATATAACGAATAGCATTGCTCCCATACGACTTTGAAATAGAGGAAGTGCCGACATAAGATGATCAAAAGCAGTTTTCCATGAAGTGTATCTTTTGACTCGAAGAACTTTAAGAAAATCCGAAGCTGATTCAATCGAAAGGCCTTCTAAAACCTTGGCAATGGCCTGGTAACCAGCGGCCCAATGGATTTAGTACATAAAATCCATAACAAATAGCATCAGCAAGAATAATTATAACAAATAATTTTCACCTCATTCTTATCAGCTTCACATCCACCATCTACATCAAGGCTTAAACCTCCGAGAAATGCAACCACAGCATTTTTTCGACTTCCACATAAGAATAATATTTCTACCATACTGTCAACCAAAGCTCTGAAAACCAAACTCGTAGTCAGTACTTGGGATTCAGAAGCGAGAAAAATCCATTGGTAGGGGTAGGAGAAACTCAAAACAATATGTCAGTTTGTTAAACCAATCAATGAACAAATGAATAAATAAATGACATTATGCTACTAATACCAAAATAGTGCAGCCATAGAAATTGCATTCCAGGATGATTGAAAGGAATATATAAAAAACCTCAACTTCAACACGACTGCTTAAAGAAATTAGAAAGCATATGCTAAACCAACTCAAAAAGAACTGGCAAACAAAGACCCTAAAAAAAAAACACTAGTATATTAATTCTTACTTTGAAATTGAGATAGTATGTATGCACAAATCAGAAAAATGAATGCTCTCAAAGACAACGTTCGAATCGAATCATGGGCCTAGCTTTGAATTTGATGTGTAGACCTAGAGTTTCAATATCAGCAGTTTCGAGAATTGTAATAATCTCAGTTTCATTTCAATTAGATCTGACCCCAGTCTAACTTGATGATAACTTTTCTATGTATCAACGTCAGGTAAGACTGTCTAGTTTCTTGGTTGAGAAGCCTCCAACATTGTCAAAATGGTCAAATATCTACATAGAATTCAAAATTTTTCATATAACATGACTGAACAACATTTTGATACGTTAAAACTGATATTTCGTGCTACTTGTATAAATATCATAGCAAAAGTTTCATGTTGTCATCCACTGGAATGTCTCTTTTATGGTAATTTATCTAAGTTGAGTAACATTCAAAAGCAAAGCCGCCTATAAATGCATCCTAAATGAAACTGAAATGTTCCCCAATTGATTTCAGACACTAAGTTCATATTGATGGGCACCAGCCAAAACCCAAAAGAATCAGTTTCAGGTTTTTTAAACCAAGCTAAAAGATCATGGAGGAAAGCATCAAGCTGAAATTAAACCACGTGTAAACAAAAAGAAAACAAAATTGGACTACAAGCATCTCTTAACCACTGAAATACAGTCTGGGTCTAAATTGCCAGATAATATTTCATATCAGTTGAAAATTCACCTTGCCTTTCTCTCTTCTGTAATAAAAGCAAAATTATCACTTGCAGCATGAAAGCTTCGCTGAAATCTTTTACCCAAATCACCAGGAGTAAACAAAAGATACTTGAGGAGATAGGCCTGCATAAACAAAGAATCAAATATAAGAAAAAACTCAACTAATACAAGACAATAATGGCTGTCAAAAGATCCGGTACACCTACAAAAAAAAAAAAAAAAAAAACTCAAAATGAACACTTCTTTATTAAATGCTATTGATCGTCTCACATTACTACATTAAATTTATCTATATCAGTCATCTTAATAAATCTAACAATAACACGTGCCAAGGACCAATTAAAATCACATACAGCATCTTCTTGATGGCGAGTGCACAAAAAAAACAGTAGAAGTCATTTTTCAAATAAACTTCCCACAGAAATTTCCAAACAGAAAACAAAATCATAAATTCTTAACAAGAAATCAAGGCTAACCAAACAAAGTCGCAACTTGATGGGCATCAAATCAGGCCAACCGGCACAATTCTACAAAAATAATTATTGTACTACAGGATGGTTTAGATACTGATTAGCACTATAAATCATAATGTTGGGTAGGGGAATAACACAGTAAAGAATTTTCATGAAAAGCACACCATTAGGTACCAATCAAGTTTTAAAGTGTTCTGAAAGAGGCAAATAAAGAAAATATATATGCTATCTAAGTAATTTATGTCGAGTAGGGGAATAACATAAATAGAGAATGTTGATCAAAGTGTTATGGAAGAGACAAATAAACATCAAATTAAAGATAAAATATATATGCCATTGCAGTAATGTTTGCAGAAAGGAAATTGAGTGCTAAAGGAAGAACATGAGGTCAGTCAAACCTTCCCTATATTTTACATGGAAGTTAAAAAAAAAAAAAATCCTTGTTCTTTCATCATTCTTTGGATGCTTGTGTTAAAGCAATAATGTGATACATTAAAATCATCCAAACAGTAAAACAGCAGGAGGAACAGGCAATAAAATTGTTAAAGGAGCACTCATAAAGCCTAATAATATAATACTATAGTTGGATTAAATGTTATAAAAAAGATAAAACCTGTATGGTTGCCAGGACACCACAAGGACCTCCCTCATGTTGAACCAGACCCATGCAAGTTTCTGGGTCAGAGCTGAACCTGCATTCGTTGTTCCATATAAATACATATCTCGTTACAGGAAAAAGGATAAAACAAGGATTGTCCTGCTACTGGCAAGGCCTTGCGGTGAGCTTGCAGCACGGGGCATCCCAATGCCAACACGATCCCCTGTGCTGGTGGCACGCCATTGGCACATTGGCAATTTTTTTTTTATTAAATTATCATAAAAAATTAGTTTTTTAAGAGTGTTTTAATATCTCTAGTGACTATAAAAATAGTTTATATATTATATCTCACACTATTTAGTAGGAATAGAGCCATAACCATCATAATAATAACTAAAAAAACCATTTAATATATATCATGAAAGCATATGTATGAAACCAAAACCAAAATCATAATTGGATAAAAATTTGTAGGAAAAAACTATCACGGGTACATTCACTAGATCCAAATTGATAAAGAAATTGGAGGAAATCTTCTTATTTGTATATTTTTACTTAAAGTTGATCTTATTATATAATGGAGCTCACTAATTGTTCCAAATGTAAGAAAATTTACAAGATTTACATATTTTAAATATGGAAAAAAAAAATTATAAAACTTTTTACCTTAAAAAAGTAAAAGATATTTAAAAAATATATATTTTGACAATACGGTGTCGGCACGACCCCATGCCCTGTGCCGGCACGGCCCCAGCATGGTACTGCATGGGCAGCACGAACAATCCTTGGGATAAAATTTAGGACTCAACCTGGTTCGATAGAGGTCAAATCTTGCTAGGAAGCAAAACTAGATGATCAGTATAGTGTTAATTTCAGTTGTATTGGTTTGAAACATGCTGGTCGGAAGATCCATAATTTCCCAGTGTGCTTTGGTTCCTTTCTGGAAAAACTATGTGCATTACCATGCTATAACCATTTTCAACGAGCTACACTTATTAGGATAGTGTCAGCCAACAGCTTTGTTTATTCTCAAAAAATGAAGACTCCTAGAAAAATTTGGCTTCAACTTAACAAAACCATGACGCTATGATAAGACGCTCTGCTTACTCAAATCCTAAAAAACATTTCGTAGGGTTCAAAGAGAACTTAGTCACCACAATAGATGATACTAGCATGAAGATCACTGCATGATGAAACTTGCAAAAAAAAGGATGCATTTTATCTGAACAAAAAGAAAATGGAAAGGAGACGCTTTTGATTGATGAGTAACAAGAACCAGAAAAAGAAACAAAAGGTAACATTTTGATGGAAAATACCTGATACCCTGATTGCTCCACTGCGCCAGGACACTCTTGGTCACGGTGCTACCGAACATCATCAGAAACAACTCATTCGCGACTGAAGGAGACAACTCCTCCCCAGCATCCACAACAACCCTTCGTTCTACCTCCTCTACGTTCACCAACCGACAACTATCCGGTTCGGCTCTCGACAGCGCAGGAACTTCCACCGCCACCGTGCCGCTCTTCCCCTTCGCCTCCTCCTCCCCCGTCGTCATCGGCCGCGCCGGGCTGAGGTTCCTGCTCTCCGCCGCCGCCCTGATCCTCTTCTCCGCCGCCGCCGCCATGAGCTCCCGCTGCATCCTCCGGTTCCTCGCCTCCACCGACTCCTCCGCGCTCTCCCGCGGCTTGCTCCGCTTCGCCTCCGGTGGCGCGCCCTGCAGGCTCATTTGCAGGGCCATCTCGAGCTCCTCGTCCTCCCGATGCGTCATTGCAACAGGAAACAACGCCGAATCCCGTGAATCAGAGCGAAACCCTAACAAATCGGAACCTAGGGTTTCCGCTTAAACACCGATGCGAAGGAGCGATGGATTGGGACAAAGAGGGGCGAATCGATCGGATTGGATCGCTCATCACACTTCGTTGGAGCACGTATCGAGGGATCAAAGAGCGTCGAGAAGAGTAGAGAGGAATCGGGGGCGAGGGAGACAAAAGGAGAGATGTTTGAAGAAGAGGCGAACGCGCGACGAAGGGTGGGGAAGAACCAGAGAAAGGGGATCGGAGCGCTAAAATATTAAACCTTCAGGGGCGAAAGGAAAATTCTCTCCTATGAAAATGCTTGATGTACACTCCAAGATCGGTGTATACCTTACACATCATTTATTTTAGAATAGAATAAATTTTACTGATTATTTTCAAATGAACTTTTGGATGGATAAATGTAAGATATATATATATAAAAATGAATGTATATGTAGCATTACTCTTTCGAAGTGAATAGTAAAATTTTTTTTCATCCCAGAATAGATGGGTGTAAAATATATATTTAATTTTAGATGTACAAAAATTATATATATATATATATATATATATATATATATATATATATATATATATATATATATTTTTTTGTATATTCAAAATCGGATTTATATCTTACATTTCATTTATTCTCGGATCGATGATCATTTTGAAATGATCAGAAAAAAAAAATTATTAAAAAATAAATAATATGTACATCATACACCAATTATATTATTCATATATTTAAATATATTTCTCATAAAACTGTACCAAAGTATTTAAGAAAATGCTACATGTACAGGATTAAATCCATTACTATGTACAGAATCACGTACAGATCCGAAACTAAGAGGGGAGCCCCTCAATTATTAGCAATTTTGAAATAGTCCCCTCAAGCTTTTTATATGATTTAAGATACTCTGTTAAACTTAAAAGCTTCATTAGCTATTGATGATTAATTAACAAGCGAATTCTTAACTGATTTAAATAACTTAAACACACACGTAAAAAAAAAAAAAAAAAAAAGTCACCAAAAAAGACACCAGGGTTTTTTTTTTTTTTGAAAATAGCGTATGTAATATCACTAGACTTGTTGGGTCCATATTGGGCTGGCCAATTTGGTGCCCGCTATAGTTTTGGGCCCATTGGGTTGCACATCAGGCCCGGCCAACAAGCATAAATCAGTCCTGCCCGACTCCTTCAATGAAACTCCGAATCAGCAAAATGGACTTTGAATCTTTAGAAAGGAGTGCCTTTTATTGGGCCTGGACCGACAAGAACCAAACCACATTCATATTGGGCTTCGGGTTTATCGGATCCATGTTGGGCTTGGCCCTGAGTCACTAACCTGTGTCTCGACAATCATGGTGCGCTAAGCAATGTGTGGCCACTGTTTTTTTTCTATTTATCCTTAAATCGTGTTTATTTGGCTAAAATTGCCATCTCATGAAAAAACCTTACTGGCCCCTTCTCTCTCTCTCTCTCTCATGGCAATCACTCTCTTTTTCCGGCCACCACACTGCATTAAACCAATGAGAAGCATAGCCAAACAATGCATCAGCAACTCTACAATGAAGGACCATCCATGTCCATGTTCATGTTCATGTTCATGTTCATGTTCATGTTCATTCTGGAAAAGAGCCTCTCAGTACTCTACCACAGCATCAACATCAATTCATGCATTACTAAGCGATTCCGGAGACCGAGAATTGGACGATAAAGGAGGAGATTACGCGACCGTCGACGAGATTAAAGAGGCACTTTACGGAGCATTACGAGGTTGGTGACACAGTACAAGTAGCTAGTTCTGGGAGAACAAATTGTGTTTGCTATTTTATTATAGCCAATGTGGTGAAATTACAAAGGCATTGACAGGGGGGTATTTGGGGTGACATCTAAGAAGAAGTCGGAGATCGAGGTGTTGGTGCAGCAGCTCGAGCGCCAGAATCCCACACCACAACCTACTGATCACTTACCAGATAAGGTAACTAACAAACTCTCAGAATGTGAAATTAAGCATTTGTGTGCATACAATAAATATCCTTCTCTTTGAATATATAGCACAATAACTGGTTAAATCTGCATCTGTTACCTTTTATGTTACCACTTAACGCGGTATCTAATCTCCACCGTAAAAACGTTTAACAGGGGTTGGATCATTACATTTTGGTATAAAATCTTCGAGGTTGTTTGTCAAATATATATGGCCAGAGATAAAATGATCTATTTCAAATTGTTTTTCTTACGACTCTTTCGCAAATTGGACTTATTTTTAGAATTTTGACTATGTGGAGAACTAAAGGTGGATGGAAACTGGAAGCTGCTTTACAGCACAATCACAATTCTTGGATCAAAGAGAACAAAGCTAGGATTGCGCGACTTCATCAGTATAGGGGATTCCTTTCAGATAATTGATGTTCAAAAGGTGAGGCAACTACTCATCTTGTAAATATATCGGAATAAAAAACATATGCAATTTACCACTGCAAATTTTCTCCTTAATCAGGATCCTCATCTATTCCGCTGGTTTCTTCTATTCAAATCAAACATCAATTTGCTCCTTGATTCTTCTACTTTTGTGTGTAAAAATTGGTCTTCGATAATAATCCTTGTTACATATTTATAAAATCACATTACTCTGTAATCCATTTGAAATGGAATGGAGTTTTACCATCACCTTCTCCACACTCGAAGGGAAAAGCAATCAATGTGATCAAGTTCAATGCGAAGGGATTCAAGCTGTTGACAGGGCAGCTAACAATTGAGGCATCCTACAAAGTTGCAACCAAAACAGTAAGTGTTCTTTCTCTTTTCTTTTTCCTTTTCTTTTTTTTTCATATTTTTCAATTCTTAAGAGAGAGAAATATGCATTTCCTAAGCATAAAATCACTTCTAATCCTCAGCCACTTTTTATGTTCTGCAACAGAGAGTGGAGATCAAGTTAGAGAATTCAACTATTACTCCTGATCAGGTAAAATATAATGCATGCATGCACTATATATACATATAGAGTACGTATATGCAAAAAAAAAAATCTCTCTCTCAATATATGACCAAAATATTGTCCCACCAACTAACAGTGCAAAAAAAAAAAAAAAATACTACAGTTGATGAATCTTTTTCAGAAGAATTATGATCTTCTCCTTGCCATATTCAATCCCGAAGGTTATCTCGAAATAACGTATCCTTTTTGCGATCTTATCGGTTAGAATGCTAATTAATTAAGTTCCACTAATTGTTGCATCTAAATATAATGCACTCATTAATTGTTCATCTTTATATTGAGTATTGTTTTCTCTAGATAAGAATATACAGATATGTTGATGATTCTCTGCGAATCGGAAGAGACGATAAAGGAAACATTTTTGTGCTGGAAAGGGTGGACCAAGCAATGATTTGAATGTGAGTCATATTATAAAGCCATGCATTCATTTGCTTCTGTAATATTTAAGTTGTGGCTTAATTTCTTTTTTCTTTTATAATTTGGAGTATATGTATAAAAAGGCAAATATATATATATACTAGTGATCCCTCTAAACATAGTGAATTCCTAATAGAGATACTATATGCTTCATTCTTCTTCTTCTTCTTCTTTTTTTTTTTTTTTTTTTTTAAAAAAATAAATAAATAAATTTAGCTAAAGATATAAAGCAACTAAATTTCAAACTCGAAATCTCAGGTAGAGACCAGCAAATCCTTTGCCAGTTGTCCTAAATACTTCTATATTTGTTAATAGAAAAGTAAGTACATGAATACAAATGCCCATAAGATTTTGTTTTAAAAAATAAAAAATATATTTATTTTTTGAATATTACTCTAGAATTACTTGCATTGTCACACGATTGCATAATTGCAAATTAATTTCTTGTTATTGATATTAACGAGTTATTAATTAGCTCTAATAGGCTGAGTTTTTAAAGGTACTAGTAAAAAAAACAAAAAAAATCCTTACAAGAGATTACAAGAGAAAGAACTTTGTTGGTTACCAGAAATCAAAATAGGCTAAAAGTCATAATTAAGCAAAAATACTTTTTTCCTTTTGCATGGTTTGGGTGGTTAGTGTGCGTAATTGAGAAGTTTCCTTTCTAATACAAAAACATAGTTAACTAACACGACTCCTTAACCATGATAGGCAATGTATTCAACATCCTAATTGGTTCGTGCATGCATGGTACGTGGTTCATTCATTCAATTAATTTATGACGTCAAATGCTATTTATTTATGCCTAGTTTCTAATTATAACAGCGCAAAAGTTAAGACAACATGCTGTCCCTTTATTCACAGAGAAATAAACTTAGTTACATAAATGACACAAAACGTGTCCAGTTCGATCGTGCTGACCGAATTACAGCTAACAGACTCTCCAGACTTCGCTTCTTGTTTCCTAACTGTCTTTCATTGCGCTTCAACCAAATGATCCACCACGTAGAAGCAATGGTAGTGAGCTCTCTTTTTTCCAAGGCTCCCTGCTTGTGTTTGCTTGCCTCCCAGAACAAATCAACTGCTACATAGTTACGAACCTCTCGCTTATTTGAAAGCAAACCCTCCAGAAGAGATCTCGAAAAAACACAAGATACGAAAAGATGATCAGCTGTCTCCTCTGGTCCCGAGCAAATGACGCAATTTTCAGATCCATTCCAGCCACTTCTCCGTAAGATGTCAACGGTCAATACCATACGTTTTAGGATAAGCCACACGAAAATTTTGACTTTCAGCAGAATTTTGATACCCCACAGCTGAACAAAACGACAGTCGACTTGACCGCTCTCTTGCAGGAAGGCATACGTAAATTTGACTGTAAAAATTTCAGACTTTGTCCAACGCCATTTAAATTCATCCCTACTGCTATTACAATGCATATCTGATAGGATGTCCTTCAAACTCTGTATCCTGCTTTCCTCCCACGCGAAGCTTGGTATAACTCCTGCCAAGATTTTTCTCCTGGTAACCCGGCGGAGCTCGAAATGGTAGCCCGACTAAAGGAGACTATCACGGCTTTTTCCCCCTCTCCTTCGAAAGATGGTGTATGTTGGAGATGGAGTCAATCGGAGAACTTTTCGGTCAAATCCCTTTACCTCTTCATCGAGAACGGTGGGGTATCAAATACTCGCTTTCGAGAACTCTGGAAGATCAAAGTCCCCCTCAAGATTAAAATTTTTATCTGGTTAGTCTTAAGGTCTAAGGTTCGGACCAAAGACATTCTGCTCAAAAGGGGGTGGGCCGGGGATGGCCGCTGTGTTCTATGCTTGGATGAAGCTGAGACGGTGGACCACCTTTTTCTATGTTGCCCGGTTACCAGAAGCATTCTCCATGCCTTCCCTCTCAACCCTGTTAGGCTTAACTATCCTTCAACGGTTGTTTTGTTATGGAACCACTCCAGCCAGAGAGGTGGCTCAAGACGCGCTAGAGAGCTCCCCGAGCTGGCTTCGGTTTGGTGGACTATCTGGCTAGAACGCAATAGGAGGATCTTCGATATGCGCAAGAAGGCAACGGGGTGTCTCTTTAGAGAGGCCCGGGAACTTAGGGATCGATGGGCCCAACTCGATATTCCTCCTTAATTTTTGTTCTTTTTTTTTTTTTTTTTTTTTAGGCCCGGTTGCCTACTTTCTGTTGCTTAGTTCATCCCTTTTATGAATGAAGCGGTAGCATGCTACCTTCCTCTCAAAAAAAAAAGATTTTTCTCCAATTCCAACTATTTTCTCTGATGCCGTCTTTCAGACAACAAGTTTTGTTACTTACCCGCTCAAAAATGCTAGAAAATTATGTCTAGAGGGAAGATGCTATATTATTAGTCTTATATTGTAAAATTATATATATATATATATATATATATATATATATATATATATATATATATATACAATAGTTTTTGTTTTGGACCCATCCGAAATACAAAATTCCTACTCCCACCTGTTGGGTGTCGGTGTTGACCGCTGATTTGTATTTACCTAAGAGTTTCACCGGATGTCTGGGAAAATTATTGGTCTTGTAAGTCAGAAATTTTTATTATTATTTTTTATTATTATTATTATTATTTTTTTGCATACACAGGTTTACTGTAACGTTCCAAATAAGAATAAAATGGTAATTAAGTTTACAGGAGACATGATATTAATAATAATAACTAGACTTAAATATTTTAGGCTGTGGATTGGACCAACGAATTATTATTGCTAATGGGCCGGGTTGTTAAATTTGGTATCAGAGCCAATAACTAATCGGAAGTGTGCGGCGAGTCTCGACTAAATCTGGATCTAGATGATAGAACTAGCGAGACAAATTTCACATCGCCTGATAATCTTGTGCTGTTGTATGTATTTGAGCTGACGAGAACGTCAGAAATAAACGGAAGTAGTCTAATTTGGATCATATATGTAAGTCATTAACATATGTTAACATATTAATAAATTAGTTAACATAAATGCATAACAACCTTTTATTAAACATAAAATGTTTTCAAACAACACCAAAATTTTGAATACTATTATTTGTTTAATAATTTAGATGCAAAAATTATAGAATATGTTGTTAAAGCAGCTATAAACACTATTTGCTTCTAAAGAGAGAGAAAAAAAAAAAACTAGATGTTATATATTGTAAATTTAAAAAGAAAAATTAAAATTTTTTGAGATCCAATTATTTTGGATTTAAAATTTGCTATAAATCAGATAAAGTGTCTTATGTTTTGAGTCTTTTGACCAAACTATGACAAAGGGAGTGTGTTTGATTGCGTAAAAATCATAAAAAATTAATTTTTGGTGAATTTTTTTTTTTATATTTTGTAGTGTTTGATTTGTAGGCAAAAAAAAAAAAGTTTTCATTAATATTTGATTGGTTGAAAGAAAAAAAATATTTATTTGGCTTGATAAAAAAAAAAAAGAAATGAAGTAAAATTTTCAGTGCTTCAATTTTGATTTTTCATTAATTTTCGACGAAAATAAAATTATATTATTTTTCTTAAATCTGAAAAAAAATGTATATATATTTTTTAAAATTACAGCTAAATAAATACATGAAATAAATTTTTTTTATTCTCACTTTATTTTACAATCAACTAAACACATCCTAAGTTTCTCCAAAAAAAAAAAAAAAAAAAAAATCATGCTATTTGTTTGTTTCCAATTGGTAAAATTTGAGCTGACGTGGCAGACCAGGTTCAGCTAATAATTTATCCAAAAAAATGCCCTCTAAGTGGGACCTACAAACTATGGTACATTGAACGAATCCTTTTTCTCTCCCTCCTAAATTAGAAAAAAGAAAAGGAAAAGAAAAGAAAAGAAAAAGCCCTCTGTGGCTCGATCATTTGTTTAGTTTTAGTTTTAGTTTTAGTTTTTTTTCGTTTTTTTTTTTTTCGCTAAACGACGCCAATCGCCATGGTAGTAGGTGCCCTTCGCGACCTCGGAGCCCGCGTCGCCATCAAAATCCCTCCGAAAAAACCCCAATTTCGCAATAGATTCCTCTAAAATCCGAAGATTCGGCGCGAGATGTTATTCAGATGAGTTTTTTTCTCGATCAGTTTCAATTAGGGCTAGAGAAGAGAATTTCTAGTAGATATTTGCTTCTGAGCTTAATAAATGTGTTATTGTGGTTGTATGTTGGTTGTGATCTCTCTTTTTGGTATATAAAGTTGTGATTTTTATGACTCTTTAGTTGTTATAGCTGACTCTAGGGTTTGATCGATCTAAGCTTCTAAAAGATCTGTTTTTGAGTACGTACGCGGAAATTATTGAGAGCTTCAATAGTTATTTGTGTAATTTTGATCATTGTGGGACTAAGGTGCAAGTAGTGGTCTGAGTGATTTGCAGGAAATTTGTTGTTTAGAAACAGGAAGGGAAAAAAAAAAAAATGGAGGGGAATATACAACCTGGTAATATGATTCCAGGATCTTCTTATGGTGTTTTAGATTTGCAAAGCTCCATGGATATGAATCACCAAAACCCCTCACACCCACTTTTTCCCCCACCTCAGCAACAGCCAAATAATTTGGGCTCGGCGCTTAACCCGTCTATGAATGGCACCTTTCCGCTGTCGATGAATAATATGGCTGAGTGTAATCACCAACACAGTGTTCATTACATGGACTATAGCAAGGGAGAGAGAGGAAAGCATTCGTTAAGTGACGAGGAGGATCATAGCCTCACGGAGGAGGGAAACGACGGGCATCATGAAAAGGGAAAGAGGGGCTCTCCATGGCATCGAATGAAGTGGACCGACGCTATGGTTCGGCTTTTAATAACCGCGGTTTCTTATATAGGAGAAGATGCTTCGGCCGATTGTCATATTGGTGGGAGGAGGAAATTCGCGATATTGCAGAAAAAGGGGAAGTGGAAAGCAATATCTAAAGTTATGGTTGAGAGGGGTTGTTATGTTTCTCCTCAGCAATGCGAGGATAAGTTTAATGATCTCAACAAAAGGTATAAAAGGCTTACCGATATCCTCGGTAGGGGAACGTCATGTAAGGTGGTGGAGAATCCTGTACTGTTGGACGCTATGGATCATATTTCGGAGAAATTGAAGGACGACGTGAGGAAAATATTGAGCTCGAAGCATCTTTTCTATGAAGAGATGTGCTCGTATCATAATGGGAATAGATTGAACTTACCGCACGACCCGGCTCTTCAGCGCTCGTTGCAGTCGGCTCTTAGAAGTAAAGATGACCAGGAAATAAGAAGGGGTACGAATGAAGATGTTGATGAAGATGATCAGAGTGGAGACACTGAAGATGAAGAAGATAATAATGGAGAGCATCATGTATCACATGGTGATATGGGTGAACCGTGCTTTGCTAAAAGGATGAAGTATGGAGTGGATAATGAAGATATGGGCTTTGCTGCAAATTCTTCGGGTTCACATGATTGTACTAGAAAATCTCCTGTTATAGGCATTAATGTAGATATGAACCAAGCTTTTCCAGATGGGTCCAACTTTGCTTTGTCGCAAAAGCAACTAATGAGTTCTCATTCAATTCAGCTTGAGGAACAGCGGTTGAATATTCAAGTTCAGATGCTGGAGCTTGAGAAGCAACGGTTCAAGTGGGAGCGGTTCAGTAAAAAGAAGGACAGAGAATTGCAGAAGATGAGGATGGAGAATGAAAGGATGAGGCTTGACAATGAGCGCTTAGCAATGGAACTAAGGCAAAAGGAGATTGAGCTTGATCTTAAATTAATGAGAAATCAGTGATTCATGATAGTTTGGAAGCTATTATGCTATCTTCTTTTACTTTTGTAGTTTTAAGGTTCGGGCTTTTGTTCTATATTGTAAGCTCCCCAAGCGAAATGGGAGTGTTGTCGATATTATTGGATATGGAAGCAGGTGCTGCACTATAAGGCACCTGAGTCTGAGAATAGATTAGTTATGTTTATTGACGTTTGTATGTTGAGTTATTGTAGCAGGAGTTCTTGGATTAGTTCCTTCTCCTGAAAATTCTTTCTGTATTTCCTGTGGCTGCTTAATTGTTGAGTTGATAATTTAGCATGTCTCAAATTATTGGTGAACCATGTCGTCACCCTGCTGTTAATATCTGTCATTTCAATTCTAAGGCTCTATGAATATTGTTCATTGGTTACACCACTAGAAATATGGTTGTTTTAAATTTGAAGGTTGCAAAATGAGGGTGCTGTGTGTTTTTGTGTAAACATGGGGTGTTGTGACTGTGCGCGCTCATGCTCGCATGACTGGTGCTTGTGAGTACATAACCACGAGAAAAGAAAAATTGCACAGGGAAGAAAAACTATGTGCATGCTAGTATAAGGTTTCCTGTGATGCCGGGCATTTTCGGTCAGCTCTTGTCGCTACCTTTTTATGTCGAAATGCTATTTTCAGTCATCACAGCTATGATTTCAAAATTTAGTCCTTGATCTTTATACTTGTTACAGAATATATGCTTAAAGTTTCCTTGCTGATTATGTTGCTCTTATTATTGATTTTGATGCTTGTACAAGATGCTTATTTGACAATGGAAAAGGTTCTACCTCTGGTTGTTCTTATGGTCTGTACTAGGTGTTGTTGCATTTGGGGGAATCACTGTTGAGACATGCTAAGGGTCCGATAGAGCTTCTGAAAAAAAAAAAAAAAAAAAAAAAAAAAAGATGTTATTTGAGTGAAGTTATTTGAAAAGGCACCAAAGCTTTTTCCTGAAAATCACCCTACTGGTTTCTCACTGTACTACCAAAGCTTTCAAATTGTAATGCATGCTTTGAAAGCCTTACCGCTTATGCCAGCTTTTGCAGTGCGACGATCCCTTTTTAATCGCCAAACATGCAGCTGCAGCCTCTCAAAGAAGCCAACGGACTACAGTAATCTCAAATATCGAACTCGACAAGAATGTGCGCAGTATGTTGCAAAACTTGTTGTCAAGTTTCAATTATGTTTGGTAACGGGTAATGTTATTCTCCAAAACATTCATAGCATTGATAATGGCCACTTTGCAAATAAATTTCTCCAAACATAATATTTATTGTGATATATCTCTATTTCCTGCAATCCCTGGTATTCTACTCTTGTAGTCAGAGTGTCACCATCATCAAGGATGTGAAGAAGAGCAGTGGATATGATAGAGCTCAGAGAGAGAGAGAGAGAGAGAGAGAGAGAGAGAGAGAGAGAATAGCATAAAAAGCAATTTATCTCTTATACAAGATACATACAATACTCCACTTGGAAGTTCAAATGGAGTGTGAAATACATGAATCAAAAATTCCATTCAAGATGTTGGAATTAGAGGACAGCGGAAACTTACAAACTGGATAGCCAACGTATCCAGGAACCAAAAGCCGCTCCGTTGTACGAATCTTCTAGTTGTAGATCGGATGCGCATGCACAGATCGGATGCGAAGAGGGCTCTGGCGAAAAGGGCTACAAGAGTCCTCTTCTATGTCCACACTCCAAAACCCCGGGAATCGGGAACGAAGGTGGAAATCCAGAGAGAACGTAATGAGAGAATGAGGAAGAAGAAAATCATTTTTCTTCTTGTGTATCGTATGTTCAGTCTGCCGTATAAGGAAAGAGGTTCTATATATAGGTTATTATGACTCCTTAGATATTCTCTTTCTCGCGTAAAGATAAGAGAATATTGGTTAGGATATGGATTAAGATATGTTTCTTAATTGATAAGAAACATATCCTTATCTTTAACCCATAATCTTATCCTTAACATATAAGGATAAATCCGATCTTATTCTTAACATAAAAGGATAAATCGTAATCCATATCAGATATGAATTGAGCCAAATTAGAACCAACCAATATGGACACACCACATGGCTACACAGGATAAAAGTGAAAAAAATGAATTAAAAACAGCATTTAGCTTTTGTGCTTCAAGACACTGGAGAGGGCGTTGTATGCATCAACACACAGTTTGAACTTCTCCTCTGCTAGGGCCTGCATTAAAACACATTCCATTTGGCCACTAAATACAAAATATATGTCAAAAAGCAGCAAATATCCTTCTATATCATGAACAGAACTGAACAAATACGTGAAACTTATTTGGAACACACTCTAAATTCTTCTCCTTTAATAATGTGTGCTTCAAAAATTGTGTTTAGGATTAGTTATGAAATGAGAAAATTAAGGCTGCATTCTGAAAGATCACAATTCATAGATACCGAATACCCTGCATCAAAATATCAATTTCTTACATCAGCTTTCAAAACTTTAATTTTCAGTTGCCTGCATACCAAAAAAAGAAATTGGCATACTTATTTGCAATATTTTTTGATAGTATAAACCAAGGAATAAAGTGCTGCCCGTGCCGCTCGGCACGGGGCGGCACGTACCGTGCCCCCAATATAGGAGCACGGTACAAGGGGGTGCCAAGGCACCCCCGTGCCGTGATACCCGCAAAGGTATCACGCAAGGGTATCGCGCGAGACGGGCGATACCCGTGTCGCCACTCCTTTTTTTCTTATTTTCTGTTTTTTTTTTTTTTTTTTTTTTTTACAAATCCTTCTCTCTCTCTCTCCCACACAGTTAGTTTAGATTTTTTGTTATGGTTGTTTTTTTTTTCTCTCTCACAGTTAGTTTTGATTTTTTTTGTTGTGATTGTTTTTTTTTTTTGGGTGAGCTTTTGTACCTTTCATCCGTTGTTATTATTATTATTATTATTTTAATAATTTTTTTTTTTTGGTAGGTTCTTATGTCTTCCATCCTTTTTTTTTTTTTGATTCGCCTTTATATTTCCAACGTAATTTTTTTTAAAAAAAAATATTTTTAATTTGTAATTTTTTAAAAAAATAAAATAAAATTAGGTAATTTTTTATTTATATTTTATAAAAAGTTGAAAATAAATAAAATTGATTTAATTATTATATAGTCAAAATTTTAATTATTTTAGATAGATATAGTATTTTAGATGAGATTTGCGATAAAAATACTTTTAACTTTTTAAAAGATTGAAAATACTGATAAATTAAAAGATAAATTAAATTAATTAATAATTAAATTTGTTTAATTTATTTGTCATATAATTTATTGCTAAGTTTTTATGAATAGATCTAATATTTTTTTTAAATATTTTAATAAAAAATATTTTCCTTCAAATATTTAAAAAATTTAAATGAAAAAAATTATCTAAAGCAATTACGATCCTATTATGGTTAATCTAAATATCTAGCGGTCTCTCGTCAAATCAATATGCATCAATTCTGCAAATATACATTAAAATTTAAAAAAAATATATTTCTCTAATTTTGTACATTATATTTTTTTAAAATTTTAAGAAAAAAAAGATAAAATCAAACTAATTTTAAAAGTTAAGCAATTCTCATAATTTTTCTAAAAATTTTGAAAAATATATATTTCTTTAATTTAAAAATAGCTATATATAGTCAATATTTATAATTATTTAATAAAAGCTTATTGGGAACAAAAAAAAAAAATTAAAAAAAAAACGTGCCAGAGCGTGCCACTGGGAGGTCATGCGTATCCATCGGCACGCAAGCGTGCCACGTGTTGGCACGCAAGCGTGCCGGTACCGTACCGTGCAAGGCGGCGAGCGGCACGCCCCCGTGCCACAGCACTTAATTCCTTGGTATAAACTCATACGCTATAGTACTTGTTCAAATATGTTTTAGGTCGCATGAGCTAAACAACAATCTGTCAGAAACATAGCCTATCAACTGGCTCAAAACGACCAACTGTGAAAAGGTTCAGATAAGGATAATGATGGCAAATGCTAATGAATGACTCAAGGGGTTGAAGCCAACCTATATTTTCCTCCCTATGCACCAACCTCACATAGTACTGACCATAAGTAAGATAATATGGTTGGAAACTAACCTGTGAAGAACCTTGATGTTTGTCTGGATGCCATTTTAAAGCAGATGCATGAAAACTGCCAAAAGAGATCACATCATAAGATAAAGAAATCATAAAGAAATCTTATATGTAATTATTGATGTACTATATTTCAAACTTGAGATAAAGAAATCAATAAGCCCTTTTAGGGTTATTTCCAGTGGAGATTAGATAGTAGATACGTAAATTATCATAACTTACGCAGATTTAAGATCTTCTAATTTCAAGAGGCCAATAGGTGGCAACCCAAGAGTAACTCTATGGCTCCGCATATCTATATCACTCGATTCTTCTTCTTCTATATCACTTTCACTCCACACTCTTTTCTTGGTTTTAGTCCACTGCGACTCGTCTTTCCATTCAAAACCGGACCAAGACCAGGTAAAAGGTCTACCCCCAGCAAAGGTGGCTGAAGAAGTATAAGGATTGTCGTAATCATCTTCATTGAAGTTTTTCGTAGTCTGCCAACCTGAATAAACAGAAATATTTAGGCTTGTTTTCTTTGTTTCTCAAAGCATTGAATTAATTAGCTTAAATATAGACTTGGATTATAGCAGTCTTCTGGAGCAGGTTCTCTACTCTGAAGAGCACCACTCAAGCATTTGGCAAACAAAGAAAAAAAAAAGGAAGATGTAATGGAGAAAAACTCAAAGTTTTACACTTGAGAGCTTTATACAGTATTGTCGCAAATATAATGCCAAGAATTTAAAGTCATAGGGAAACAGATATACTTCAAGATTGAGTACATATACACATATATAAAGCTATATATTTATAAGAACAAAGAACACAAAAGCGGCAGAAAGAAAACTCACGCTTGCTTGTCCCATGGCCTTTTCCAGGGCTTGGATGATGGAGCTTAGATTTGCTAATTTTCTTAGATCGCCGCTGTTTATCAGATTGATCCTATTAAGAGAGCTCAAAAGTCAGGTGAAATTAAACAATTTAACAACAAAGGCGAAGGTTCACATAATTTAACAACAATGACAGTTGATGAAACCAACAACGGCGTTCATTGATTGAATAGGATTTAACCATGTTATCCACAAGAAACTAGAAAAAAAAAGAGATAATTATTAAGCGTGCAGGATTAAAATCATAGCCTGCAAGAAAGGTGTTCGAATCAACAACAAAAAAAAGGTACTTCAAGATTTTACCTGCAATGAGGATTTTCCATTGAGAAGAAGATTTTCAGAGCACTTTTTGCATCAGATCGCTTTTGACGAACTGTATATCTGATGTGAGTCTGTCAGAAGCACACCGTAAGACACATTGAGATACTTCACTAAGAACAATTGTTCTGTCAAATTAAATCAGAAGATTTTAATTTAAATTAAGCTGCAAAGAGCATAAAATCTCCATATAAAATGGTTCGAGAATTTAAACCATTCAAAGCATCATTAAATAAGCATTACAAATCAAACAGCTTCAAATAAACAATCAAACTAATTCAATGCAAAAATGAGTAGGAAATTTTAATAAAAAAACTGAAAACTTAATATTTAGATCTTTGGCTGAGATATGGCCAAGAAGTAGAAGTTATCCAATTGAGTTTATGCTTTCCCCTCCTATGAACTTCAAATATATATATATATATATATATATATATATATATATATATATATATATATATATATTTGAAAACTACATCCTATATCTTAATCCAACGCATATGACACTATTATTTCCCCTGTTTTGCTACTTCTACTATCTCTAGAGCCTCTTCTCCTCCTCAAGTTGCTCCAAAATTGTGTTTAAGTGATTTCGATCTAATACTCTTTAGTTTCCAATTTCCACTAACAAATCAAATAGTTCAATCGACGAAGAGATTATAGAAGAAAAGATCGAAAATAACCTTAGGATCCGATTTAATCGTCCATTTGGAGAGGGCGACGGTGGTGGAATGGAGGAGGGCGGAGCAGGTGGATTGCGAGGGGTAGTGAGGATGCCCTAACCTCGCGAGGCTCTTCCACACCGAAGCTCGCATCTGTGTTCGAGAACCTTCTCGAAGTTTCGAGGGGAGGTGGTTGGTGGTGAAGAGGAAAATGGCGTCGGGGTCGTGGGAGAGAGACGAGCGCTCGCGAGGGAGAAGAAGCTCAAGTGGGCTTCGTAGGTGAAGAGCACATAAATAAAAAGTAGGGCCCATTCGATTTAGGGATTAGGTTGGGCTTAGATTCCTAATTGTCAAGCCTAATGGGCTTTAGGCCAAAATTGGTGAAAAGCCTCAAGCTGAACCAAATGTTCTCACCTACTCCAGGTGCACCACGTAAACCTGTGCACCGCCCAGAAATCAACCTATAATATTCCATCTTTATATTCTTCAACCGACCATAAAATTAAAAAGTAATTTTAAATCTATACTTTAATAAAGTGCCTTATTGAGCTATCACTATATTGTGTTATGGTCTATCACCATTATGCCCAATCTTGCACGTAGCTACTAATTAGTGGCCACAAGTTGGTTCTATGGTACGGAAAAAAATGTTCAATGATTATTTTTTATAGGCAAATCACATCTGTATTTTTTTTAAAAAAAATAAATTTTAGAAGCTTCTTTTCGCAATGCCCCACCAGTAATTTCTGTATTTGGCCTTAGTAATTTGTATTTTCTATTCTCATATTGGAAATCCACTAATCCTTTTTTTGGAATAAAAAAAAATACACCTATATTTTCCAAATATCCCAAATATGATTTGGGCTACTAAAGAAGATTCTTAGAAAAAGTAATCATGTAGGCACTGTAAACTTTATGGCCACCAAATAACAACCTAAAATATTGGATAAAAATAAAATGTTGCTATCGAAGCAGGTTTGGAGGAGGATTAATTATTAAATAATTGAATATATATATGCCTTTTACTATTTGATTTGTAAAGAGGCATATTCAGGGTCTTGACTTTTAAAACGGTCAAATTTGTTGACTTTGAAAGAAGTTTGAAAATTTTGAATCTAGTGGTGGTAGTAACTCTAAGTTTATTTCAACATTAAATGCTTTTAGTGAAGACAC
Source organism: Tillandsia fasciculata (assembly GCA_029168755.2). Lineage (NCBI taxonomy): Eukaryota > Viridiplantae > Streptophyta > Magnoliopsida > Poales > Bromeliaceae > Tillandsia > Tillandsia fasciculata. The sequence goes on along the minus strand of CM054946.1, from coordinate 20,570,655 downwards.
ATTATGACTACTCGGATAAATTTATTTTTATTTTTGTGGCTGCTGTTGAGATGATCACGGTGAGTTTATTAATTTTGTAAAATATTTTTTTAGGCATTAAAGAATAATTTATTTTTGACTATCTTTCCTTCAATATTAAGTATTTTTCAATCAAACTCATTTCTCATTATTTTGTATATTATAGTCGGAATATTATGAAGAAATTGAAGCTGGTGTCCTATTCACAAAATTAAAATTATGAGCGAAACAAAAACTATAAAATACAATAATTTTAAAAAATAAAATTTTCTTTTTAACACTGAAGCTGAATTGTTAAAGTCAAAACATTAAATATGAATAAATACTCTCAACAAAATAATCTAACAAGGCTTTATATATACATCCATATAAACTCAGCTATAATTTAAACCAAAAAAAAATAAAAGAAAAAAAACTTGCACGCACACCTACAAAGACAATTGGATTCGGTTCATAAAAATCAAAGTTTACTACGAATAAAAGCATGAATTTTATCTATAATCACGATAACATTTAAAGGATCCATCTACAAAATATTAATTTAATTCTAAAAAAATTATATATCAATACGATCATAGTCATTAATAAAATTAATATTTTTACTTAAGTTTATTTAAAAAATAAACGAATAGGATAGTATATTATTTTTTTTTAATAATAATAATAATAATAATAATTTAATAATAAAACTTAACTTAAAATCAAATTACAATTACTTCAATTCAAACGCACCCAATCACGAAACAATTATTACAGCCTTTTCAGAGAGGGTGCTTCCCGAGCAAGCAGCCGCAAAGGACAAGGCAATTATGACAGCGGGCTGGTTAAGATATCGACCGTCGAAAAATGATCGGACGGTCGGCAACGCAAAAGATATATTGACCCTTGGTTTTATTATTTCGTAATTAATTATTAATCATAACAAAAGCAGAGTTTAAGAGGTTTATATCGACTTCACGTGCCAACGCATTTTCCGGGCCAATCTCTAATTTAATCCTCGACGATGACGTGGATTGCTTGTGACTTGTCCTATTGTGGGCCCACCTTATCATTTTTTTTTTTTTTTTCTCCCCCTTTTAGGGATGTGCGTGTACCTTGTTGTAAGTTTTTGCCCACTCTTATTAATATCAAGTAATAATGGTAATAAATAAATATATTAAATATGTAAATGTTTATATGAATAATAATTACTTGTTATTATTATTCCGGACATAGCAGTTATGTTGGCGCTTTCAGTACACTTTTATTAATTAGAGTATATTTATTTGGCTAAAAATAGGGAAAAAATAAAGTACTTTTTTTTTTGTCATAAATATTGATTTTTTTTTTAATTTATTGTGACTTTATTTTCAGGTGAATTTTAAATTTTTTAAATAATGTAATGAATTTAAGATCATCTCAAAATATAGTCAATTACAGAATAAAAATAATAATAATAAAATATTAATTTATTTTTAATATATTTAATTTTTATGTTAATAATTTTTTGATAAATAAATAATAAAACTAAAATACTTCAGTTCCATATTTGTACTTTATCTGAATTCTAGTTGATCCAAATTTTATTTCTAACTAATTTTGAATTTCACATTTGTTGAAACAAATAGGCCCATATAGCATAGTAAAATTAATTATAATTTTGATGTATTTTTATGTGAAAATGAGTATAGTTTTATAAATAAAAGAGAGGCCCACTGGCCAATATTTAATTTTAATTATTTGATAATTTTTAGATAAAAAAATCGAGAAAACAAAAAAGAAAAAAGGAGTATATCTGGACTGACAATAGCGAACAAGGTGGCCCAATAGCGAATACGGAACAGCGTACCCGCGGTATAGCTGACCGAATCTACACTATACCTGCGTTCCTCGCGTCGTTTCCCGAAAACGACCCTAACCCACCTGTACAGAGTCTACAGACGCGGGCGCCTACTCAGGGGCATATGTGTCAAAGCACGCCACCCTTCTAGAAATATTCCTCGCACGTGCGACGCAGTGGTACCGAGTAACGACTCGGACGAGGTCCTCCACCTCCCGCGGAGCGGGGGTGGCGATGGATGGCCCTACACGTGCGAGCCCCACGGGTCGCGCCTCTACACTGGCCCCACACGACATCAACGAATCGTCTCGCGCCGCGTGTCCTTTCGCGGCCAGTGCGCGTTTCGCCCGCGTCCGCTCCCTGCGCTGAGCCCGCGCGAGTTCGCTCCGGTCGAGTCCTTCCCCCACCCCACCTCTCCACCCAACTCTCAATTTAATCCGATTTGTCCTATTTATTTATTTATTTATTTTCATTCTTTCTCTCTCTCTCTCTCTCTCTCTCTCTCTCTCTCTCTCTCTCTCTACCTCTAATTATTCTCACAATTAATTAATAAAATAAATAAATAAATAAATAACTAATTTACCAAATTTTAGAGTTAATAAAAGGGGTTTCGTTCCTCTCGTTTCCCGTCGAATCGGGGCACTTACGGTTATTGTTGTTCGTCCCGTAGCGACTCTCCTTGCTCGCATAAAATGCTCGGTGGTTAGGCCTCCCAAATCCCATTCCTATTCCTGCGATCGATTCGTCCTATTTCTTCTTCCCCAAATTCTAGGGTTTTGATATGGGATTAGAGTTTGTGGGGGGAGTGAATTCATTCGATTATTAGGGTTTGTGGGGGGAGCGGATTGGGTCGACGAGAGAGAGAGAGAAAGAGAGACAGAGACAGAGAGAGAAATGCCCGCCACGGATTACCAAGGCTCATCCGTGCCGTTCGCGTCGCTCGGCCGATCGATCCTGAGCATCCGCCGCGACCAGGTCCACGCGATGGACGGGCACCACGACTCGGCGCAGGAGCAGGAGCTCGAGTCGTTCCAGCGCCACGTCGCCGACCTCTTCCAAGACCTCTCGGGGGGAGGGGGAGGAGGAGGAGGGGGAGGGGGAGGGGGAGGGGGAGGAGACGAGCTCATGAGCCTGCCGTGGCTGCGGAAGCTTCTGGACACGTTCCTGGTGTGCCAGGAGGAGTTCCGGGTGATCCTCTTCAACCACCGGGGACCTGCGTCGCGGCCGCCGCTGGACCGCATGATTGCGGAGTTCTTCGAGCGCGGCGTGAAGGCGCTCGACGTGTGCAACGCCGTTCGCGACGGGATCGAGCAGGTGCGCCAGTGGCAGAAGCACCTGGAGATCGTCCTCCGCGCCCTCGCCCCACCACCAGCACAAGCACCAGCACTCGGGGAGGGCCAGCTGCGGCGGGCGAAGAAAGCACTGACCGACCTCGCCGTCCTCATGCTCGACGAGAAGGACGCCGCCTCCGCTCTCTCCCACCGCAACCGCTCCTTCGGCCGCAGCGGCCGCGACGCCCACCGCTCCTCCCCTAGCGCCAGCGCAGGCGCCGGCGCCGTCCACTTCCGCTCCCTCTCGTGGAGCGTCTCCCGCTCGTGGTCCGCCGCGCGGCAGCTCCAGGCCATCGGCAACAACCTCGCTCCCCCCCGCAGCCACGAGATCGTGTCCACCGGCGGCCTCGCCGTCTCCGTCTACACCATGGGCTCCGTCCTCCTCTTCGTGATGTGGGCCGTCGTCGCCGCCATCCCCTGCCAGGACCGCGGCCTCCAGACGCACTTCTCCATCCCGCGCAGCTTCTTGTGGGCGCCGCCGATTCTCTCCCTCCACGAGCGCATCCTCGAGGAGTCCAAGCGCAAGGACCGGAAGAACTCTAGCGGGCTCCTCAGGGAGATCCACCAGATCGAGAAATGGGCCCACCATTTGTCGGATCTGACTGACAATCTCCAACTCCCCTTGCCTGAGGAGAAGGAGATCGAGCTGAGGCAGGGGGTGGATGAGCTGGCGCTGATCTGTCGCGCCATGAAGGATGGCCTCGAGCCGCTGGAGCGCCAGGTGAGGGAGGTGTTCCATCGCATTGTCAGGAGCCGGACCGAGGGGCTCGATTCCATGTCGCATAATGCGGAGTGAGATCTTCTTGTTAGGGGTTTTACTCTACTCTGGAATGGGATGAGGTTTGCAGTGCTGATAATTGTCCGTTCATACTATTAGCGTTTTCCGTGCGTCGCAGCCAGATTGTGAGGTAGGGAGGGATTCTTGAGGGGTTGAAGATGCTGAAAGGGAACAGATTTAATCTTTCTCCTCCTACCAATAAGTTTAATCAGGTAGCTTTCTTGTATTTACCCTAATGCATTTTTGTAAAAAGAAGTATTGGATTGAATTATCTGTTATGATGATGCATTGTATGTTTTCGGTGCATTGAGTGTGTGATTTTTAGTTAGCCATCTGACCTTTGAATCCTCCGGCAGTCGTGTGGTTTTCACCTTCAATCTTCGGGGGGTGTTAAAATGTAAGAATTAGAAGGGCAGGGCTGAAATTTTTCTTGTTTACTCGACAGCTTAAAGCGATGGAGAGCCACCGAAGTATTATTTGATTATTTTAAGACACAGCCTTACTTTCATGTACTTGCAACAAAAACCGTTGCTGCTGTTATTTTTGAAAATTGTGCTATTGTTTAATCTGATTTCGTTCGGCAAGTGTTTTGGTGGTAGTGATCCATTCTCTGCTCCTTTGTTATGCATCTTCTGTTCTTAGTCTGAAAAGGAAGTACATGAACCCCAAGAGATGCTGCCTAGTAAGTATCAGGAAATGAAAAATCAACTCACACAAAGTCGTGTTGGTTTGTGAGAGAAGATATTTTCTTTCCTTGAAGCAATCTTCTTGAAGTTGGTTAGTTATAGGAAGTGAAGAATTGTTGGTCAGGTTAGTCCGCAAGGGAAGTTGTTTCTCTCCTAAAAATGCAAATGGTTGGGAAAATAACAAGCTAGTCTAACTACATACTTGATAGATGCAGATCATTATTGATTTGCTTATCTAGTTGATCTAATTACATTCTAGATGGTCCAATTATTTTCTTTTCGCCTCCATTTTATGGTCCATTTATCGGCTTGTTTATTTATTGTAGTTTGATTACGCTTAAATATGGCGGCGATCTTATCATGTGTGTCTGTGTGTGAGAAAGAGGAAGGGCGAGAGAAATCCTAAGGGCAGCTGTCTCCAAATGGTTTGTGGTGGAGAGTGATGGCAGAAATGTCTTCATAAAGCCGACACCAAGACTATTTCACAGTGAATTGGGAAACCAGTTTGATTTGTATACATTATATGCAAGATGTAGTCAGATCTAGTGTCTGTTTTCTCATTTTATGGAGACCACTAATATTCTAACTATACGTATTTCCGATAGAGACAGAACAAATTATTAAAATTATAGTGCTATATGATTACTAATGTGTTGGATCCGGGCAATTACATGTGAATTACTAATGTTTTGCATGGAGACCACTAATATTCTAACTATACGTATTTTCGATAGAGACAGGACAAATTATTAAAATTATAGTGCTATATGATTTAACGATTAGAGTTCATATATGGTTTCAGTGCTTGACTATCATCCTTTTAGTTCTGTGTAGGTTTTTCCCTCTACGAAGTATTAGGTACATCTGCCCTTTCTCATGCTGATTTTAGTTCCGACATGTCTGCTGGGTAGCATGATTTAAAGTAAACGGCTTTCATTAACTCTTCTATGACTAGACTCTTGATGAATGACCATGAGTTGTGAAAATTATTCTTCGACGTCCTTTATGACTTCATATTCGGAGAATACTGCAAGAACAGAAATTATTACGGTGTTGAACTTCTTATACATTAACATTCCTTACTCTTAATTAATATATTTGTGCCTTTGGACATCCTGAAATGCTCTCTAGTCTTGTGGTTTTGTAATTTTTGCTTCAACATGATGAATATCCACTCTGTTAGTCTTTTGAGTATTTGGGGAAATAATTTCTTCGTCCGGCATGTGAGATTGCGTGTAACTGCTGGTAAATGCTTGCTTTTACTGGTTTGAAGGAAACTTTGCTGCAATATGTTCAGGATTGAGTAAGATTTTTAGGTGTTTATGCTGCTCTGGCACTGCAAAAACGAATTTGATTGACTATGTATTGTCTCATAATCTTGATCGAGAGAGTTTCTCCTAATATTGGCTTTTACCTTTCTACATCCTAATGGGGATTTATTCGTCCTTGTTTCAGTTCTATAGGATTCTGATTCGAGTATCTACGAGTTTATTACTGTGGTGAGCATTGTGGTTGTTATGGAGTCCTGTTCTGAAGGATTTGTAGTACTTTGAGTCTGTTGGTCTTATGAGAATTTGTTTATATTGAGAATTTCCTATTTCTTTGCTTCTTTCTTCTTGTTCTCATGCTTCTGGAAGTGTTTAAGATTCACTTATTGCCATATATACTTTGCTTAGCTCGTTGTTTTCTTTTGGCTCCCAAACATCTTGGGGACCAAATTGCTAGTTATATACCTGAACCTGCTGCAGAATAGGCAACTAACCTGCATGTGGAGAAACCACCTGATAAGTTATATTGATTGCTTTTTGAAACAATTATAGTTCTTCTGATTGCTTTTTGTGAGAGAAGAGCTGATGACTACTTTTTCTGTCAGAGGATTCTCCTTCTGGCTGTTTCCAGCAACTGATGTCTGCATTGGATTCCGATGCTTACCTTTAAGACTCTTCCTGTGAAGTTAAAAAAAATTGACTAGTGCTACATGTACCTCATTGTGGCTAGAATGGCAACTAGTTACTTGTTCAATATTTCATTCTACATCTTGTTAAGTGTACTGCTCAATGTGCATTATGATGTGCCCAAATTGTTGTAGATCCATTACTTTTATGCGTGGCAATTAGTGACCTGTTCAGCTTTTCAGAGTTTATATTTAGCTAAGTTTTATGTTTGAAATTTGAAAGTATAAGTTAACTACTAGCCATTATTTAACAACGTTCTCTTAAGATTGTGTTATGAGGTATATGTAGCAGGATTCTTTTTTTCTTTTTTTTTTTTTTTTTTTTTTTGTAGCCAAAAAACTGCTTCGCCCATTCATGGTTGTCGAATGTGTGGAATCTGAATGGTATTGCTGCCGCTTTTTTTTTTTAATCAAAGAAAGATAGGTGCCGTGTAGTGACTCGTCCTATGGTAACCAGTATGCACTATGGATCTGCTAAAGGGTTATTTACAAAACTAATTCTCCCAACAATTTTTATTATAAAAATAGACATACAAATTTTATAAAAATAGGCTTAAAAAAAAAAGTATTCTAAATACGGTGAATCATTCATCGCTTTCTTAAAAAGCGGTGAATGGTTCACCGCATTTATAGAATTTTATTTTTAAAAGTGATGAACCATTCACCGCTTTTACTAAGAGATATTCATCGCTTTCTTAGTCCATTACGCTAATAAAATTTTGAATACGGATATAAAAAATAAAAACCGACGGATTTGAATTCAAGTATGAATTTACATTATATAATAAATTATAAATATTTGATGCTATATTTAAATTATATTTTAAAATTTTAAATTTAATATAATATCTATATTTTATATAAAAGATATTTTATATAAAAGCGGATATAAATTTACAGATGAAATCCTAAAATAAATAAAAAATATACCACTAATAATTACGTAACGATACTGAATTCTAACGAATAATCTTATCTTTTATTTATTAAATATTAATATATCATTCCATATTTTTTATTTATTTTCAAATTATCTCAAATTAAAAAAAAATAAAATAAATCAAATTATAAAATAAAATCAATTAAAAAATAAACTTGAATTAAAAATAAATTAAATTTAAAAAATAAATTATTTTAAAAAATTAATGAATTTTATTTAATAGCGGTGAATGGTTCACCGCATTTTACGCTTTTAAAATGAGGTAAACCATTCACCACTTTTAAAAGCGGTGAACTATTTCACTGCATATAGAAGACTATTTTTACAAATTTAATTTTAAAAAAATTATTTTTAAAATTATAATATAAAATAAGATTATTTATAATAATAAAAAATCTCTGCTGAATTTTAATATTTTCTTTATTTTTCTTACAGATCGAATTACTTAGTCGTTGTGAGTGGCCAAATGGCATTTAAATGAGTTCGGTCATTCACCCCGCCCCAATGGTTTCATTTGGTCACTCAAAACACAATGCAAAACCAAAACTTTAAAGAAGCCAATCAGTTGTTTACATTATTATTCAGTCCACTTTCAGCTAACTAATTTGGCATTACATTATGCCCGACAAAGAACACAACTGTGCTCGATTAAATATAGTTCAAATTCTTGATATCTTGTATCAGTGTCCACAGATTTCAAATAAAAATGGCAAATCACACATCAAATAAGTAATACACTTCGCATTCCACCATCGGCTCATAAAAGAGCTAAAATCTAAGCCAATACGTTAGATTTCAATACGTCTCTAGATCCTCTAGATCTGTAAAACCCAAATTTTCGACATAAGCATACCCCCACACAATAATATAATCAGAGCACCGAACATTACAACATAATTACACTTGGAATTTAACAACAATAAATATTTATACACCTCTCTCTAACCAAAACAATTCCAGCTAATGAAACAAAACTTTACACTACCATGAAAATCTCAAGTTAGGTACTCAGCTCTGCCGCGGTTCTCTTCATTGAACAACTAAAATATCTTATCTCCTCTTGCTTGGTAGTTAAATAACTTCTATATTGTTAAAATAGGGGTTTTCTCTAATCTATTGTATGGAACAAGCCATCAGAGGAAGAGTTCGGGGAATGACCACATGATGAACTTTGCAAAAGTGTCTGTCTCGAGGAACTCGATATGAGCAGCACGGCCGATTATGGTATTTAAATTTCTCCCTTGCGAAGAAGTATCAAAGTTCACGTCGCAACGCATAAAAGTTCTCCTTTCGGAGGTTGGTGCACGGATCTGATCCAGGCAATTGTTCAGCATTTCCATGAAAATCTGTGCCTTCTTCGAATTATCCCAAGAAGATGCCGGGCATAGCTCGATTCTGGCTGAATGATATGGAACGTAACCATCCTGAAAAAATAGTTTTTTTTTTTTCAAAAAAATGCAAGGATATGTAATCAAACTAGGGTGATCAAGCAAAGGTCTGATCGAGACTAGCCACTAGTCGAATTAAATTAAGACCAGAGATTGTATCAGTTAAAAAGATATGTGGATATTAGTCTTCAAAGGAAGAGGGGAGGGGGGGGGGTGAACATACAAAGCAATGATCTGTTATTTAATATGCCTCTTGGCCGGAAACAATCAACTAAATTTTCAAGAAAGATGAAATGTTAATTGCGCAAGAGAGACAAGCCGATACCTGCGGTGATGACAAAAGTATAATGTTCTTGAAATTCTCCAAAGTCTTTTGCTGCAGAAGGACAAGAAATTGCATCAAATTTTCAAATATGCTGTAGAACAAATAACTACATATCTGATAATAATAATAATAATAATAATAATAATAATAATAATAATACTACTATTATTATAATAAACGAAAAATTATTTTGTGATTTCAAAATTGGTGCTGTGTACTATGCCAACTTTATAGTTAGCAGGTTAAATTACCTTACAGAGCTTGTAAAAGAATGTATTCGGGAGATCTTGATCATCAGTGAATGTGAGCTGATGGATGCATTGGGCCCCCTTTAGCTTCTTTAGAAGCCACAGTCCAGAATTGAACAAAGAGTTTGAGCTGTACCAATAACCCAAATGCGGCCCAGATATTGACATGTATGTATATAGGTGCTTCAAGAAAGGCCCCATCACACTATCTGTTAAATTGAACAGAGATATTTGCAACTACATAAAAATGAATGTAACTGAAAAAGGAATAAATGTATGGATAGTCCCTGAAATACCCTGATATTGCTACTTAGTCTCTGAACTTCTAATTTAAATATTTCAGTCCTAGAACTTTCCCATATATGGCAGTTCCATCCTTAACTGTCCAAAAATGCAAGTTTTTCTTGTAAAATGACCAATTTATTCCTTTTCCTGTTAGATGATTTCTTGTTTAGTATACTTAAAACATGGTTAAGAAGATCACTTTACAGGAAAAAGTCGTTTCGTGCTAGTTATTTTATGGCAGGAACAATAATACAATAACTGGCTAAAGTGATTATGTGGAAAGTTCAGCGACTAAGTGTTAGTACATGACTATCCATAGTTTCACCTGCCTAAAAATTGTCATGGGAAATGTGGATGAAACCTGCTAATGCACTTCTTATAATGATGTTTCCAATGGAATGCCCAACGAAACTAAGCTTAATGTCTTTGCAGCCTCCATATCTTGCAAGTTTATCCATCTTTTTCTTAAGGAAAGTAATCACTTCTTCAGCCAACCTGCTACCCATTTCTCGGAAGTCTCCAGATGTTTTATCTTCATTGGCCTCTGACATGAGACAGTCGGCTCCAGGATCTAATAGAAGCCACTGATTCCGAACAAGCCTTAGATCCAGATGGTGTCCCTGTTTTTTTTTAAAAAAAAATTATAGCTGTCAGAGAAAAAGTCAATTTATCTGCAATGTATAATTTATGAATGCCAAGTAGGTAGAAAATGTACTAGTCATAACTCAATATCACAAGCCAGATTAATCACAATGTACAATTTATGAATGCCATGGAGTAGAAAATGTACAAGTCATAACTCATATCACAAGTTTATGAGTGGCAACAAAGTTAAACAACACAATGGAAGAAAGTATGATATGATGCAACCAAATAGACCATAGGAGATGAAAAGTCAGGAAGATAACACTAAAAACTTTTTTTCATCAGGAAGAGAACACTCAAAACTTCCCTCTTATAACATGTTACATAATTAGAGTAACAATAGTCAAGTATACCATGATGAAGGAAAGAAGAAATAGGAACAAGACTGAAACAAGAGGCAGAAACAAGCAAGAGCAGAAGACTTATTTGTCGAATATATAGAAAGATGATCGTAGACTGGGATCATACAGAATATTTATAGGTGAACAATGAATAAATAGGCATGATAATGTCAGTAGTGAGTCAAGACAGAAACCAATTGTTAGAGGCCAAAACCCTAAAGGAGTCCAGAAACAACGCCACAATCAATGGCAGAAACTCATGTATGAAAACTACATATGTTAGTCAAATATCAATGGTAAATTGGAAAGTTGATAGCATTAAGGACTGGAAACATGCCTGAAATCCATGCACAAAGACGACAACTTTCAGTACGCGACCACTTCTTTTACCGCTGTTAACTTTGGGTATGGTATGTTCTCCAGGCCTTCTGGGTAGTGCAGCAGTATCATTCTGATCCATTAAGTTCAATGACAAATTTTTGCTAGAACCATGCTGTGGAACATTCATGACATGCTGCTCTATAAGAACAACAGGAATATGCGAAGGGTCACCAAAGATGCGCATATCTTGTATAGACCGAGTGTTGATCTGCAAAGGTTCCATATTTTTATAATCTGCTGCAGGTAAAAATTGTTGAAGTAAAAGACAAACATTTCAAACAATAATGATGATTTAACCTTCATTTGCGCAATGCTTTTCCTATGGAGTTCAGCACGTGAAATCGCGCTTTGTGCCGGCTGCACATTCAAATGTAAATGTTTAAAACTTAAAATATTTAATAGCCAAAGAAACCCTTTAAAAACAAAAGGGCTTTTACATATATATATATCAATATCATCTACTTTTTTGTAATTCCTTGTAAAAGTATTAAATTTTCATCTATGCTGCTTAAATGTGCAGTTTTCTTATCAAAACACTTTAGGGAATCATTAAATTTACAGGAGAATTGGCTTCATTAAAAATGGTTATCCAAGGAAGGTTACTTCTAAGAAATTATGTTTTTGAACTGCATATACGAAAATTTAGATTACAAAGGACCTTGCATATGTAAATAGATAATTTTGCAGTGGTATCTAAATCACTAATAGTAAAACCACAATTATGGAATATGCAAATTTGGGCTTAGAAATGTAAGTACATCATCGCTGAACTTCCTTGAAACTACAACTTTGCCAAGCGAGTTACGATGTGAAGAGTCATCAGCTCCACTTCTCAAGTAGCGGGTTGGCATGTCAATCTTCGAATGGACCGTCCATATTGACCATTCTGCCCTCCGATCAGCAGCCCAGACATCATACAAATGTTCAATTATCTTGATTCTATTTATCCTGTAGCGAAATGAAGCAATTTAGAATCCATTGAAAGCAAGAAATAGACTTATACACACAGTGATCAAGGGCTGTGCAACCATTTTCACTCATGAAACAGATCAGCCCACAGCATCACAAACTTTTCCTCTTAAGGCCGATATTGTTGGCAGAAGAGAAGAATATCTGTAGCAACAACTGATATAACCAAACAAACTCTATCAACCGGTTAAATTGTTGATTTTCATACCGCTTGATCTTATTAAGGAAAAAAGGCTCACAAATCAAAATTCATCATTTGTATAAAATATTAAAATTTTCAAACTCAGAAATCATATCTAACAGTATAAGTCCCCAGAAATAAAAAGAATAAAAATGTTAGTAAACATGGAAAAAATAATAATGTCAAAAACATCGACCAAAGGTTTTTCACTGGAATAAGACAGAGCTCCGCTAATACGTCAGCATTCATCGCAAAAATACCATGATTTCGAATAGAGAGACGGTATCCAAGGAATATGATTATTCTTCATAACCAATATAAGGACAGAGATGATTATTTTTTTGTGAAATAAATGCAGACAAGTCATCATAATCAAACCACATATTATTTGGCAACTATAATTTAGTTCTTACCGTCGTTGTGATGGAATGATGCATTGTCCAAAAAAGCATGACCGATATTGATAATCAGTTTATTTCGAAAGAAAGAGTAGCTTCCACTTCTTTCCAAAAAAAAAAAGCCATTCAACAATGAGAAGTAGAGAGATTGGGAGGGCGAAGGAAAGAGTTTACCACACCTATGGAACTTCAGAAAAGCATTCCATATAAATGAAAGTTGGTTGCCCACAGTAAGAAATAAATCCAACAATTCTTCCTTAGAAAGAGTATACAGCATTACATCATTTCCAAAGTCAACCACGCCATCTGATTTCTGCACAGACATCAATGGAAGTATTACTTGACAAAGGTTATATAGCTTAATGTGTAAAAGGGAAATGGCACCACCAGAATGAAGGGTGAAGTTAAATGTATAGCAGAAACAAGAAAAGAGTACCTCCAAAATATTTTGTAAAATACCAGCCAACTGTCCAACACCCATCTTCTTCCTAGAATTTCCAGCACTAGAACCAGGCAATCTTTGTTTCAAAGAAGAATCAATCAACTCAAATCTACCAAGATTCAAGTCAGCATCCTGAAGATCATCAATTGTCTGACCAATTGCTTCACTGATCTTTTGGAGTTCTCCAAGAAGTATTCCACGAGAAGCTAATAACGAGTTAATGATTTCTATTGCTTTTGATCCCAAACCTTGATTCAATATCTGCAGACAAAATATCAAGATTTGGCTAAGATCATGGGGCAAACAAAGAGAAAGAATGAAAAACTTCACTTCAAAAGTATAAGACAAGTTAACCGCTTAATGCACAACAAAGATCATATATTGCTCATAAATAGATAAATAAGGCGTGACTCGCTCTCAGTTTTCATTTGAAAAAACAGTAGGCAACATTTCCAAGTGATGCAACAGAACACGATGTTAGATTGGTTGGTAGAAAATTTTACACTGCAAGTAGTCAGCTAAATCATATATTTTATTCTCTCAAAAATGCTAGCATGCTAGCAATAATTTGTTACATAGAGTGTTTTAATGCTGTTTGTTATCTTCTTTTCCTCGCACATATTTTAAAGAATTTAAAAGGCTGAGTATCGGCCATCAACAAGCACCCAGAAATCAAAATGGTGAGCCCTAAATGGATACGTACTTGATTAGGTGTTTGAGAATGATCATCAGCAACATTTTCCACCATGTTACCAGTACTGAGATGTCAAAATCAAGTTAATTTTAGAACAACACATCTCAGTATAAACAAAAAAAGAGCTTTTAAACCTAAATTTTTCACAAACCTGGGTACCTTCAATGAAGATGTAGCTGTACCGGATTTCAGAAAAGCAATATGAACAGTCAGATCCACAAGGACTGAATGGAAAACATCAAAATGGACAGGACAATATGAATGCAAGCCCAGCAGTGCTTTATAAGGAACCCTGAATTCGTGGACTGCAGCCGGAACATCAAAAGAAGTCTGTGTTTCATAACTATGACAGGAAAAAGAAAGTATTTAGAAAAAGTTTAGCTACCACTGGAGAATGATATAGGTTTAATAAGTTTCTCACCCATTTTCCAACAATGGAGCATACATAAGCTCAAATTTCAGTATTACTGCAGAAGTTGATGGACCCTAGAAAGCAAACGGGATTGTAAGCTGAGAAATGGAACACAGTGTATCAGGACAAGAAGGAAGAATTAAACCAACCTCATCTTGCGCAATAAGCAAGTTAAAAGAGACCATAACACACAGGTAAACATCCTGTCTAGCGTATTTGATTCGAAAAGGCTGGGTGTAGAAACTGTGGTCAGCATCATCTATCTTCCAAATGCCCAAGACATCATCCGAGCCGATGTCAGTAGCTGCAAAATTCAGCTAGTATGCCATTATCCATTAAATAAAAATCAAATAACTAGAAAACGGAACACTGGTCATAATAAAACAAATTATCACCGGACTAGTTTTAAGTTTTAACCCTCTTAAATTCGTATCTATTTTTGTCTATCACTTATCAATTGCACTAGGAATACAAACGCTAGAAAGCACACAGTGCTATTCAAAGAAAAGACATAAAGATACCAAGAATTTGCTTTCAGTCAATCTTAAAGTCATTATTAGAGCATTTTTCCAACTTCTCTTATCACACTTATTCTCTCAGCCTCCTTTCTGGAACGCAAGCCACATGTTTTGTTCCTCCTATAGATAAATCTCACCCCGTTTATTTTACAAAACCTAAGAAGCACCCTTTACCTCCTACTTCTTCCTCCATATATAGATCATTTAGCATCCTACTTTAACAGTGTTCAACAATTCTGTCCCCTGTATATTTTCTTTCAATAACCCTCTATTTCCAAATGAAGGTTTATAGTGGCCAAAAGATTATAATAACCACAATAATTCTCACCAGAATAGTCTTTGTGATAACCTACAAAAATGTCACATCTTTATTTTGAGCTGACAGATGTTCCAAAATTTATCAAACAACTAGTATAACATACTGCCATAAAATTGATTTTCTCCTGAAGGTAAAAGAATAAAAAAAAAAACAAGGTCTGTTGTTCAAACTAATCCATGTTAAGAAGATTCCAAATTGGTTCAGCTAGCGAACCAAGATTAGAGAAAACCAATCCTCTCTCTCTCTATAAAGAACAACAAAATTTGTGCAACTAAAGTAGTAAAGCACCTTGTCTAACTGTAGTACTTCAGTTTATGTATCGTACTCAGATACACTCACTTGTTCAACAAAATAATATAAGCAGAAATGAAGTAGTGAATAACAAATCAAACAGTAAAAAACACCTTCATACTGCACGACTCTCGCAGGAGTAGCGCAAGATTCTCGACTACTATCCTCCCATCTCACACTTATCTTTATTTGGTACCATCTGCAAATCCACGAGAACCATTTCAAAGAAGCTGCTCAATAATTCAGAAAAATAGGGAAAAAAATAAAATAAAATCGAATCCCACCACAACAAAGTAATTCTACACGGCAAAGGAGTACATTTCTCTTCTGAGAACGTTACCCTTGTTGGAAGAGATCGAGATTATGGAACCGATGTATGTAAATGGCGATCTCGTGCAGCGTCTCCAACATATCTGGTGGCTTGAACACAACAGCCCTCCGTTGCGACGAAGGAGCGCTCTTGGAGCTCAAAATCCTCCTCGATAGCGCGCTTTTCGGATCCAGGCCGACGAGGCATCTCATTCGCCGAAACATAGGTGATCAGCGAGCGAGATCTTCCTCGAGATTCGCATCCCTGCTCCCTACAATGGCGAAGTATATCGAATCGGGGGCTAATTCCCCTCAAATCACCTTCGATTACTCCCCGGAAACCATTGATTCCAACAAGGAGATCTCCTCTCCGCGGACACGACGAAATCGACCGAATTCTTCGAGAGAAACGCAGGGATCCGAGCGATTGAGGGGGAGTTAGCGACGAAGAGGCGCTTCTAGGGTTTAGATCGATGGCGTGAGGAAGGGAAAAGCTAGGGTTTAGGGCGTGATCAGAGGAAGGAGGCGGCGGAGGGGACGGTTGGAGCTCTCGCGGGCCGTGGGAGACGGGGAGTTCGGGGCACAGAGACGGAGGAGGTCGATTTTGTCGCGGGGGAGCATTGATGGCTCGATCGATCACCAACCGTTCACGGACGCGCCCGTGATATCATGACCGTGTATTTATAGCTCCGCTTTTTCCCCTCGGTGGTGCCAAATATCGGTGGGTCCTTAAATTGAACCCCCGCAAAAAAAAGACAAAATTTACTGTTACTATCGACCAAAATTATTTAGATGAGGTTGTTAGATTCGGCCACTTTGGTTTTGTGGGTTGCCACATTGTTTTGTTTGGGCGTTGGACCTGTCTGGTCCACTTTTTCATTTTGTCTTTTAATTTTGATTATGATGGTTAATTAATAATTTTATTAGATCTTTTTTATTTAAATAAAATTACAAAAATTATATATTTTTTAACTAAATATTTTCAAAATGGCCAAGGTTGAAGGGATCGCCTGCAGTTCTCTTCTTCTACTTTATTTAAATGTCTACATCAATGTTGTAAGCGTATGTTCTCCTCATTCTTGTATTTTCGAGTTGGCGCCACAAATTACCTTGTGAATGTAATATACTAATACTATATCCTAAAACAATTGCGGTTACAAAAATTTTAAATTCGACTAAACCAAGGTTTTTGGTCGATAGTAGTAGCTACAGGATAAGTCTCTATATGCAAAAGATCTTTTTTTTTTTTTTTGACTTCCATGGAGACCTAATTAGAAACTATTATTTATTATTGTTTCTTTATTTCCCCCTAAGACATATGATCGCCTAGTTCTTCTTCCTAGTATCACGAATCTCGCATGCCTCGGTCTCATGCTAATGTGATGTGGTGCCCGCTCCTACGCAGATAAGTTCACATTTGCATACTGTTTGGGCTGAAAAGTCATGCCGGCCGTCGACCTGTGAGGGTGACCTAAGTGTGATCCGCATAATGCCAAAGAAATCAAACGATCGAACCGAGAAAAGTTTTGCTTGATCGGATTTTTCTCAATCGAACTTTCGAAAGAGAGTTCGGCCTAGATTAGTCGAATTGAGGTTTGGAGAAAAACAGAATTCTACCTAGAGGAACCGAACTGGACATCGGAGACAAGAATATGACACGGCCAAATAACCGATTAAGGATTTGTATTACTTGGAGAAATGTTACAAGGGGTAACTGAAAATCAATTACAATTAAGACTCTTCTTAGAAAGTATGGTAAATATTGATATGAAAATTATCTAAAAAAACAGTAAATACAGATATGAAAGAAATGAAAAACAGAGATGATTACCGACTTATGAGATTGCAGGATCCCTTTTTTTTGATAGTTTGGTTATTTATACATTTACGAATCATGTGTATAATCGTCGATTTTAGTAATCGGCGTGATCTAAGGGGAATCATCTTAAACTTTTCAACTACTTCCTTTTAAGTCGATTCTCCTCAATAAGATAGTAGTTGTTTTCCGTCCAGATTCATTCCCTAATTGACGCGCCGAAGTGTGATTTTTGGTACTTTTCAATGTCGAGTGTCGCTTGCTTTCCCAGAGTTAGTTACGAGATTGACGTCCGGATCTCATTCTCTTTCCTTCCAGGATCTTTTCTTTTGCGGCTCAAGCAGCCGAGAGTTGATTCTGACTTCGCCTCTTTCGTCATTCGACTGAGCAAGACCCTTTGCCTTCGGCTGAAGTTAGTATTGGATAAGACGATAACCTCCTGTTGGCCGCTTCTCCTATCGGCTGATGTCTTTAGTCAATGGCGTGCGCCACGTGCCGCACGCTCGCGTGACTGTGGTTAGACTTGATTACGACACCGATCCCTCTTTGTTAACTTATTCTCTTATCGGCTGGTACTCTTAGCCGATAATATATACTGCGTGTCGCTTTCCTAGATGACGAAATTTTTTGATCTCAACCTATACATTCAACAGAGATGCCCATTCTCATTTATGGTGTTGCATAAGTGATCCTGGCGTGGCATGGATGTTAAATTTGTTGCATAGAGAGACTTCGCTTGGTTTAAATCAGTGATCGGGCTGATTTTATCCCTGATGAGTTTTGCTAGTTTGCTGAATGCTTACACTTGCTTTCAAACCCGAGTTGCGTTTAAATTGATTCAGACTTGTCAAACGAAATTTTTTTTTGATTTATGATTCTGAGCTCATCCCGATTCAGAATCATCTGGCCTAGGCCCAGCTTAAGTCAAAAAAGCTAAAAAGCCCGCACTTAAATGCACACACCGTATAAGATAGGATACAAACCAATTAAAAATTATCTTCCAGTATTTCAACTTAATCTTCAACAAATATTTATCATATTAGTCTAACCAACCTCCTATGCCTATTGTGTGATGGGCCGTGCTATTTTGTCCCAAATTGGGTGAGCCTTTTCATTGCAGAAGGTCCATATAAAGTACAGTAAACCCCTCTCAATCAAAGAGATCTCTGAAGCCGGACAAAGCCATCATTATTTTTTTTCTTGTGTGATTGATCTGTTTTTCATTCCATTCAAGGTTAAGAATACCTTCTAGAGTGTGAATTTGTGGATAAAGAATCACCTCATACACATGATGTACTCATACATTTTGTGCACCTACTCTTAATAATTTATCTTTTTTATTTTTTACGACATACATATTTTATATATATTAAAATTATTTAAATTGAATTCCGAGACCGCTATTTGAGGCTTCAACATGTAAGACGCACCAGGTGCATACAATAATAGTTTTCTATGCACACGTGACTGTCACGTGCTCGGCGAGGGTTTAACAAACTGTGTAAAGGTTTTAGGACTCCGGCCGCCATTAGACCCCTCTTTTTTTCTTCTTCCCCTGCGCTCCTACGCAGGTGGAAGAGGAGGCCCCCTAAGCTCTAAAAGCCGCACCTTCCTCGCTCTCCATTTGAATCGAAACCCTAGAAACCCTAGAAGCTCCTCTCCCTCCGCCATGAAAACCCTAATCTCTAGAACTCTCTTCGTCCGCTCATCCTCCTCCATTTCCCCGTTTCCCCGCCTCTCTCTCCTCTTCCTCCACTCCGGCGCCGGCGACGAGATCCACCGCCGCCGCCATGATAGCTTATCGTCGTCGTCGTCGTCGTCGTCGTCGTTGAGGAGGCAACACGAGGAGGAGAGCAAGAGCGTGAAAGTCTCGGTGTGGTGGGACTTCGAGAACTGCCACATCCCCGCCGGGGTGAACGTGTTCCGCGTGGCGAATCGGATCACCTCGGCCCTCCGATCGAGCGGCATCAGGGGCCCAATCACGATCACGGCATTCGGGGACGTCGCGCAGCTCTCGCGGGCCACGCAGGAGGCCCTCGTCGCCACCGGGATCTGCCTCAACCACGTACCGCACAGTGCGTTCACTTCCCAACTCTCCCTATCCATTTGCTTGCATATTCTTAGTCGAAAATTTGCTACTGTTTTTTGCCAATTATTACATCACTTTGTCTTTGTATTGTGGATGTTCCAACGCTGAGGAGGAAATGCGATTCAGAGATTTCGTGCAGATGTTTTTATTGTCTTCTGCTAATTCCATTCTATACCTTTAGCTACGCAATTCGTATAATTAGTTCTTTCTATGTCAACCGAGTTGTACATCCAAAAGAAGCATCACAGAAATTTAGCTGAACTTCCTTACTTGTTTCTACTGCAATGATCCGCGTAAAGGGATTCTTAATCCTTTCCGGCGAAACAAATGGTTATATAAGAAGAAAGCACAAGAAAATAACTTTGGCTCAAATTTATGCATAGCTTTTTCTTACCATTGGTTTCCAAAACTCTTAATGATGCTTCTTATCATAGGTGGGAAGAACAGCTCCGACAGGTCATTCATGGCCGATCTCGTATACTGGATTTTTGAAAACCCTCCACCTGCCCATTTTTTCTTAATATCTGGTGATAAGGACTTTGCCAACATCCTCCACCGTTTGCGTATGAGCAACTATAATGTATTACTCGCGAGCCCCGACACTGCTACCGGCGTCCTCTGCAGTGCCGCTACAATCATGTGGCCATGGACCCCACTAATTAAGGGCGAGGATTTCTCTGCAAAACATTATAACCACCCGCCCGATGGACTATATGGTTCTTGGTATGGCCACTATAAAGGGGCTCTAGAAGACCCCTTTATGGAAGTGGAACAAGTAGCTAGCTCTCAGCCAGATGAATCTATGGAATTAACTACAAAGCCCCGCGCGGTCCCTAAGGCGGTGCTGAATGGTATAAGACAAGCATTGTACTCATACCCTGAAGGGGTAAACCTTTCAGAGCTTCGCACAGAGCTTAGGAGAAACAATGTAATTATGGATAAGGACTTCTTCGGGTACAAGAAGTTCTTGCAGCTTCTCTCCTCTATGCCGAATATAGTAAAGGTAGTACCTCCGCCATCTGGTGAGAGCCAGCCGATTGTAATTGGGACCCACAGAAGAGTAGTGGAACCATTAAAACCCTGTCATAGGCTTTCTAAAACAGATAATTTGGATGAGGGGGATAAGGACCGTGGCTTAACTCAGAATGGAAAGCCATTGCCAGATGCCTCTCCAACTACTGTATCAGAGACCTCTTCTACTCACAAGGAGACTGATGCTGTACTTGAAGAGGGGTCATTTGATAAGACATTGAAAACACTTACTGGTCCTGAACCTGTTAAAGTAGAGCCTACCGTCTCTTCTGAAGGAACTGATGTTGGGAACAAAACTGATGATTCAACTCCTGCACAAGAGCAAAACGCTGACACTGAGGACGGACTTTTTAGAAGGATTTGGAAAAGCTTAACTGGATCGAGAGTTGGCAATTCCAATGATGAGAATTTTGAGACAGTAAAACCTGAGGAGAGAATTGGACAGTCAAAGAGTGATGTTTCAACTTCGTTAAGCTCCAGTTCAAGTTCTAATACTGACGAGTCACTTACTGAAGATAAAGCTAGAAAGGAAGATGGCGTTATAGGAGTGAAAAATGGCTTGTTCAGCTGGATAGCAAGGTGGTGGCATCCTGGGAAATCTGATGCTGCAGATGAGGAACATAATTCTGCCTCTAGAAGCACCATGAATGTAGAACCAACTGATACACATGGGAAGCCTGTCAAGGCTACAAGTAATGCGAGTTGCCAGCCTGAAGGCCATGAAATATTCTTGAAATCATACTTTTGGGATGTTATGGAGACATTTCTTCTCACGTCCAAGGGCTCTGACCTTATTTCAAAATCAAGGACAAGGTAAAATCCACTCCAGTACTTAGAAATTTCACATTTTCTGTTTTTTGTGGTAATTTGGTTGTTGATGTTGATATTATTGAATTTATCTTTTATTTCCTATTACTGGTTGGCCTTGACCCCTCCATTTATCCTTAATTTGTGGTTGGGGTCTTCGGGGTCTAGGAGAAGCCTATAAGAAACTACCACTTAATATTATACCCTTTCTGTTCGCATTTGTGTAGTGTGTTGGGCAATGCATCAAAAACTCAACCTGTTAAATTTGTTCATAATTTAACAGGACTGAATAATATGGTTAGTTATATCACAAGGATTGCTTCACGTCCCTGTTTGTAAAGCATGGACTTTAATTAATAACATATTGGGTTTCTTCTGTCTAACGACTCTTTCTGATTGTGGTCTTTCATCAGGGAAGAGCTGGTACATGGACTTAAAACGGAATGCCCTTGGGTTCTCAAAGATCTCAAAGAAACTCACCTCTTTAAACTAATTGATCATCTAATTACTGAGAAGAGATGGGTGGAAGAAGTGTCCTCACAAATGTTCCCATTTAGACTTGCATTCCCTCTAAAAAGGAAGTGTGTGCCATCTCATGCATTTGGTTCCAATGGCTTAAGTTCTCTTTTTACTAGCAAAACACCACAAAGTGCTATTGAAAATACTGTAGAAGGGAAAAGGAGACTTCTCAACAGAGAAAAAATATTGTCTGATTGCCACAATCTTGTAAAGGAACTAATGGAGCAATACCCTGAAGGATTCAACTTAAGCATTTTTAAACCGGCTTTTAGTCAAAGATATGGCTACGAGTTGGATTACAAAATGCTTGGCTACCCAAAACTAGTTTCATTGCTACAGATAATGCCTGGGGTTAGGGTAGAGTCCTCTTTGGTTCTACCAGTTGAATTATTTTGGGGAAAGCCAACAGCTAATGGAACATATCCTGATTACTTAGAAAATGAAAAGGAGAAGGATATTATTTCCAAGAACGGTGAAAGTCGAGATAATAATGTTGAAGACAATGGCTGGGATACGTTATTAGGCCCCATAGCTGATACTGCGAACCGCAAGATCAGTAACGGCTCTGAAGAAATGACTAAAGAGGCGAGCTTTGACGAGGCTACACTTTCGGATTCGGATTTTTCTGATTCTGAGAATCAAAGTGTAAAAGGAGGTGAGGACGATAGCTCGCTCGTCCAGATTCTAGACTCATGGTATAGCCGTAAGGAAGGCGGTGTGGTCGAAGAGTGTCAGGGTGTTGATGGTCTTGTTGATTGCTCTACGTGCAATAATGAGAAAGAGGAAGCAATTAAACCAGCTGATTCGGTGAAGCGGACAGTGAGGCCTAATAAGAACTATTCTTTTGTGTCCGAGTCAGGTGGTGGTGATAAGGAAAAGCTGGTTGAGAGCATTTTGGGTAGTCTCAAAAAGGCGGGAAACTCGACATTGCATAGTTGAAGAATCTGATACGTTCAACTCGGCAACTAAAAGAAATGCAACTTTTCTACTAGTTACTCTAGCTTTGATTTAGATGAATGTGGTTCTGCGAGAGATCGAGGGAAAGATGATCCACTGCTATCTGGTTCTTATACTTTGCCCTCTGATGCAATTCTATCTCATAAGTGAATTATTACTAATGAATCTTGGATGTAGAAACAGGGTTTGTAATTGTAGTCTGCTATAGTCACCGGAAGAGGGCAAGGGCAAGCTTGGAGAATTACTTAACAGGAGAATCGACTGTCAAGTTGGGAAGCTTTGAGAATTACTTAACAGGAGAATCGACTGTCAAGTTAGGCAACCCATTTATTTCCCCGTTAACTATATGATGAACAAAGTTGTAGTACACTAAACTTTAGCAAATTGCAAAGTTCTAGTGTGTGAAGGGTTAAATGATACCTTTCGGATGTTTTAGTAAGCTTCCAGAAGGTTCTAGAAGGTTTTCGGAGAGTTTGGGCGCAAATCGGAAATTTTCGAAAAATTCAAAAATTTGAGGTTTTTGGCTTCGGGGTCCGGACCGTCCAGGGAGAGTCCGGACCGTCCGCGCGAACTGGAAATTCTACGTTCGGGGTCCGGACCGTATTGAGGCAGTCCGGACCGTTCGGGTCTGGACAGCACAGTAAGAAACGAAATAACGTTTCTTGCAGGGGGCTTTTGGGCTTTTGTTACTTTAGGGTTTTTAACCCCTTCACTTTTTCTTTTCCTCTCATTTGGAGAGAGCAAGAGAAGTTTTAGAGAGAGAGAGTGAGAGGGAGAAATCTTGGATTTCCTTCTCCAACACATCTCTCTATTTGGATTCTTCTTCAACCTCCTCTTCTCCACCATTGAAGCTTGCTACAAGAGTTTGGAGGAAGGCTAGAACTAGAAGAAGAAGGAAGTTTGGAGCTCTTGTGCCTATCCTTTGCTTTTCCAAGGTGGGATTCAAGCTCAAAGAGGTTTGGAACACTTCTTTTTCCTTTCTTTTGAGATTTTTGAAGGAAAACCTAGTTTTTGAAAAACTAGGGTTTATTTGGGGCTTTTTGATTTCTAGCTTTTGGGGTGGAATTGATGGGTGTAGAACACTCTTGTAGGTTGGTTTTGAAGCTTTTCTTGTTTGGATTGCAAGATTTAGCAAAATCCCTCAACCTAAGGTATTTTCCACCTATTTTCCTTATGATTTTAAGGGATTTTGTGATTAGGGTTTTGTGATGCTTTAACCCTTTGGAAACTTTTCTTAGGGCATAAGAGGAAGTGTGGGCTTCTTGGTAGGGATCCTTCACAAGGATTTGGCAACTATCCGGTGGGTCTGACCTCACCGAAATGGGTGAACTCTCCTTATGTCTTCTATAGACTTTTAGGGCATCATTGTTATATTAAATATGCATCGTTTGATTTATCATGATTTATGATCATGCATTTGAACCCCTTCATGTGTAGAAAAATTCATACTCTATGTAGTAGAGGTAAACATTGTAGGTGCATGGGCACTTTGAGGGGGGATTGAATAGGAATTTTCGTGAACTTAAACTTTTGGATACGAATAGAGAATAACTATACATGTTATAGAATTATTGAGATATGTTATGCATATGATCATGAAGAAAATGGACATTATGACATTAGTGCCATCTAGTGTAGTGAGATACAAGTAGAAAACCCCTAAACTTGTACAATCAAGATGAAATTGTTAGATTCCATGTTTGAGACATGATGAGGACAACTTGTAAATGTTTTACATTTTCATTATGCAAGATAATGTTAATACTGTATATGAAACATTGACACTTGAGATACTATACCCCGACCTAAAGGTCGATTGATGCTATTCCGTGTTTTAGACACGATGATCGAGACTTGCTTGCTTGCCGTTTGTGCTCATTCGCACATGCTTGGTAGGGTCGCTCCCTCCAAGCCGGCACTCCGGAGTTGGCCATTTGCGACATTATGATCGCCGTGCGGGATTGGGTGCCGATTGGGACGCCGTTGGATTGGCATAGCTCCTTGGGGGGTGCCACCACGGGACCATGAGGCGTGACTCAAGCTTAGACTCAAAGAAAGTCTTCAAGAGAAAAGGATTAAGTTAACCAAACTTGACATTGAATATCACATAGATGATACATTAATGGTAGTTGGACATACATGATAGCAAACTTGACATTGGACACCACATAAGTAATACTACTCATTGTAGTTGGACATTATGATAGCATGATAGATTCATATCATCATCACCTTGTACATGAGCATAGAGGCATAATAGTAGTAGAGTACTTTACTTTACTTCAGTTGTTTATTTTCTGCATTTCATTTCAGCAGTTTACTATCTTATGCCTCAGTTGACCTAGTGGTGTATTTCGCTTCTCTCGGCGGCTTACCCACTGGGAACTATTGTTTAATAGTTCTCACCCCATTTGGGATGTTGTTTTTCAGAGCCATCCGCAGCGGGAGGGGCTCGGGACCATGGCAAGGGGTTATCACATAGCTAGCTTGTCCCCGTCGCACCACTCGAGGTGGTTACAGGGCACCTTTTCTTTTGTTTTTCTTGGAGAGGTGTTAGTGTATTTTGGCATAGAAACCACCCATGTATTTTGATAAGATGTATTTGAGGGAACTACATGTGTATATTGGATTTTAACTTCTTGTACGATAGTTGTTATCTACTTTCCTCTTTTATATATGGTTTAGTTGTGTTGTGCTCTGATTACTAGTAGGATGTGTTTGTTGCTTCCTTTCCGCTTTGTTGTTGTAGACGCCTTGTGTGTACCGGGGGGTACCTTGTGCACACGGCGGGTCTGTGTACGTGCCGGGTAGGCTTCTGCTGGGGCCTGGGGCGTGACAAAAGTAGTGTATTGTTTTTCATGGCAGATCCCTTTACCACAGGGTGAGCCAGTATTATTTGTTGTAAGCCCCAGCGTATCAGTGATTCATTTAGCCTGATAAGCTGTATTATTTTTTTCTTAGCCACAAAATATAGAGCTGAATTTTATTAAAGGCTTTTTCTTTCCTTTTTGTGTATATTTCTAATTCTTTACTATTATATAAATGCCACTGGTTTGTTCATCTGGTGGATCTCGAGATCACTTTTATGCCTCTGTATAAAAACTTCAGCGATTTCTCCATGCCGCGGTCGATGAGTAAGTATATTTGGACTTAATATTTGAACTTAATTCTCAATTATGTATATTTGGACTTAATATTTGAACTTAATTCTCAATTAATTTGGTTCATGATCTTTCGGTGATTACCTATTAACTTTTGGTACCAAGGATTGCCTCTGGCAAAGCCTAAATGTTTCTGATTTGTTTTTGAACAGTCGGAGTACCAATAATTGTACTTAACAATTTACCACTTTAATTCTTACCAATGGCAAAGCAAAAGAGATCATAGGACACCCTAAGATAAAAATGGCGCAGAGTTACATGGTCATCCGTAACCTGAAAATTTGATTTAGTATCATTCTTATAAACTAATCTCAAAATATAAATAGAAAAATAACATCTTCATAAGATGCAAGTGCACTATAGCTCTTCTTAGGCAGTCAGCAATATGAAACACGTACCTAAAATCAAGCCACAACTTACAGATATCTGAAGAAATATATACAGAAAGCTCTGCTTGACAGAGTATGTGCCGGTTGGAGCTTCTACAGTGCTGTCTAAAGAAGCACTAACAACTTCAGGCCAGTATGATCGTCATCGTACATATATCTGAAATAATCCTCCACTGAATCTCTAACTCCCTAACGGCTGGAACTTCTACTTAAGTACTGTTTGTAGAAGCACTAACAGCTTTAGATCAGTGCCTCTCGAGGACTCGTATTGCATGTAAACACTGCCGAGCATTGATTACGAACGCCTGTTGAGACAATTGTGGGATCCACTGCTAACATGCTCCTTGACCCCTCATGTCGCAATTCAGAAACACTTGTGATTCATCGGCAATGAGAAATCGTCTGCTTATCCATCGAATTCGGGAATAGATTTGTAGGTGTGGGGGATAGATTTATCGGTGGCCGTTTTACTTAGCTTTGAGCATGGAGAAGTAGCCGGAGCGAAAGTTCATCTTTTCACCATGTTTGCCCTCTCCTTGCTTTTTAGAATAATACAGTACAACGAGCCATCACATAGAATAAATGATTTCACTTTTGCCAATGGTTGTATTCGTCCATTGTTAGCGGAAAAGAACTTGAACTTGCGTTGCCACCTCCACCATATGCCTTCCATTTACAATGCAACACGAAGAATTAATCAAATTAGTCCATGCAATATCATACAATCACAAAAGAGCGCTAACCTTGGCAATCTCAGAGGTATTAATCGCTTTGTCCGTACTCCTTAAGCACATCTTGAAAATACCGCGTTGCATGAATACAACAGCTCCTATAGGCCTAACAGGAAGAATATTCGTTAATTGAGGTAACACATATGGACTCGATAAAGAAAGTATAATTTCTCAGTTTATATGTAAGCTAGAGAGCCTTGCCATTGAACTTCCTTCATGTAATTTAAAGGCTCAGAAGAATTGTTGATGAAATGAGGTACTTGTGCCTCTTGTAGAACACATGAATTACCTTAAGCCAGCTGTCGCACTTCTTCTACTTAGTTCGGTGCCAATTTCATCACTCAGATCTGAATATCCATCAGCCCTGATTGCCTAGCAATG
Organism: Tillandsia fasciculata; assembly: GCA_029168755.2. NCBI lineage: Eukaryota > Viridiplantae > Streptophyta > Magnoliopsida > Poales > Bromeliaceae > Tillandsia > Tillandsia fasciculata. The sequence continues at coordinate 20,543,101 of CM054946.1, read as the reverse complement.
GTGAACATGGGCTTTCATAACAGCATTAAAAAGCATGATAAAATAACTGAAAACCCATACAGAAGTAATTGTTTAGCATTATCAAAATCTATACCCAAAGTCATAATGCCTCCCAAGCAAATGAAATCATTTTATTGAAACTTAACTACAAATATAGATTGACATATAGATTGATGCAGCCAAAGAAATAACATAAAAGAAATCAAACAAGTCATACGTAAGAATGACACTAACAACTTGAATTTTACCCAGTAAGAAGACATTTCGCACATTGAATATCAATTATACCTGAAGAACTAGTAATAGAGTATACGTACTAATAGATGCACAATCAAATAAAGGAACGCAGATAAAACTACAAACGCATATGCAATCCTTGTCAATATATAAATATGAGTCGACTAAAGAGCTGGAGATGTGCCGTCCTACGTTCTCGTGTTGAAATTTACCAGGCACTCGCCATATAATCCTCGTCCCAGCTGAATCTTGAAAGGCTTTTTGAGAAGCTTCGTAGCAGCATCCTGGCGGGAACTCACATACAAATCACCCTTGACAATAAACTTACTAGCATCCGATTCCAGGAGCTGTGAATTAGATAATGCAAAATCACCAAATTATGTGCTAATTAAAGAGCGCACATTGCAAAAAGCAATTAGGATAAAGAAAAAGGACCAATTGGAAGGATCTAAACCTGCTTGAAAACATAAGGGTTTGTGATACAATTCAACTTTGCTCGCTCATCCCTAATCCCAATGTTGAACTCTTTGGCATTGGGAAGTTGCCATTGCTGAAGATCCGCATCTTCTATATATCTCAGAACAGTTGAAAGACGGATCTCATCTTCTTCATTTAATAGGCTTGAAAACTCATCCTACCATACCGAGTAACACATCAATTGTGTGATTATGAAACATAAAAAAACACATTTCTCAGAAGCTCTTGTACTAACCAAAGGGAACTTAGCCTCATTAAGCTTCTCCGAGAAATAATCATACACAGCACAAGCACTACTCTTGTTTGTATTGATACGCAGGTCGAGATTATCAGGGCATCGCCCCAATCGCGAAGCTCTCGCGAACGTTGATTTGCGATGGTCAAATGCGATCACCCTGAATCATTTGATCACCCCCAAAATTAGATCAAATTTGTAGTCAAAACTTTCTGAATTCAAAACTCAGAAAACATGCATTTACCGCGGAATAAATCGAGAGATATCCACGGAGAAACTGTTCGGGCCGATGAAATCGAGGAGATAGCACGTTTCAAACCCTCCCGATTTCAAATCCTCCACCCTATCAGAGAAGTTACGAGCCAGCACTGTAGCGACGTAAAATAAGAAATGGGAGGGATCAAGGATTGGGGATTACCTCAATGGATCGACGGAGGAGAAGGGAAGCGCGAGGAAGGGGAGATCGAGGCGAGAGTGGTAGAGGTGAGCAAAGAGAGCGCCGAATGCGCCGGAGAAGGAGGGGTAGTTGTAGAGGGCGAGGCGGCGCTCTGAGAGTTCTCCGCCACCGGAGTGGGGTAGAAGGGCCTCCAACGCCGCATGGGAGCGGAAGCTTCGAAGGTACCGGAGCAGAGGAGGAGAGGGGGAGAGAGTGGAGCGGTGGTGGTGGGGAACGGTCGCCATTGATGCCGAGAGGCGAGAGGCAGGAGACGATGCATCGCGCGACCCGGAAGTGGAGAGCGGAGGCGAATTTGTAGAGAGCGGAAGCGCTCGTGCGACCAAACTCTCTGTATAAATTCAGTTCCCATGATCCGAAGTAAGTGTAGTAATTAATCACACATGTTGTAGTAAAAAACCTAACATTCTTTCTGGGTTATTATATATATATATACAGTTAATGCGATGAACAGAGAACTATTACTTCCTAATAAACACTAATAAAAAAGCCTCATAATCTAAGAATTTAACCATTTACACATACACGATTAAAAATTAAAATGCAGCTCAGTTGAATGAGAACATGTCATGCGTCGGCAGTAGTCCGCAATCCTCATCTCATTGTGTGCGATCCCCGTTTCTTTATTAGACGGATGACGAGCGCCGCCATGGTTAGGACAAATACAGAGCCCGCGATTACATCCGTTGGAGGGAGGTGGAATGACGAGCCTCTCTTTCTCCTTCTCCTCCTCTTTCTCTGCGCGTTCTTCCCAATTCCATTCATCCCATTCCTATCATTTCCTTTCTCCTCTTTCCTCGTCTCCATTTCTCGCCGACTCTCCTCTTGATCTCGATTTGAGCTTTCTCCTTCCTCCCACTCTCTCGAAGCGTCTTCTCCTCCGTGGACATCGCTCACGATCTCTTGATCGTCTTCTCGAAGAGCTCGGATTTTGGTTTCCCGTGCTTCATGTTCTCCATCTCGGCGACGATCGGAATCGACATCTTCGGGGGTCACCGTCCTCGTTAGGGTTTTAGAAGCTGGATCATGAGTGATTTCTTCCACATTTTTAGGTTCTTTTGCATCTTCCTTGCCAAATCCATGGCGATCTTCTTCTTGCTTCAATGACTCTATGGATTCGAAGGTTTCTAGAGCTTGTCCAGGTACTTCGACATCTCGATCCCGTTTTTCATGAGAATCGATTGTATCTAGTTGCTCTCCATTCGATTTTGGTTTTGCCATTATATTTGGGGAGATTGCTGGCGAATATGGTATTTCCTCGGTAGGACCTTTTTCGTGTTGCTCTTCATTTTCTTCTTTTGATTTGGGAGCTTTAGATGCAATTAGATCCTCTAACGGGGAAGGCGATACAGTAATATCTGGTTCCTCTGTAATACGTCTAGTTTCTTCTTCTTCTTCTTTGTACTTAGTTTGTGTTCCAATTGCTCTTATTTTGGGCTCTGGTTTAGTTTCTCTCCAAGGCTCACCTTTTATTTCCTCTGAACTTTTCTTCACTTGTAATTCATCTAGACTCTTCTGTTCTTGTGATTTTTCCTCTATAGCCTCTTCTTTTTTTTCTTCTTCGAAAGTTTTTGATTGGATTTTCTTTTCTAAATTCTTTGGCTCTTCTGTGTTTTCCCTGTGAGCCTTCTCTTCTTCTTCTTCTTCTTCTTTCAATTTGGAAGCATAAGATAACATTGGCTCCTCTAATGCGGGAGGTGCTATAGTAAATTCCGGTTCCTTTGTATGAATTCTTGTTGGCTCTTCTTTATGCTCACTTGGTGCTTCTATTGCAATTTCTGTAGGCACCGATTCAATTTCTTCGTTGGGCTCACCCTCCGAGGCTTCTAAACCTTTCTCTAGTTCTAGCCTATCTAAATCCTTCTGTTTTTCTACTTCTTTTCTTGCAGCCTTCTCCTCTTCTTCTTTCAATTCGAAAGTTTTTGATACAACTGGCTCCTCTGATGGAAGAGATGCTCTAATAAAATATGGTCCCTCTCTAATAAGTCTAATTTTTTCTTCTTCTTCTTTATCACAAGTTTGTTCTTCTATTGCCATTCCTCGATACTCTCGTTTGGTTTTTCCATTAGATTCACCTTCTAGTGCTTCCAAAATTTTCTTTGGCTCTAGCTTATCTAAATATTTCTGTTCTGGTACTTTTTTCTCTATAACCTTCTCATTTTCTTCTTTTAATTTAGAAGCTTTTGATGCAACTGGCTCCTCCGATGGAAGAGGTATTCTAGTAAAATATGGTTCCTTTCTAATAAGACCATTTTTTTCTTCTTCAACACCAGTTTGTGCTTCTATTGCCATTTCTTGATGCTTTGGTTTGCTTTTTCCGTCAGGTTCACCTTCTAGTGCTTCTAAAATTTTCTTTGGTTCTAGCTCATTTAAATCCTTCTGTTTTGATACTTCTTTCTTTGTATCGTTATCCTCATCTTCCTTCAATTCGAAAGCTTTTGATGCAACCGGCTCTTTTAATGGAAGAGGTGTTCTAGTAAAATCTAGTGTCTCTCTAATAAGTTCAGTTTTTTCTTCTTCTTTATCACCAGTTTGTGCTTTTATTGCCATTTCTCGATGCTCCGGTTTGATTTTTCCATTAGATTCACCTTCTAGTACTTCTGAATTTTTCTTTTGATCTAACTCATCTAAATCCTTCTTTTCTGATACTTCTTCCCCTGTAGTCTTCTCCTCTTCCTCTTTCAATTCGGAAGCTTTTGATGCAACTAACTCCTCCAATGGAAGAGGTGTTCTAGTAAAATTTGATTCCTCTCTAATCGGACCAGCTTTTTTTCCTTTATCACTAGTTTGTGCTTCTATTGTCATTTCTCGATGCTCTGATTTGGTTTTTCCATCAGGTTCACCTTCTATTGCTTTTAAAATTTTCTTCGATTCTAGCTCATCTAAAAACTTCTGTTCCGATACTTCTTCCCTTGTAGCTTTTTCCTCTTCTTCTTTCAATTCGAAAGCTTTTGATGCAATCGGCTTCTCTGATGGAGGAGGTGCTCTAGTAAAATCTGGTTCCACTCTAGTAAGTCCCTTTTTTTCTTCTTCTTTATCACCAGTTTGTGTTTCTATTGCCATTTCTTGATATTCTGATTTGGTTTTTCTATCAGATTCATCTTCTAGTACTTTTGAAATTTTCTTTGATTCTAACTCATCTAAATCCTTTTGTTCTTGTACTTCTTTTTCTATAGCCTTCTCCTCTTCTTGTTTCAATTCGAAAGTTTTTGGTACAATCGACTCCTTTAATGGCGGTGGAGATGTTCTAGTAAAATCCGGTTCCTCTCTAATAAGTCCAATTTTTTCTTCTTTTTTATTACTGATTTCTCCTTCTATTATCGTTTCTCGAGACTCAAGTTTGGTTTTTTCATCAGATTCATCTTCTAGTGCTTCTGAAATTTTCTTTGACCTTAGCTCATCTAAATCCTTCTGTTTTGATACTTCTCCCCATGTAGTCTTCTCCTCTTCTTCTTTCAATTCAAAAGTTTTTGATGCAACTGGCTTCTCTGTTAGAGGAGGTGTTCTAATAAAATTTGGTTCATCTCTAATAAGTATAGTTTTTTCTTCTTTTTTATCACCAATTTGTGCTTCTATTGCCATTTCTCGATGCTCTGGTTTGGTTTTTCCATCAGATTCACTTTCTAGTACTTTTGAAATTTTCTTTAATTCTAGCTCACCTAAATCCTTCTGTTTTGATACCTCTTCTCTTATAGCATCATCCTCATTTTCTTTTAATTCGGAAACTTTTGATACAACTAGCTTCTCTGATGGAGGAGGTGTTCTAGTAAAATCTGGTTCATCTCTAATAAGTCCAATTTTTTTTTCTTCTTTATCACCAATTTGTGCTTCAATTGTCATTTCTCGATGCTCTAGTTTGGTTTTTCCATCAGGTTCATCTTCTAGTGTTTTTGAAATTTTCTTTGGTTCTAACTCATCTAAATCTTTATGTTCTGGTATTTTTTCCTCTATAGCCTTCTCATCATCTTCTTTCATTTCGAAAGATTTTGATGCAATCAGCTCTTCTGATGGAGAGGGTGTTCTAGTAAATCCTAGTTTCTCTCTACTAAGTTTAATTTTTTTTTCTTCTTTATCACCAGTTTGTGCTTCTATTATCATTTCTCGATGTTCTGGTTTGTTTTTTCCATCAGATTCACTTTCTAGTCTTTTTGAAATTTTCTTTGGCTCTATCTCATCTAAATTCTTCTGTTCTTGTACTTTTTCCCATGTGGCCTTCTCTTCTTCTTCTTTCAATTCAAAAGATTTTGATGTGATTGGCTTCCCTAATGGAGGTATTCTAGTAAAATCCGATTCTTCTCTAAGAAGTCCATTTTTTTTTTCTTTATCACCAATTTGTACTTCTATTGCCATTTCTCGATGCTCTTGTTTGGTTTTTCCATCAGATTCACCTTTTAGTGCTTCCAAAATTTTCTTTGGCTTTAACTCATCTAAATCCTGTTGTTCTGATACTCCTTCCCCTGTAGCCTTATCCTCTTTCTTTTTCAATTCGGAAGCTTTTGATATAACCGGCTCCTCTGAGGGATGAGGTGTTTTAGTAAAATCTGGTTCCTCTCTAATAGGTTCACTTTTTTCTTCTTCTTTATCTCTAGTTTGTGCTTCTATTGTCATTTCTCGATGCACTTGTTTGGTTTTTCTATCAAATTCGCCTTGTGCTTCTGAAATTTTCTTTTGATCTAACTCATCTAAATCCTTCTGTTCTGATACTTCTTCCCCTGTAGTCTTCTCCTCTTTTGCTTTCAATTCGGAAGCTTTTGATGCAACTGACTCCTTTGATGGAAGATGTGTTCTAGTAAAGTCTGTTTTCTCTCTAATCAGACCAGCTTTTTCTTCATCTTTATCACCAGTTTGTGCTTCTATTGTCATTTCTCGATACTCTGATTTGATTTTTCCATCAGGTTCACTTTCTGGTGCTTTTAAAATTGTCTTCGATTCTAGCTCATCTAAATCCTTCTGTTCTGGTACTTCTTCCTCTGTAGCCTTTTCCTTTTCTTCTTTCAATTCGAAAGCTTTTGATGCAATCGGTTTCTCTGATAGAGGAGGTGTTCTAGAAAAATCTGATTCCTCTCTAGTAAGTCTATTTTTTTCTTCTTCTTTATTACCGGTTTGTACTTCTATTGCCATTTCCTGATATTCTGGTTTGATTTTTCCATCAGATTCATCTTCTAGTACTTCTGAAATTTTCTTTGATTCTAGCTCACCTAAATCCTTCTGTTCTTGTACTTCTTTTGCTGTAGCCTTCTCATCTTCTTCTTTCAATTCAAAAGCTTTTGATACAATCGACTTCTCTGATGGCTGAGATGTTCTAGTAAAATCTGGTTCCTCTCTAATAAGTCCAATTTTTTCTTCCTTTTTTTTGTTGGTTTGTGCTTCTATTGTCATTTCTCGAGACTCCGATTTGGTTTTTCCATCATATTCACCTTCTAGTGCTTTTGAAATTTTCTTTGGCCGTAGCTCATCTAAATCCTTCTGTTCTGATTCTTCTCCTCCTGTAGTCTTCTCCTCTTCTTCTTTCAATTCGAAAGTTTTAATGCAACTGGCTTCTCTGATAGAGGAGGTGTTCTAATAAAATATGGTTCATCTCTAACAAGTACAGTTTTTTCTTCTTTTTCATCACCAATTTGTGTTTCTATTGCCATTTCTCGATACTCTGGTTTGGTTTTTCCATCAGATTCACTTTCTAGTACATGTGATTTTTTTTTAAATTCTTGCTCACCTAAATCCTTCTGTTCTGATACTTCTTCCCCTATAGCCTTCTCCTCTTCTTTCAATTCGAAAGCTTTTGATGCAATGAGCTCTTCTGATGGAGGTGTTATAGTAAATCCTGGGTCCTCTTTAATAAGTCTAATTTTTTCTTCTTTTTTATCATCGGTTTGTGCTTCTATTACCATTTCTCGATGCTCTAGTTTGGTTTTTTCATCGTATTCACTTTCTAGTGCTTTTGAAATTTTCTTTGGTTTTTCAAGCTCATCTAAATCCTTCTTTTCTAGTACTTCTTCCCATGTAGCCTTCTTCTCTTCTTCTTTCAACTCGAAAGTTTTTGATGCAATTGACTTCTCTGATGGAGGTGTTCTAGTAAAATCTGGTTCCTCTCTAATAAATCCAGCTTTTCCCCTTCTTTATCACCACTTTTTACTTCTGTTGCCATTTCTCGATGCTCTGATTTAATTTTTTCATCAGATTCACCTTCTAGTGCTTCCAAAATTTTCTTTGGCTTTAACTCATCTAAATTCTGTTGTTCTGCTACTCCTTTCCCTGTAGCATTTTCCTTTTCCTCTTTCAATTCGGAAGCTTTTGAAGTAATCGACTCCTCTGATGGAGGAGGTGTTTTAGTAAAATCTGGTTCCTTTCTAATAAGTCCAGTTTTTTCTTTTTCTTTATCTCCAGTTTGTGCTTCTATTGTCATTTCTCGATGCTCTTGTTTGGTTTTTCCATCAAATTCACCATCTAATACTTCTGATTTTTTTTTTGGCTCTAGCTTATCTAAATCATTTTGTTTTGGTACTTCTTCTCTTGTAGACTTCTTCTCTTTTTCTTTCAATTCAGAAATTTTCGATGCAACATGCTCCTCTGATGGAGATGTTCTAGTAAAATCTGATTCCTCTTTAATCGCACCAGCTTTTTCTTCTTCTTTATCACCACTTTGTGCTTCTATTGTCATTTCTCGATGCTCTGAATTGGTTTTTCCATCAAGTCCACCTTCTAGTGCTTCTAAAATTTTCTTCAATTCTAGCTCATCTAAATCCTTTTGTTCTACTACTTCTTCCGCTGTAACCTTTTCCTTTTCTTCTTCTTCCTTCTCTTTTTTTTCTTCTTCTTTTGAATCAGAAGCTTTTAATGCTATTTGCTCCTCTTGGGGTGGAGGTGTAGTAACATCTGGTTCCTCTATAATAAGTTCATTTTTTTCTTCATCATCATCAATAATTTCTGCTTCAATTGCTATTTCTTTGCACTGTGGTTTGATTTCTTCATCAGGTTCACCTTCTGATTCCCCTAAACTAATCGTGGGCTCTAGTTCATATAGATTCTTTTGTTTTTGTTCTTTCTCCTCGAGTGTCATCTCCTCTTCTTCTTTTTCTTTTTCTTCCACTTCAGGAGTTTCGAATATGATAGGCTCGTCTAGAAGGAGAGGTATAATAGTAAAATCCAGTTCCTCTATAATAAGTCCAGTTTCTTCTTCTTTATCATCAATTTGTTCTCCGATTGCTATTTCTTTGGACTCTAGTTCTTCAGCCTCTCTCTCTAATGCCTCTAAACTTTTACTCACTTCTAGTTCATTTAGATTCTTCTGTTCAAGTGCTTCTTCCTCCTTTTCTTTTTCTTCTTCTTCAGATTTGGATGCGATTGGCTCCTTCGGTATCGAAGCCGTAATCGTAAAACCCAGTTCCTCTATAATTAATTCAGATTCGCTGTCTTCTTTATCTTCAGTTGCTATTTTGGTTGTCGCTTCTCTAGAGCCTGCTTCAGGTTTTCCATCAGGCTTTCCTTTGAATTTCTCTGTACTGTTCTTTGGTTCTACTTCACCCAGATTCTGTTGTTCTTGTGCTTTCTCTTTATTGTAGTCAGGAGAGGTCTCTTCCGCTTCTATTGTCATCGAAGTCCTCTCTTCATCATCATCATCATCTTCTTCTTCTTCTCTAATATTTTCTTCATTGATTTCTTCTATCTCAACTCCTGAAGGCTCCTCTTCTCTTGTTAATTTGGGCAACAGAACAATGAGAATGTCCTCCTCTTCCTCAAACCCCACTTCAATCTGATCCAGAATGACATTATTTGGGATCGGAAACGCCTTCCTGAACCCTTCCATCAATTCATGGTGGGAAATCCTTACTCTCCCTGAGATCTCAGCATCTATGAAGGACCTCTCTCCTATTTCTCCTCTGCTGCTGATGCTAATTTCAGTTCCCGCTTCGTTTAACTCCACCTCAATCTCATCTTTCATGAATCCTGTATTAGTTTTGATGCTAATTTAACTGTAGGAAATAGGAACTTAAAAACAATTCTTCCTATTTCTTTTCTTTCCTTTTTTTTTTTTTTTGATTAAACAGGGGTATACCTATTTGAGCAAAAAAAAAACAAATACATAGAGCGTGACAGGAAAAGGAGCTAGCTAGTTCGTAAAGTGAACTCAACCCTGCAACTCAGGAAAAATTCATCCTATTTCGTTGAACAAATTGCATGAGGAAAATAGTGTTACCTGGAAGATGAGCGAAGAGGATGAAGACGGCGTCGGTTTCCGTGGACGCAAAGGCGAGGCCTCCGACTGGTCTAGTTATTTGCACCCCTAGTTCGAGATCCATAGCTCTCCACCATTGGCTTATTCTTTCGAGGGAGCAATGTTGTAGTTTCTGCTTTGCTGTGGGAATACGCCTACGCACGAATCCATTTCTTCAACCCCATCTTGAGAGATGCTGTTGGACCGAAAGAGAGAGGAGGTTGGCTGGGTAAAGTTTTTTTTTAAGTTTTTCTCTTTCTGGTTGCTTGGGCGGGAAGATTTTAAAAGGGGAGGGGACGGTTGGCTGGTGAGAGGAGTGATGAAGGAAAAGTGGGTTTACGGTGAACAGGGTGGTACGTACCGCATATTATTCAGTCAAAACGAAAACGAAAGTGTCCAGGTTGTGTGATTCTTTTCTATCCGAGCACTCAAAACCGTGACACTTTTGACGCAACATCATTTGAAAGACGTGGAAGGAGCGTGAAATGGGTGGGCTTTGTCAGTCGTCTCGACTGTGCACTGGGATTCCTAGGAAGAGCAACCGCCACCAATCCAGCACGAGACCATAGGTAATAGAACATTCATTAATTGATCCTCTTAATTATAGGCCATTTTGAAACAAGTGTTGAAATTTATTAATTGAAATGACAAATTTTACTAAACTAATCAGTGATTCTACCAATATTTACAGCTCTTGACTACTATCTTGCTCTTAGCTACTTCCCTAGAACAGATAGCTCATGTAGTAACTGATTGTGGTGAAATTTCTACTTTAAAATGTTCAAAGTAGTCAATACATAAAAAGACGAAAAAACATAAATAAATCACGAAAACCATTAGGTACTTAATTCAACACGGAAATAGCCCAGAGATTTTCACAATTTTACAGGGAGCATCTACTTTGCAATGCGCAACCGTACAAAATAACGCATTTAACACAAAAGCCTGAATAAAAAAATGTTCTGCAAATCCCATTATTATTATTATTATTTCTAAATTAACGACATCAAGACCTAATTGCGTCATTATTGTAGAGTAGTTAAGAAACTCACCCAGATACCCGCTGCAGTCATGAAGGATGAGAGCGCAGATTGATGAGCTTTTTGAAAGATTAGTATGGCCATGATAAACAGAATAATAATGCAACAGGGCCTCTTAATCAACAGGCAATAGCAAACAGGAGATTGAGCACATACAGATCTTTCTCACAAATCTTCTACAGAATCCACCTTTTCTATGCCCAGTAACATACAATCTTCTTTAATTGATTTCTTTTTCTCTGCACCTCTTTGACTTTTTACACAGTAAGTATCTAGGAGAAGGAAATTCTACAAGATAATGTGGTAGAAACGATTTTCCTATACTTGCCCAACCATGCCATTTCCTCCTAAAGAAAGGAAGGCTTTCATTTTCTTGTAAAATGCAAAAGATACCATTAACTATGTACTCTCTCTACAACTGAAAAGACTGAGTTCTCCGTAAAGCTCGCCTTGGTCTCTTCTTCTCAGTGACAGGGATCAGATACTCCATGAGCTGTACAAACATTTGAACGTTAGTCTTGACAAAATATTAGAATAGTTGAAAGCATAGCTTTCGCAAGGGATTATTTCACAAAGACTTGCCAAGGTAAGTTTCAACTGTTGGATAATGCAACCAACAATTAAACAGATTTCCTGGTAAAGCAAGCAAACAACTTTCCGAGATGCAAAGAGGAAAAATATCAAATCAAGAATAGATGCTGCTGCAGGCGTGTAGTGCTTGCAAGGACAGAAATTAGGTAAATGCAACCTATGATGGAGACGGAAAGCACAAAAAACAATTGAACTGGTAGCATCAATCAACATGCTGGGTTGACTAAGAGCAGCAAAATTAGCCAAATGTTGAAATGCCTGGCAGCACCAGGGGACTCAAAAAGGACAATCTTGAACAACTAGAAGAGAGAATAGAAAACAGTGACAAGGTAGAAAGACTAATCTAAAAGTTTATACCGAAGAACCCAGTACATTTCAAATCCTCATTACTACTGGCTGCACAAAGTGTGGTCAACCGGTCATCTAGAGTTTAATGATTAAACTATTGTTAGATCTCATGAAAATCTTAAAAAATTTTGAACTGCAAACTGTATTACAGCTCAGAAGAGACCCACTATCAAAGACATCAACTACAAATGAAAAGCAGGAGATGAGACGAGTAACCATGACAGTCTGTCATGGAATTGTAGCCCAGTAATCAGGCCAACCTTCGGCCGATCTGCCTGCAGGCTTTCTATTGGGATAAAAGGAAAAGTGGAACAGTGGTAACTAACTGATCAAGCAAGCTTTCTCTTGGGAAAAAAAGGATAAGTGGAAGATTGGGAACTAACTGACCAAGCAATTAAGCCATTAAGCCATGTGGTTTATAAGATATGCTATTGGTTGCAGACCAAACTCATGCAGCGAGTAGGATTTTTCTCATCTATTGTAGATGCAATGAAAAAATGATAAATGACAATTGTTGCAGAAATACTAATCTTGCAGTAATTTCGCTGCCTAAGATTTGATATTGTTCAGACTCTTTAACCCAACGACGTCTTGAGATGTAAGGAAAACCAAAAGTATACAAAGAGATGGCGTGAAATTGTATTGCGATGTGCAAAATTATAGATGACCCCAAAGTAGTTAGAGCAAAAGTATTAGTTCTTGATGTTTCTACTACTACAGTGATCGATAAAAGAACTACAATATCACTAGTTGACAATATAAAAGATAAAAAAGGGTCACAACTTCTATAGAAGTCCAACAAGGATATGAAATCTTCGTAAGTGCCACCATTTTTGCTATACAGATTTCAACAGTAAAACTTTGTCGAGATATTGATTTTAATAGCCACGTGGAAATCAAAATACTAACATAAGTACTTTAAGCAGCAAAAATATCATGTCTGACAGCACACTGCATTAGCAGAGAATAAACAGAATCTAATGTGGCTTTACAATTCTCATATCTTATCGGACATGCCAAAAATTATATAATCAGATCCACGGCAATTTTTGTTGTATAATCATATGGGAGCATGACAATTACCATGAAATCTCAATAAGAAATAAAAAATTTCCCAGCAAAAACTGAAATAACTACTGCAAGATAATCAGTCTAAACGTCTATCGGTAATGGCAAGTGGTGCATACCTGCTTAAGCCTCAGCTTATCAAGCTCCTCCTGCAATTCATACTACAATTAGAACTTCTGCAGCATTGACTCAAATAAGGAAAAAACAAATCATATAGCAATTTTAAGTCCACTTAGTTTCTGTAACCTAGTAAAATGTACCTGTTCCTTAAGCAGCTTAGCATTTTCCACCTCCAGCTGTGTCACTAAGGATTCAAGCTCCACAGTGTAAGCCTGAAAGATAACAAGAATTTACCCAGTTAATAGATGTATAAGTCCATAAATTCATAATTAACTAGCCATGATTAATCAATTCAAATACAACAATTAGACAAGAGACCTGTTTCCGCTCCCTCGACCGGGCGGCCGACTCCCTATTCTTGATCATCCTCTTCTGCCTCTGCAATGCAGCCTTATCTACCGGATCCATCACCCGCCTCTTCCTCCCCCTACCTCCGGTCCCTCCGCCGCCCCCACCCTCGATTCCGTTTCCAAACCCCAGGATTGGGTTCTCGATCGGTAATTGCACCTGCTGCTGCTGCTGCTGCTGCAGCTGAGTGTTAAACCGATTGCCCATGACCGACTCCACCCCGAAACTCACCTGTGCCGCCGCCGGCGCGATAGGAACCCTCACATCCTCCTCCCTCACCGCCCCGGCCCTCGCCAGGAAATCCTCCAGCGTCATTTCCCCACCCGCCGCCTCTCCTCCTCCTCCGCCTACGTTATCCGGCCTCCTCCCTCGGCTGATCTCCCTCCACACCTCCTCCACCGTCATGCTCTCCGCATCTTTCGGCACCGAGAAGTTCCCCTGCTGCGCCACCGCCGGAGGCGCCGCCACCGCCGCCTCGCCGCCGCCGCCGAACGGCGTCCCCGCGCCATCGCTGTACATATTCCGGAGTAGATCGTCCATACTCATGGATCCGAGGATCCTCCCCTGATCCCCGCTCACGGAGCTCTGTATCTCCCCGATCACGAGCGGATTTATCGAGGACTGGCGCGCGAGATCCGATCTCACCGTCGACGACGTCGCCGCCACCCTCGTCGACGCCATCGCCGCGATTCTCGAGCGTCTTAGTATAGGAGAGAGAGAGAGAGAGAGAAAGAGAGAGAGAGATCTAGGGTTAGGGTTAAGGCTCTTACCGATCCTTCCTCGCGCTCTCCCTCCCCTATTCTCGCGCCTTCGCGAAGAACGACCCCCGGCCTCTTCACTCCCCGAGAATGGAGGCCGTGTGGTGCGAAATTTATGAAGCCGCGTTGGGGTTGGGAACCGCAGGCGCCGTAAATAGAAAGTCGGAAACGTCCGTGATCCGTCGTGCTTTTCCCATTTTGGGTTTGACCCGGTTTCGGTTTGAGCTCGGAGTGTCGTCACCGCCCGTTTACGGAGGACTCCGCACAGCGTTGCATTATGTGTTGCTTGGTCCCGAAGGAGGTGACCGATACGTGTGGTGAGATTAACAAGGCACAGCAGGAGTCGAACGGATTCAATCAGCACCCACGAATCATGATTTCTTTTATTTTTATTATTTTTATTTTCTCTTTTTTACTTTATTTTTTCGGAGATTGCCGGACCGCGCCAAGGTGTCCTGGCACGTATCCCTTTACCAGAAGGTACTGGTAAGGCGGCAGAGTCAGAATATGCTTTAGAATGCAAAATAGCCCAAATGGTGCTGCTACCATCGATAGATGGCATTGTGAGATGTTAAATAATAATTTATTTTTATATTAATTTATAAAATATAATGTATTTATAAGCCCCAGTACAATTTAAATTTAAATTTAAATTGTTCCGGTTGAATTGATTCATATTGTGCCGAGTAGAAAGAACATCAAAGGCCCAACATATATTTTCTCAGAATTTTTTTTTTTTTTTAAAGACCTGATCTAAAAACGATGGGAGAAAATAAAATGGCAGAATTATATTAGATCAAATCAGACTACATCAGGCGAAGTTACTAACCCACTATTTATAATTATTGAATTTATCTGTTTAAATAAGTCACTGTCGATCCGATGCCAGTCATTTGGATTACTATATATCTCTTTGATTGGTAGTTGGCTATCTCACTTTAATAAAAGCAACCAAACCACTGATAGCTTGATAGTAAGAGGCAATTGTTTTGTACTTTGGCTTTTCCTTCCACAATAGATGTTATATCCTCTATATAGATGCCAATCACAAAAAAAATAAAAAAATAAAAAAAATAGAAAGAAAAAAGAAAAAAAAAAGAAGATAAGCACGACTATAATCATTCTTTTTTCTTTGTAATTTTATTTCTCTTACTTATGCAGTAGTTATTATAATTAAATCCTAGAGATGAGATGTCACGCCCCGGGGATAACCAGAACCCGGGCCCGCCAACAGATCCGCCGTGTACACAGAATTTTCCATGTACACGAAGCGCTGGTAACCTGCTCAGATAGATAATAAACAATAGAAGAGCATAACAGAGCTGAACTAATAGAACTAACAGTAATCTCAGACTGAAATAAACAGTAAACTGAAATAAAAGTACAATATACTCCCAGCTCACCATAAATAATACAACCAGCTGGCCACAGCCAGACCCAAAAGTAAACTACTATGTCTGAGATACAAAAGGGGAGTACAGTAATAGTCTAGCTAACTCTCGCTCGGGGTAGACGATCTAGCTAGTCGGCGATCCTCTTACCTCGATCTGCCGCTGAAGGCCCAGCAGCTCCCACAGTCGACTCTGCAAAACAAAGGGGAAGAAAGAACAAGAAACAACAATGGGGGTGAGAACTACTAGATAAACCAGTAGCCTCCCCTAGTGGGTAAAACCTCTGATGCTGACGCACCCACTAGGAATAAAGAGGCAAAAAGGAAAGAACAGTGGTATGCACTAAAGACTGCTGAAAAGAAACTACCACTACTATGCCTCTAAATGCAGTGCCAAAAGATGACTGTATAGATGCAACTATAAAGCTGACTGCCCAAAGAAAACCCAATCAGTGGGCCAGGAAATACTGGCACTGCCTGCTCTGTCATCACTCACAACTCACCAACTGACCGGCACCCGTCACGGTCTACAAGCCTACTCCGGAGTGGCACTCGAGGGGAGCGACCCACACGAGTAAAGTATCTCTGTATCAATCATCACTGTAACCAATGTCTCACAATAGCAGGACTGGATCATGACCATGATCAAAGTGGGAATACTCCATCCACTAATGCAACCCCGATCCCCAATCTGATGTGATAACAACATCCGGTCAACCGCCCACAATCCGCGGTCACCGCTGAACCATAAGTCCCAATCTGATAAGGTAAAAACATCTGGTCAACCGCCTAACATCCGCGGTTGCCACTATGCCCCACAATCCCCCAAGACAAGCCCAACTGTCCCAAACTCAAAGTCCAGACACCACTATCTCAAAATCCCGATCAGACTCGAGCATCATGCATCGATAGAGAAGAATAACAATAACACATGTTTTCTCCTAAGTCAAGTCCCAGAATATAGTGCTGCAGTAAGATAGTGGCCTAACTAGATGTCCAATGAGCATGCAAGTGTTCTCTTTTAAAAACATTTAGAAAGGAGCTAAGTTTCATGTGAAGAATACTTTAGAATCATTTTACAAATATTGTTGGGTTACTAAATTGCATGCGGTTCACGATACAGCAACTGTCCAATTTCTTTGTCCCAGATTTATCACATAGAGGCTACTAAATTAATTTAGGGGCCCATACAATAGGTTTATATATATATCACAAGTTGTCTATCACATGCATAGTTGGGAAACCCTTTTATTCCTAGTGTGCAAATCAACAAAGAGGGATACGCAACCACCCACCTCGAAAAGCGTGCACGATGTTCCCAGAAAATACCCGCTGTCCTCTAAACACACCGTCAGCTGTAACAATGTCCTACAACATCACATAAGTGTACACGGTGTAAATATAACAATTTCTAAACACACATTTGCTGTTTTAAAATCAGCACGCAAAACGAGGAATTTTCACCTCTGTCCCGAGCTCCTAAAATCTCAGAAAATTCACGGTTGCGTTCTTCGCGAAAAATCACCCAAAATCGACTCTTGAATCACCCCGATCCGATATTCCTACGCGGAGAAATAATTCGTCGAAGTTGCCGCTGTCCAAAGATCCAAACAGCAAAATGGGGTGTCAAATCACCTCGGGAAGCGTGCCAAGAAATCGGAATCCGAAGAAACTATCAACACGAAAAACGAAGCCCTACCTCTTAGGAACACACTGGCGCAGAAATCGTCGGAATCGGACCTCTGTACTGCGCAGGGGACTCCTCGGACTGAAAGGCGACGATAACGGGCCGAAATGGGGGAAAACCGAGGCACGCTGTAAAATCCGGAACGCCGCTGTCGATCTTCCCGAAAATCTGGGATCGCACCACGAGGTAGAAAAATGTGAGAGGAACAACTTCTTTTCTCACACCTCTCCCAGGATCTCTCTCTTTCTCTCGGAAAAAGCCCAACAAAGAGAGGGGAGGGGCCTTTAAATAGGCCCAACAAACAAATGGAGAAATCCCCACTGTGTCCCCACTTTCGGGCGCAGTGGGGATTTCGGGCTGCTACAGTGCGGCCCGGCCCACCAATTTTCGGGCGGCTACAGTGCGGCCCAGCCCAACCCGGGCCGCACACGGGATCCCACCCCGTCCAACCGTCCGTCCAACCCGGCCCTGGGCCCGCCACGCGTCCGCCAAACAGGCGGCAGCCGTGCGGGCCCAGTGGGTGCGCGCCACGCGTCCCCCTGCGGGGCGGCGGGGTGGGTGGCGCCCGCCAATGGCGGGGCGCCACGTGGCGGCAGCTTCCCCGCCCGCCACGCCCGCCGGGCGCCGCCTGCGCACCTGCGCCGCGCGTGCGTACGGCCACGTGCGTACGGCCGTAGGTGCGCGCCCGCGGGTGCACCCCGCGCACCTGCGCCAACCAACCCGGGGCCGCCACGTGGCGCGCCCCGGTGCACCGTGCACCGCGCCCATCCCCGCGCCTGCCCGGCCTGCCCGCGCTGCCCGCGCACCCTCCCGTGCGCCGCGCGCCCTGGACCGGACCAACGGGCGTCTGCCACGTGGCCCGCCGGTGCACCGTGCACCGGCGGCCCGCTCCGTGGACCGAGAGCCGTGCGCCGGCCCAATAACAAGGCGCCACGTGTCCCGGCCGGTCCACAGATCCCCCCATGCACCATTTTGCGCAGAAAACTTTCGGGGGTCCCTTTTTGGGCATCCGGACTCCAAATTAAATAAGTAAATAGCCGTTTTCAAGCGTTTTTCCGCGCTGAATCCAAATACGGCCTCCGTTTAGCCTGATTCCACTCCTAAAATTTGGCAAAGTCAGCCGAAGGTCAGGCTCGCTTCCAAATCCACTCTAAGCCCAAACAACACATCCCTTTGACATGTTGGGGCCCAACACACCAACACCAGGTGTTCCACACCCCAAACAGGGGAAAACACAGAGGGAAAAACTGGGACACTACATGAGATTATGAGATTGCTCCAGGAAAACTTCTACAGAGCCTTTAGACTTTCATATGTGTGACAGGACCTAGGCCCAATGAAGGCCAATGGGCTTGAACTTAACTTATCTTACATTGAGAATGATTAATGTGTTAACCAATTTTGCCCACTACCCAGATCATCACTACATCTACTTGAAAACACTCCCCATTTATGTCTCACCAAGACGTAACCAAATTATATAAACCGTTAACAAGAACAGATCTTAAACTTTTAAGCCTATTCAATATGATAATAAAACAAAAAAGTAAAATTAATACGACATAATTAAGATGGAGTAAAAGCTCATAAAATGTTTAAATTTTATTTATCTAAGAAGCTGTTTGATAACTCAAAAAAAATATATCCCTTTTATGGTTTGTATTTTCAAAAAAACAAATTGAGAAAAAATAAATACTAATTTTTAAAAATTAAAATGATAGAAAAATTAAAAGAAAAAACAAAAAAACATTTTATATTTGAAATGGATAACTCGTGTCGACTTATCCAACGGTGTTTGGCCGTCCACGTTGGTAATCAGTGAGGCGACAAATTCAACCCGTTTTGGTGAATATGATCAATCGGACGGTTGTCGCTTACCTGAATCCTACACGTACGCCTAAACAGAGTTCACGAACGACGTGTTGAAAGCACAACCATCAACACAAGATGTTCCTCTGCAGCAATTATATGTCACTCGAATACGACACAGTGCTTTACTTTGGAGATAAGACTAAAAACACAAGTTTTATCAATCTCACAGTATCTGTCCTAAATTATAATGGATGGACCGACAATTTTTTAGAGGATTGGTACTGCGAAAATTCTAAATTTAACTAATGCAACATAAAAATAAAGAAAATACTTTTACCTGAATGCTGGGGAGGATATGAGGGCATAAAGGTCAATTGATAATAAAATTAAATGGAATATTCCGACAGGAAAATAATCAAATAATAAGAGGGGAAAAATACTCACCTGCAGCGAAAACGACCGCTAAAATTCGCCCACCTTCTTCTCTCTCTTTCTCTCGTTCTCATCTCCATTGCTCCCGTAAGGAGAAGAGCCAAGGAAATGCCTCATCTGTCTCCTTAGATAGAGATAATAAAAAGGTCAGCTAAAAAAAACCCCTCCTGTTTTTACAAATTTTAAAAACGCCGGAAAAATTCAAATAGAATATTAAAATGGGAGTAAAAATACGTGCATAGTTATCTATCCCTCACTTTTTTTTTTACAAAAATAAAAATAAAAATAAAAATAAAATAAAAAAATGCTTCCCCTTCCTCTTTCTCCGTACCGAAAAAATAATACGCCCAGATTTGGAAGGCATATATCTCTCTTTCTCGCTTTGTCTTTGTTTTGATCTACATCTTAGTTAGCGTGTCGTTTGATTCCTTTTGGGGCTCTTCTTCTCTTCATTAGAGCTTCTTCGTTCTCGATCGACTCGGATGGGTTCGAGCTGAGGTGAATCCATGGAGGGCGTAGATTCGGATCCGACGATGGAGATCGGAGGAGGGTTGTAGCGAGGGATTTGCCTGTGGATCGGGGACGGAGGGGGGGAGGGGGGGAAAGAGGGGAGGCGATGGATCAGGAGGATCTGAGGCGTGTGTTGAGATCGAACGGCGTGGACGTGTGGACGCTGATCGAGACCGCGATCACGGTGGCTGCGCGGGACCACGGAAGGAGCTGCGCTCGCGCCGCGACGCGATCGTGGAGCGGCTCTACGCGTCGCAGGGGCCCGCCGATCGGTGCCGCAACTGCGAACGGGACCGGGTCGGAGGCGGGGAGCCTCGTCCGGCCCGGCCCAGAGGCGGCGTGGTCGAGGAGAGAGGGGGCCGCGGAGGCGGTGGCCTCGCCGCGGAGGCGAAACGCGCGTTCCCCCCGCGGTCCCCGCAATCGCCGGAGCCGTTCGATGGGGAGTCGCCCCAGGAAGAGGAGGAGGATGAAGATAACGTGGGCCGTACGATCGACGCCCAGAAGAGCAAAATCCTCGCCATCAAAGAGTTCTTAGAGGACCCCGATCAGGTACCCCTCCCCCCACCCCAAAAAAAAAAAAAAAAAAAAAAAAATAACTCTATGTATTAATTAATTAATTAATTCACCCCTCCTTTTAATTTTTTTTTTGTTTTTGGTTCATTGTAATAGTCGGAGGATTCGCTGGTGAGCTCACTACAAAACCTCGCGGACATGGACATCACATTCAAAGCTCTCAAGGTATCATCAAAATTTTAATCAACAAAATTTGCCCATTTTTACATAATTATACCGATAATTATCCTTAATTTAATTCTCCATTTTTATTTTGTAGGAGACGGATATTGGGAGGCACGTGAACGAGCTGCGGAAGCACCCGTCGGCCGAAATACGGCGAATAGCGAAGCAGCTTGTAAGGTACGTACGTGACAAAGATTAAAAAAAAAACTAAAAAAAAAACTTCAAAAGAAAAAAATTACGGAAAACAAATTATATTTTGAGAGAGAGAGAGAGCACAATGGAGATTCCAAGGAAAGCATCTGATTCTTAAAAAAAAAAATAAATAAATAAAAAAAATTAAAAAATGTATTTTTTGGTACTCACGCAGGAAGTGGAAGGATCTCGTGGACGAGTGGGTGAAGTCCAATTCCGCGTGCGACTCTTCCTCTCCGGCCATCATCAGTAGGTCACCAAACCCAACATTTTTGTTCTTATTTTATTTTATTTTATTTTATTTCTTCGTGCAATGTATGGGTAGATTTTTTTCGCAAAATTTTTGTTCTTCAATAAATTGATCCAGTAAAAAAATAGATATTGAAATATATTTTAACATTCTCGCTACTAATTAGCTGATGGATGTAAAAAAAAATAAAATCGTGGAGATCAGATGTAAATAAATAAAAGTGTTTTTTTTTTTTATTGGGGAACTAAAATACAACTTTATGTAATTAATTAATAACTAATTTATAATAATTCAGAATAATAATACTATGCATCATTAATGCTTGCAAAATTTTCTGATGAA
This sequence comes from Tillandsia fasciculata, assembly GCA_029168755.2. Taxonomy (NCBI): domain Eukaryota; kingdom Viridiplantae; phylum Streptophyta; class Magnoliopsida; order Poales; family Bromeliaceae; genus Tillandsia; species Tillandsia fasciculata. The sequence goes on along the minus strand of CM054946.1, from coordinate 20,521,860 downwards.
CGGAGTTGGCATTGAATGGGCAGCTGATGGTGACTCCCCACTGCAAATACCAGGAAAGAATCTCCAGCAAAACAACAACCAGGTTCTTAGTTTTATTGTTCTTACAAAATTTACTAAATTTTATCCATTTAAGTTTTCTTTTGATTAATATAATTAGTTGTGTGATGTGATAGGTTCTGGAATCGGCGAACTCTCCCTACCCTCACAGTGAGTGATGAGAGAGCGGTAGAAAATTGTTTAATTTAACTTCAGATATTTTTAAAAAAGAAAAAAATGCTTGTCGGGTTTTGGGCAGATAATGGAGGCGTGAGCTCCGACAGCAAGAATGGGCCGGAGTTATTGGAGCCGAAAGCGAAGGCCCTGCGGAGGGGAGAGGCGCCAACTAAGCCCAGCAACCACACCATCTCGTCCTCTTCTGCCACTCCAGCTGTAACTAAGCTGTTCCTTTTTTTTCTTTTTCTTTTTATGCTACTGCACCTTTTATTAGTTTCTTGGAATTCGTTTTGGTCTTAAACTGTTATGCGCACGAGTCGATTTCGCAGCTCATCATCAGCTGAAGTATGTATTTGAAACATTCGAGATGGACCATTTTAACATATTCTACTGCTGATGAGCGACAAGATCAGTATGCAGGCGTGGATGTGCACCAAATTAGTGCTCATTTTTACTATGAAAAATTCACCACCTTATTTTCACTTTAATATTTAGCGTAAAGCTTGATTCCGTAAAAGCCAAAGTCATTATTAGTGCTAGTTATACTAGGCCACCGATTTTTTTTTTTTTTTTTTAAGAAAAAACAAATTGTTGTAGTTAGTTAGTTCTACTGTAAGCAGGAAAAAGTTAGTGTTGCTTTTAGTTTAATCACTCTTCTTAAAGTTTTAATTACTGCAGAAGATGATCAAGGAGCAAAAGGAAAGCATGCTTGATGATCCCGAGAAACTCGCTTCTGCTAGAAGGAGACTCCATGAGAACTACCAAGAAGCACAAAACGGTAATTTTTTTTCATTAACAGTTACTGCATTGTTACTAAGGGTTAATGTCAATTTTATGATTCGTATTGCATTAACTTATTTTATTCTGATTTTTTCTTTTGTGTAGCGAAAAAGCAACGTACCGTTCAAGTGATGGGTATACACGAAATTCCAAAGCCCAAAAATGCGTTCATCCGCAAGAGTGGGATCCAGGCGAAGCACTGGTGAAAACAAAAAAAGGATGCAACAACAACCGATCCGGTAATGTTACTACTGCTATTTAATATACCCCACTAGGCCAACCAATTATTGGATGTTTTTGTGGTGAGAATTGTATGAAACAAGAGTTTGTGGGAAAATTCCTACAACAGGGGTATATGGAATTATTACCATGTTTATTGTTCTAAGTTAATAATTTGTCGATTTGTCTCAATGGTTACTTTGGAGTTTAAAAAAAAAAAAAAATTGGGCAAGGAAATTTGTTCTCTCTCAATTGGAATTTATTGTTCTAGCAACTAATTGAGTAGGATGAGGAACAATTAATTTATAGATGTACAGGATTGGTTGCTGCATATTACATTAAGCGATAGCATTTCTCATTGTGTAGTAGCGGTTATATTTCTGCAACATTTCAATTTATTTCCCCAGAAGTTTAAAATGTAAAAGGCTTATTTTTTTCTAAAAATATATTCAAGGCATTGTGACCGCAATTATTTATTTTTTTTCTTGTTATTTTCACAAAATCGAGACTTTCACCTTCAGCTTTTCAAATTAAATATCTTCTATACCTATATATGATTTCTCTTATTTTTGTCACGTGTCATCATTTCCTTCATTGAAAACGTACACTTCATTATATACACTCTTTATCTCCCCTTATTAATTTCTTCCTACAACTTACATTCCATCACCTTCCTCATGTCTTTGTAAAACGTACACCCTCTCACTTTCCCGCATCTCCTACTCATTATATACCCATTCACCTACCCTCTTTTGCGTTTCCCCATGAGAGAGAAAGTGTTTGTGTGTGTGTGTGTGTGTGGAGAGTGGGGAGAGTCTTATATGTGATATGATACGATCATACGAGAGAGAGAGAGAGAAAAGAGGAGAGGGAGATGGAAAGGGAGAATCGTGATGTGGACGTGGGAAGGATGAGCTACGCACGTGTTACGGACGGTGGCGAGGATCCTTCGGCATGTGTGAACTCCCAGCATGTAACGGTTCTCGAGGATCCTTCGGCATGTGTGAACTCCCAGCATGTAACGGTTCTCACTTCACTCTGCTCGCACAGTTAAATCTATCCCGGTTCTCACTTCACTCTGCTCGCACAGTTAAATCTATCCTTTAAAAAATTGATAGAAAAATTTATTTGTACGAAATTTTTATTGTAAACACATGCAATAGTATTTTTTTTTTCTCTTTTTGTATTTTGTGCGGCAACTGTAGATACGCAGGATCCGTCCGATTTTCTCGTTTGGCTTTCATTGTACTCTTTTTAGTCGCAGCAAATTATAACGATTTGGCCCACTAGCAATAATAACTCATTGGGCCTAAACCACAGCCCAAAATACTTAATCCCAGTTATTATTACTAGTGTCAATGTCTCATATAAATCCAATCACAATTTCATCCACATCCGATGTGGGACTATTGGGGGCGTCACACAAATTATCTAAAAATATTTGTTTTTATTTTTGAGAAAGTATCTATAAATATTTGGAGTGAAGCTATTTGATTGGATACTGTGTGTTCAACGTGGGTGTATTTACAACCGTCCACGTGTGCCCATGTGATTGTGTAAAGTGGTTGCGGATGGAACGGGAATCCTTTCCGGGTATACGCCCGCTTTGTAAGCGTGAGTGGATTTTGGTATACAATTATTTAGTGGGTGGGAAAGCCACTGTCGCTTGAAACCCGGAGAAAAAAATAGGCTCTTGTAAGAAATGAATTTTTTTTAAAAAGGGCATTTTCTTTGTGTGATAAACAACTTAATCTTTTTGGCGCAACGAAAGCGCGTAGGGATGAGGCTTTGTCCTGCTTGTTTTCAACATTTGTTTTTATAATCTTATTTCGTTTTCTCAAAATTAATTTTTTTCATCCTGTTTAAGGTAGCTGTAAGTACGTAGATTATTATAGATCAGATGGAACCAAAATAGTTGTTTGATTATAAAATATGAGGCGCGAGGGAGATATAAGTTTACGAGCGAAATGTTTAAATGAACGACACAAATAATATGCCAGTTATTGTTCGTGATCTTAAATATCAGATAATATTAATACTTCAAGAATATATGTTGTCGTGTGAATCGACTCTGTGATCTCTCTAGGAGGGTAGAGGAATGCTGAGCCTCTTATGACAAGCAGAAGAGCTTGCATGAATTTCAAAACATCACAATGAAAGTAAATGAACTGGAGCTGCTAATTAATGGATCCTTTGGAGGATTTTGGGTCAGATTGGGCCTGTTTCCCATTGGGCTCTACAAAGAAAGAGTTGGGCCCAAACTTGGTGTGGGCTTTTATTTTAGTGCGAGCCCAGATACATAAAATAAATAAGGACATATATGAAACATATAATATATAATATATACATATATATATATATATATATATAGCAAAAACATTGGACTCGCCCTAGTTGGGAACAACTTATTGCTTTAACACCTGATGTCATTTTAGTTTTTAAGTTTTGAAATCGTGGTCAAACCCACTGCAAAAATTGAAATCATTGAATCGGTCTCTTATCAAATTTTAGGGTGTAATTTCAACGGCGTGCGCACGAATCTTCATGCTGTTCATTCAAAAGTCAGGATTCATTTATGTGAATAGCATTTGTATAATATTGGGCTAAATGATTCAACGGTGAAGATTTATTCTTGTCGTTTGATGATGAACGATTCAATCATGATCTTCTGTTCAGCAGTAATCGGAGACACGGTAGCATAGTACCACTGTCACATTCTAATTTTTATTTTTTTTGGGGGGGGGGGGGGGGGATTATTACAATCAATATCCTTGTATAAAAATATTTATTTTTATCTTTAATTATTAAGTGCCCATTTTTTATTATATAATCTAGTTTTAAGCAAGATGAGTCATTCTCCTCTGAAGTACGAGACCTGAGGGGACTTTTTTAAATATATATATAAAAAAAAAATTATGAATACTAACCGCACCTATAAAAATGCAAATACTTTTCTTTTTTTTTTTCTTTTGTTTTTTTTTTTTTTTTTTTTTTTTTTTGTCTCGCCTGGTGCGCCACATAATTAGCCCGTGTATTGCCATTTGTCAGGTATTCAACAACAATTACAGAATTTTTAAATTTAAAACTTATTTTTTAAGATAATTATATTAAAGATAAAAATAAAATGGATGATAAATTACTGGGATATAAGAGGCGAGAGCAATTATTTTTGTTTTTAGCTAATTAATCTCGCAGGCACCCTGGGCAGGTAATACTAATTGTTTCTTTGTTTTTAGCTGATTAATCAGAAATTTTTGGTGATCTAGTTATTATAAAATTTTATAGTTTTGCGATAGTAAAAAATTACAAGTTTAATTTTAAGGTCAAAACAAAATCAATTTAAAATTTCAAAAATTTGCTATTAAATATTGTACAGTTTTTAATAGCATTTATCCCGTAACACTAAACCTTATAATAAAATTACACACGGTCTAAATAATGTGTCAATTTTTTATTCTCTAATTTTAATTTAATATTATATGATCATAAGGGTCACATATATCAATTCATTATTATTTTATTGGTGAAATTAAGTACGAACTGATTGTGGACAAAAAAACATATATGCATTACTACACATTTAACCATATATATATATATATATATATATATATATATATATATATATATATATACTATTTAATAAATGTTATGGTGTACATAGCACATATATGCATTGAAACATAAAATAATACTTAACTAAATTACTAAGATTAACATTACACAAACTAATGTAACTGATAACCAACATTTTGAAGCAAATTTTGTGGGTTATGGTTCTTCAATAATTTATTTGAGTTTAATTATAGCTAATGCCAGCTTGGACCCATTAATAACTGATAATTTTATTTTATGTTAAATAAAAGGGTTGGAATTGGGGTTAGGACAATTCATAGAAAAGTCCTCTCGAATGCTCTTGCTGAGGAGCTACCACCTGACACCATTAGATTCTCCTTCAAGTTGGTTTCTGTGACAAGTGCAGTTTCTAAAGATTCAACATCTGATTTCATTTCCTTACATTTGGATAATGGAAGCATTATCAAAACAAAGGTGCGTAAATAGTTAATTTGATTGCAGGTATTAATAATTAATAACCACTGTTTAAATATGCTAGGTATAAGATTTAACTTGAAATGAAAAAAAAACAGTTCCAATTGAGCCATCAAATCAGTTTGTGTCAGAACATGGGCAACAGTAAAAGATTTTGAATGCTAATAAATCTTATTTTATTTTAAAAAATCTATTTAAGACATTTGAGTTGTACATCTTGTCCCATGCATTTGATATGATATAACTATTTGATATATTTAGAAATTAGGTTTTTTTAATTTTCAAATGCCTTTTATTCCTCTGTCTATACATGTAAAACCATTTTAAAAACAAGTGTTTTTTTTTTTTTCTTTATCTTTTTCAAAAACGTACAATAACATAAGCACCTGAACTACTGGATTCTGGCTTAAGTACAGCACAAATTGTCTCCTAATTATCTCAATTGCTAACTCCTATATCTGAGAATTGTTCCATTTAATAGGCCACTGATGCCAGGAATTGATCGGCCGTGGTGGCACACTGGCTGGGATTATCCACGCCCGTCGATTCAGATCGGTTGGCGGTTTGCGGGCTAGCGGAGTTCTCCGAGGGCCACGGGCTTGAGCATCAGCTTTACCAGTACATTAGTGACGATAAGATGGCTGGGTTTGTTCCTGTCAATGACAAGGAGATTTACTGGTTCATTTCCCATGACACAAGCCACAGAGATAATTTAGTCTCTTAATCTTAATCACACATAGAATTTGATTTCAAAATGTATGGATAGCTCATACACTTTTACCTTAAAATAAATTTTTACTGCTAGAAGATAATTATTTTTTTTAATGAAAAGATCATTTCACTCTTTGCATACAATTAACGCCTCATTTCCATTTTACTAGAATAATGATCAAATCAAATTCAATGTACCAACTCATGAACAGAGCAAAATAAAATCTAACTCAGTTAGGTTCAGTTTAGTTGTTTACTATATATAGGCTTCACTTCTTCGTAGGTGAATGTTTCGTGGCTAAACCAATCATGCATTTACCCTTTTTCTTTTTTATCTTAGAGTAAACATTAATAAATTCTATAATTACGTATGTAAGGCCCCGTATCTTAACAATCCTTAATTATATAAAGAGTTGTATCAAAATTACATGCAGTGCTTTACAATTATTTTAAGCTAATCTTAAAATTTTAGATTAATTATTAAATACAGATTGAGAATTTTAAGTTATTTTATAATTTTTATCGTTCCTCGCATTTGGACCGAAAATTTTTGACGAATAAAAAAGCTAATATAAAATAATTAATTATTTTTAAAAATCTTGGTAACAGAGAGAACGGTATTTTTGGTTAATTTTTATATTCTACATTATATATATATATATTTATTATTTTTATTTTTTTTAAAAAAATTAACTGAAAATAAAAAGCAACACAAAAATAATGCACCCGATAATAATTAAGCAGACAGGGAGATGACGAGGCAACCGAAGCTGATAATACGGCAGGTGACGCGACGGCTGGCGCGGGGCTTCCCGGACGAATTGCCTGCTGACGTGGACGCAGATGCGCCAAACCGACCCTCCTCCACGCTGACGCGGACTTCCACGACGTGGTGCGCAAACCGACCCTTCCACGCTGACGTGGACCCAGATGGGCCCCGTGGGCCCTCCTCCTGGGCCGGTGGGCCTACATGAGCCGGGCCACTGTGTTCGGGGACGCGCTGCACCCAACGATCGGCGCACCGGACCTGCCACTTGGCGGGTGCGCCGCGCTCGAGGACGCGGTCTTGCTCGCGCGCCACGTGGGCCCCGCGCTAACCTGCGCCGAGATGGGCGCACGTTACCCCGCGGCGCGCGCTGAGGAGGCTCTGGCGGCGTACATTAGCGAGCGTTGGTGGCGCGTGGTGGCCTCTCCGCTGGGGCCTGCGTGGCCCTGTGGGCCAAGAGACGGGCCGGTGGGCCACGCAACAGTTTGCGGCGGCGGTTAGTGGGGTGGGTGCTTCGCAGGTTTGTGGGGCCCAGGATGATCGAGGCCGTTAATTATGACTGTGGGGCTTTGGATGAGTTAAATTAGCATTTTACTTGCTTGGTGATGTGTTATTTTAATACAACTTATTTGTTTGTTTTTTTTTTATTATTATTATTACTATCAATGTAATACTCCTTTCTGATTGCGTGTGTTTGTGTTTGATACTCCGCCTTTTGTCTTTCCCGGCAAATTTACAGATTAGATGTTGGCTTTTGTTTCATGGAGGTACGATTAAAAAATCAATATGTATTCATTTTTAAAAATTTATTAAATATTAGTCACATGTTCTTAGTAATTGAACATCCCACCACGATCTATGGTCGGAATATTGTTTAACGAATTTGTGCCGGATTTTTTTGGACAAAGTGAGTGGGATTTTGTACAGCTACATTAATTAATTTTTTTTTTTTTTTAAAAAAAATAAAGTACTATTTATGACAAATAAATTTAACTGTGTCATGTACTCTGTGTTATAGAAATCAAACTAAAGCTTTGATCCGAGTAAATATGAAATAATTCTATTAGGTTAAAGCTAGAGATTCTATTATAATCCTTGTAATGCAAGTAAGTAAAACACAAATAAATAATAATAATAATAATAATGATAAAATGAATATGCAAGAGTATGAATGATGATAATTTTTTCTTAATCATATAGACAAGGAGTCTATATATACAGTTGATCCATGATGAATCCAATTATATAAAAAGTTAAGACTAAACATCCAACTGTAATAAGATAAAGGGTTAATTCAATGTCTAATGAATTTAATAGCATGAATATAAAAAAAAAAAGAGAAATAAATGATCAACTAGCCTTAAAAAAGAAAGTGGTGCATGAGATTTAGTAATGCACCGGGTGCATACAATACAGAGCAGAGCGACATTGACAATTTCAATCAAACTCCTAAGTTTTCGCCATTCCTCTCCTCTAACCTCTCGTTCGCACCCTCCATTTTCCTCTTTTTTCTCCTTCGATCCTTCTCTCTCTACCTCTCTCTCTTTCTCTCTCCCTCTCTCTCTCTCTCTCTCTCCCCACCCCCCATCTCTTCGTCCTCGTCTCTCATCTTTCCCACTCTTCTCCTATGTCTCCCTCTCGCTAATGTTCCAAATCACAAAAATATAACAATAACCAAAACTAATTTAGGAGAAGAGAAGTAACAATGGAGAGAAACCAAATACCTATTCCCCAAAAATCAAGCAGTTTCTCTTCCTCCAGTCGCGAAGAGAAGCTCCGCGAGACCGATCGAAACCTCTCGTTGGGGTCCATTAGATTGGATAGCTACGAGAAAAAAGAAAATGACTTCGATAGAATCCTCGAGAGAATGGAGGAAGAGAACGGCGAGGAGAAGCCCGAGGACGATGACGCCGCCATTGTGAAAGAAACCGTCGCCGACTTCGCCACCCTCTCCGAAGAAATCGACCAATTCCTCGCCGTTCTCTTCAGCCTCAAAGACGTTCCAAATGCTGAGAATTGTGCCCCTCCTGGGATCCCGGAATCCGTCGTCGAGGATTTCGTCGCGGCGGTCGAGAAGGAGATCGTCAAATACGAATCCGGCGAGGAGAAGTGGTCGCCCGATAACGACGAGCTGTCCCTGCTCACGGCGATTGATCGCGTATCGAAGCTGACGTCGGTGATGACGGCGCACTCTTCGGAGCCAGCGTACGGCCACGCGATGAACCGTGCCGGCGGCGTGTTGCACCACGCCATGTCGTTCCTCGAGGATGAATTCCACGCGCTCCTCCTCGAGGACTCCCGTGCAAAGCCGGCGGCCGATCCGGGTTGCGTCAGCTCGAAGATCAAGCGCCCGCCGTCGTTCGGCCGCAAGGAGGACGCGGACCGATGCGTCCTCCCTTCGGCCGAATCGAATTCCACTGAATCAGCTCCAGCATATCCTCCGGAGACTGTCGAGCGGCTTCGTGCGATAGCGGCTGTGATGATCGCCGCCGAATACATGACTGAATGCTGCCAGGTATTCACGGTCGCGCGGCGGAATGCATTCGAGGCCGGGCTGTCGAGCATCGGGTACGAGATGTCGAGCATCGACGACGTGCTCAAGATGGCGTGGGAGGGGCTGGAGGGGGAGATCGCCACATGGATCAAGACGTTCCGGCAATCCGTTGGTGCCTCGCTCTCCTATGAGCATGATCTCTGCAACCAGGTCTTCGCCGGCCACCGCGACGTCGCCTCCGGAGTTTTCCACAACTTTGCACGCGGCGTAGTGATCCACCTCCTCAATTTTGCCGAGGCCGTTGCGATGACCAAGCGGTCGGCGGAGAAGCTGTTCAAAGTGCTCGACATGTACGAGGCGTTGCGGGATTCACTGCCGATGATTGAAGCACTTTTTCCGGCATCCGCTGATGACAACGGAGGCGACGAGGAGCCCTCGTCGCTATCGGAACTGAGATCGGAGATTAATTCAGTGCGGGGCCGGCTTGGGGAGGCGGCGGTTGCCATCTTTTGCCAGCTCGAGAGCTCGATCAAGAGCGACACGGGGAAGACCCCGGTGCCAGGCGGTGCCGTGCACCCGCTCACCCGCTACGTGATGAACTACCTCAAGTACGCCTGCGAGTACAAGAACACCCTGGAGCAGGTATTCAAATTGCACCATAAGCCCACCGCCTCATACGACGATGACGACGACAGCGACAATAGTAACAACAACCACAACCGCGGCCGCCACCGGGGTCCCGGGGAGAACAGCGAGAACCCGTTCGCCGGGCAATTGATAGAGGTGATGGAGCTCCTCCACGCGAGCCTCGATGCGAAGTCGAAGCTCTACAAGGACTTGTCGCTGAGCAACATATTCCTGATGAACAACGGGCGGTACGTCGTGCAGAAGATCAAGGGATCGGCGGAGATCAATGCGTTGTTGGGAAACTCGTGGGGGCGGAAGCGGTCGTCGGATTTGCGGCAGTACCACAAGAACTACCAGCGGGAGACGTGGTCGCGGGTGCTCGCATGTTTCAAGGACGACGGGCTGACGGTGAAGGGGACGGTGCAGAAGCCGGTGCTCAAGGAGCGGTTCAAGAGCTTCAACGCCATGTTGGAGGAGATCCACAAGACGCAGAGCGCGTGGGTGGTGAGCGACGAGCAGCTGCAGTCGGAGCTGCGCGTGTCGGTTTCGGCCGTCGTCGTGCCAGCGTACCGGTCGTTCCTCGGCAGGTTCTCGCAGTACCTCAACCCGGGGCGGCAGACTGAGAAGTACGTAAAATTCGGCCCCGACGACCTCGAAAACTACATCGACGAGCTCTTCGACGGCAACCCGACCTCGATGGCGCGGCGGAGGACGTGATCGCTGTGTTATAACTAGTGCCTATGTTAATGCTGGTGACCTCATCCGGATTATTGTTTTGTTATTGCCGTTCTGTGGAGCATTTGAGCGAACAAGTTATGAGTGTACCCAAATTAATCAAATCGCCAGAGTTTAGATATGTATGTAACCAAATATTATTTTCACGTTATTTATTCTTTCATCCTTTTTTTCCCTTTAAAATGAATGTTGGGCGAAATTTTGAGTCGTTTGTTGTAAGGCAAGAGTAATTATTTCAAGAAATACAGATGATTATATCTAAACTTTTAGGCGCAAAAATTCGAGTTATATAATGCAATATTGTAGTTGTAGAAATATGGGCATTGCTATCTGTACACCCCTTGGGGGTGTACATCTTACATCCCACTCCATTTTGAGGTGGGGTGAAATTCATCCGTCACATTGAGTGACGAATGAAATTCATTACATCCCAAGATAGGGTAGGATGTAAGATGTACACCTCCAAAGGATTTTACATTTAGTTTTTTCCCAAAAATATAAAGTGACGGTACGGAAAGCAATGCAATTTATACATCAAAAAATAAATATAAATTTAATATATATATATATATATATATATATATATTGTTGGTCTATTTTTTTACACTAATTTTATTATTATTATTATTATTATAGATTTAATTTTTAATATACAAATAACATTTCTCTATATAAATTATGACTTTATGAAATGATTTAGGCCTAGTAATATAGAATTTAGCATTCAATTGATGTTGATGTGTAATTGGGCTATGAGCTGGGCTTAAGTAAGTTGGCCTTAAGAAATCGTAAGCCTAACCTGAAACAGTAAAGCCCCGCCCAATAGACCTTAGATTAGATCACACTTTATATTTTATAATAATGTACTTTAAGTATAAATCACATAGAACAAAATTGTTGCTTGTTTAAGGTTTCGCTGGTTCAACCAATGGTTCGATGCACAGTCCATTTAGTTCAAGTGGAACCGGTTCAACCGATTTTTAAAACATTAACTCGATTGTAGAAATTGCTAGTGACGTGTTTAAGCTGTCCTATTCCTAGAGGTTTATTCTAAGAAACAAATAAAGAACTGCTAATAGGAATGCTGGATAACAAATATTGGAACTTAAAAAAACAAAAGTAATAGTAATATAGAGTGACTAGTAATTAAGTAAAACCCGCTTTTATTCAGAAGATGAAACCATTTCAGATTATTTAAGCAGAACTTTAGGACAACACATAACTACTAACATCATTAATTGCACTGCCATTAGCCACCTCCAGATTATTACAGAGACCGTATGTCATTTATTTTCTTTTTAATTATCTAAAGATGAGATAAACTTAGGAGGTATATATTATCATTGCATGCCCACAGATTCAAAGAGTATATAGTTCATGCATTTTTTTGTCAAAAATCTAACATCCAACTTCTTTGTCCCGTCGATGAAAACAGTGACCTTCTTTTCGTCAACGTTATGAATTACGTTCACTCCGAACCATCGATCGTAGATGTTTTCCTCAACCACGCGCGATTCGTAGTACATCAGCAGGGTGCCTTTTATCACCCACAACATTAGAGTTGTCGCGTGACCCGCCTCCCCGCCGAATACTTGCACGACTGATACGTACACCAGATGTCCCACTGGGCGCATATATATATATATATATATATATATATATATATATATATATATATATATATATATAGCCATGCCCTTCAAATTGCCAGATTCCTGAAGAGTAGTCATAACCCCAAAAGATAGCAGGCACAAAATTATTATGACAAGCTACAAAATAACAGTGAAAATAATATATGCTAAAACCTGAGTAAGAGGAGTACAAGAAGAAAACCCCCCCCCCCAAAAAAAAAAAAAAAAAAAAATACAAGCAGAACAATTATGAATTTCTCTATTTTATCTTATTCTAATTCTCCTTTTGAGTCAAACAGTAATTCTGCATATTTTACAGTAAAACCAAATAAGCTCTGATTAATAAATAAATAAAACCACGTGATATATGCATCTTTAAACGGAGCAAGTGGAAAAGACATATATAGGGTTTTTTTTTAAAAAAATAATTATATAAATTTTTAAAATTTGTAAAATAATATTGTGTAAAAAAAATTTACAAATCTAACTCTACTTTTGCCGGCTCGGTGCCACGCTGTGTGGGCTTTCACCGCCTTCAGTGTCTTTAGAAAAATCATGTGAAGACGGTGATTCACCGTTTTCAATATATATACTAAAGGCGCCGAATCATTCGGCGTCTTTAGTATAAACGCTAAAGGCGCTGAATCGTTCAGCACCTTTAGTGTTATCCTGAACAATTCAACGCATTTAGCGTTTATACTAAAGGCGCTGAATAATTCGGCGCCTTTAGTGTAATGCTAATGGCGCTAAATCGTTCAGCGTTTTTATTGTAATGATAAAAGCACTGAATAATTCGGCGCCTTATATATTATACCAAAAGTTTTGAGGACTTAGCCAAAAGCCCTGAGGACTTAGCGAAAATTGGCTAAGTCTGCAGAATACACGTTGAAGGCGGTGAATCATTCATCGCCTTCACTATATATACAAAAGGCAGTGAATGATTCACCGCCTTCACAGGATTATTGTGAAGGGGGTGAACCATTCACCTTCTTCAGCTGGCCAATATCATATGTGGCATCGAGCTGACAAAAAAAAAATTAGTTTTACAAAAAAAGAAAAAGAAAAAGAGGATTAGTTTTGTAAATTTTAAAAAATTTTAGGATTAGTTTTAAAGAAAACTCCATATAATATATATATATATATATATATATATATATATATATATATATATATATATATATATATATATATATATATGCATGTAGATAGCCTTACGCTCATCCGGTTCTCGGTCCGCGGCTTGGTAGGGCTTCCACGGGAAAATGGCTCGTCAGTGCTATACACCCACAGCTTCCGCACGCCACCGACGAATTTAAGCTGTACCGTTCTTGGAGAGGTACATCATATGGCTTCTGCTTCACGAAGTTGGCTTCATTTAGGTTCACGGCTGTGAAACCATCAGTCGGATCGCCGTTGCAGAAGATTTGGAGGCTCGAGAATGCCCAAAATGATCAGACAAAGCATGGGAAAGAGTAGGAGCTCATCCATGCAAGTTTTTGAAGCCTAAATGCGTATTAAGAGGAAAATCAACATCCCATGTCGGACTATGGGGACGTAACAGGTTAACTAAGGGCAGGCCCAAACACAGCCCATTTAAGTATAGCCCGGCCTATCAAAACATTAGGTTCAGGGAAGGATATGGACCTTCACTGAGAAATTACTGCGTGTGCTTGGTCCACCGCATCATCATGGACCGTCTCATAATCTACCGTACAATCCTCATAATTACGAAAAATATTAATAAAATTTGAAAATATTAAAATTAAATCGGTAGCGCTGATTTTAAAGGGGATGACACGGACGGTAGATGACTGTGCGGTCCATGAATGACGTGGTGAATCGCGTTTTTTTTTTCTCGTCTATATATACGCTTTAATAGCACAGTAATACTAATAGGAGGGAGCCGCTACTGGAGCTTCGGCCAAATGGGCCTAGAAACGGCCCAGATGTGATTTGGCTGGGCTTCGTCCGAGCCCACCTCATTAACAAAATATAGATCCTTTTGTGCAGATGCACAAAACGTTAAAATGTGGAGACTCCCTCAAATGGTTATTATATAGTTATACTTAGTTAAGTTAAAATCTTTATTAAATTTAGTGCCTCCATTAGTTATTAATTAGTTTTTGATTTGTCTAGTTAACAAACATGATATTTAAATGATTAATATCACTCTAATATTACTCTCCATATGTACTTTTTTATCTATACAAAATATTGTACGCGCTGTTTCAAGTTTCAACTGCCTCCCAGTTAATACTATTAATAATAATATTAACATATTCCTTAAATTGTCAACTAATAGGATGTCGACATTTGGACTAAGCCATATATGTGATGTGTACTTATGTTATCATGTCATCAAGTGAGTATTTTTTGCAATTTCTCGATGAAGTTTGAAAATAAAAAAAAAAAAAAATGGTGGGGATGAAGCTCAATAAGCTAGAGATTGTATATATGAACCACCATTCACTCAATTTTGAGATTTACATTAGGAATTGTCACTACTAAATGCTTGTTAGTTTGTTATTTAAAAACATATTTAATATCTTTCATATTTGGATGAGAACCATGCATCTTGTCACTTTCCTTCATTTTCTAGGCACTATAACTGGATCAGAAAAATCAACAAATTTATAGATAGCTCTTGTTTAATACCTGCTGATACAATTTTGGCTCTTTGTATGATCTGTTAGGACTTATTAATGCCATTTAGAACATCATTAATTCCATCATTTAATGACCCACAATCCAACAAAAATTAAGGCAAAGCAAAATTATAGTACACGGTGTTGTTTAGCACTTATTCGAAGTACAACTTAACAAGCAAATGACACGCCCGATCGAGACACAGAAAAGGATACAAAAACTGAGCAACACCGCCAATGAAGATACAACAAGTTCTAACACGAGAGATCAGAAGCAACAGCAATATATAGTAATATTGCACGCACATATATATGTATATAAATATGTATTTATGGTTCCTGCAGGTGAGGCCTAGGCTAGTAGCCGTGTTTCTTCGCTTCTTTCTTCTCATGGTGCTCGTGAAATGCGTAGCCGATGCTGCCGACCACCGCGGTCGCAGCGATCTCCTCCTTAATCTTGTGACTGTGTGCGTTCTCGGGATCCTTCTTTGCCTTGTGCTTCTCATGCTGTTCATACATTTCATATTAATTGTCAGAGATATATAAAACACAAAACTCAAGCTCATAGCTAGGGAAAAATATATATAGAGATTAACACAAAACTTAATTAGTCCTTAAACAGATCAGTCCCCGTCTCTCCCTACCTATACATAGTTTCTTTTCATGAAAAAAGAATAACAAGATCATTTATTTACCAATAAAGATTTTTAGACCGAAAAAGATTCTAATATTTATATCACAAGTTTTATGTAAGATTTGGGAGTAATAAATTGTTCAATCCAACTCTCTTTGCTCTCTATTTTTTTCTCAAAACAAAGAAAAAGGGGAAAAAAAACAGTTCAATCGATCGATGCATGCGATAGCGTCGGTATAAAAAGATTAGAAGATTACGAGAGCGTAGGCACCGGCGGCGACGGCGCCGAGCTCGCCGAGTTGCTCCATGTGCTTGTGGTGCTTTTCTTTCTTGGTGTAGTCGATCTCCGACGAGCTCTCCTCCTTGTGGTGGTGGAAGAAGTGGTGGTGCTTCTCCTCCGACATCGTCGATAAGATTGATTGATTACTTAGAGAGATGGAAATAAAGACTCGCTTTGATGTTTAATGCAAGAAGAAATGATCAAAGGATATTTGTGTTTGTTTGAAAGAACCTCATACATATTATAGGGGAGGGAAGCGGATTGAAATTACACGGATGCCCTTGCCAATCTAGGCTGTTCAACGCGGATTTGTGGACTTTTCAGGGGCAAATTTGGTAGTTCAACATTTTGATAGTAGTTTGTGTTACTCTATGCATGTGCTAGGAAGATCAAAACACCAGGAGAACTCGTCCCCACGTAGGAACTAGCGAGGAAGCTAATTAATTTATTTCCTTATTGTGGAAAAAGTACCACACCAATTAATCATGCGTGTTAACACAACTCAGTATGATAAAAAAAACACCGAGCATGCATGCTAACTATATTTACCTAACGCTCCATTTGGATAATAAAAAAAAGTTAGCAGCGAAAATAACTTAAATATTCCTCTCGTTTGGATCAAAATTCAAAGAGAGAAAAGAATTAGAAACCAAAAATGGCCTATGGTGATTGATCAAGGGTTGTTGATATATGCATGAAATTCTGAACCAATCTACCATTCAAAGGCAAAAAAAAATTAACCCAATTTTTCATTTATTTTCTACTAGTATATATCCGTAGAGATGGCTTTATTATGAGATGATGTTCATGATTTTTTGTAACAAGTTTGCAGATTTTGTTGAAAGCTCTACATTAATCCAAGATTAAGAGTTCGATAATTTCTTTACTTCGTCAATCTTTGACGTCCCATCAGCTGTAGCCCGTGAAAGCAGTTAAAACGCGTGGCAGAATTTCTTCTTGGCTAAGGACCACGAATTAATACAAGTTATGTCAATTAGGTGGCGAATGGTCAAAGATGTTGACGATTTTAATTATCCAATTTGGCATCTCAACTAAAAGTGAACGTGTTAAGGCTTAATATTTAAAAAGAGAGTTGAGCTATTATTATTTTAAAAATATATAAATATTTGTTCTTATTAATTTTTAACCGTCGGATCATTTCAAGATACTATTAAAGAAGATTTAACGGGACACGTCATTACTCTATAATTTTTTCTTTACGAATATATATATATATAGTATGGATCTTGAGTCGATTTGATGATTAAAACATCAGAATGAAAATTTTGCTTTTAACTAAAAAATACTTTTACAAGTTTAACTAAAAAAAAGAAGAATTCTATTATATAGTAATAACATTTTAATCTATCCGAATTTAACTTCAATATAGAGAAATTATATATCCACTTGGATTTAGCCAACTTTTTCTCACAAATGAAATATATTTTAGGAATGAAAATTTTGTGTTATTAACTAAAAGATTCTTTTACATGTTACAAAAGAATTTTTTAGTTTTAGCAACACTTAAAAGTTTAAGTAAGCTTCATATGATTTGATATTGCATTTCATTGTGCTGTGATTTTATTTATTTTATGTTACTATCTCATAATAACTATTGCTCTCTGTCGTAGTAATTTTTAATTAGCAATAGGTTTAAAATAGCATGTGTGGTTAATATCCAATATAAAGTACATGCAGGCTTAAAATAGATGATCTTTCTGTCGGCTATTTATTTATGTTAAAAATAGGTTCAATTTTTGTCCGTGACAATAGGTCCAGAAGACTAATAAGTTGAGTTGGATGAGTCTAATAAGTTGAGTGGAGCTGCGGTTCACAATAAATCTAACGACAAGAGGCCCAACAATAGACCCAACGTCCAGGTGGGTAGAGTCCGGCCGAGACCCGTGGGCGCTTTGTCTGTACGCTTTAAGTGAATTGGTTGCTTATTTTTAAAAGTTTGAGTTTTTGGGATTAATGGTTAGTGCCAACGATTCGATAAGTGGTATCAGAGCGAGTGGCACGGATTCGATTCCCAATTCCCACACAGTACAAGGTGTGGGGCGCCAACACTCCGACACTTTCAATGTATCGAAGTATATAGTAACTGCATAATAGTTAATTTAATGTAGTGAATAATTTTTTTGTTAAGAGAATAAGTTCTTAGTGTACTTTAGACAGAAGAGCTATGAACAAAGTTAATTAATAGTGAATTATAATTATCCAGTAATTGAATCAGTAGAATTTCTTTATTACTTAATTAATCATTCTTATTCTCTTAATATTTAATATATCCCCACTAATATGAAAGCGACAAATATTATTCACACTATAGACAACCAATTAGTTGGGTTAACAGGTGATCCAATTGGATTAGTCAACTCCCATAATTACGCGGTGCAATTATACAATTTCTTAATGAATAAGCATTCTATCAATTAATTAACAAACTACTATCACACTGTCGAAACAATAGATTTGTATCAAAAAGAAAGGAAGTGGATAGTATGATACCTTTCTCTTAAAAAAATATATAATAATGATAACAAATTGCTTAAGATTTGCATTTTTTGTAAGGATCAAAACTTGATTGGTAATAAAATTGAAAATATAGTACTATCATTTTTTTTCTTTATGAAAATGATATAGTATTCTTATAACTCTTTTTATGTTACTGCCTTATATTAGTATTTTTTTAAAAAATAATATATCCAAAATTAGAAAAGCAGATGAAATTTTTTTACCGACTATATTAGTTAATTTTTTAAAATATAACAGTAGGAGTAGGACCAGTTTCTCAATAAAAAGTTAGGGAGCTTCTCACTTAAGTTTTTTTTTGGGATCAAACCCGTGTATAAAGCGTGGTTGGGTGGGCTAAGGAGTCAGGAGTCAACAGAGGAAGAACCATATGTCTTCAAGACGATTGGCCCATTTTGGTTGCCCGATCGTGCAGGAAACCAGTAATCTGCGGAAGTCAACTTAAGCCATAGAAAATAAGAAAGAGAAACTGGAAGCTTGAGACCCACTTCCCCCTTATAATTCAATCCCATCACATGCAATCCACTTCCGCTTCGCTGTATTCATTGACAAAGTATGTCCAGTTTTATTTTTTATTTTCTAGAGTTCGACTGCACCAAACATTTGATATTACTAAATTTTTTATCTTTCGATCTATCATTTTAATTATTTCTATTTTTTACATTATACTATTTTTTCGACCGATCATTAAATTTTAAGGACTCACACTATCATTATAATCACATATTTCTTAATTCAAATACTAAAAATCTAATAACACAAATAACTTAGTTTTATCTATGCATAGTATAGTTCTTATTTTCTCACTATTTTTGTTTCACTAATTTATTATTTTTTTATAGTTTTTTTATTAAGTATAAAGAAAGTGATAGAAATAGATTTATATTAACTATATATTAAAATATATTTAAGCTAATTTTAGCTGTGTTAATAGCGTTATCCGAGCGGACCAAATGCTCCGCAAACTAAGGATTAAATATGATCGAACTCCATTGAAAATTATGGAGATAATTAAGAAACCCACAAGATACTTGACAAAAAAAAAAAGAGAGCAGGAAAGTATAAATTAAATAAAAAATAAATTAGTTTTCTCAGTTTTTTATTTTATTTTATTTTTTTTGGGTGCAGTTATGAATGTTTTCTGCTCTTTTTTTTTTGTGAATTGCCACCGATTTGACCTTGTCCATTTTTCAAAATTTGTATTCACAAACTATTTATAAATTTTTAAAAAATTACTATTACTTTAATTAATGAGTATTCCATAGATTCAAAAATTTACTAGCAATAATAATTTGATATTATTAATAGTATAAAAAATTTATTTTATATATAAAAATTATATTTTTTATTAATTAAATATTATATTATGGTTTGAGTTGTGCCAACATGATCTGAAAGTTGTGCCAAAATAGTTTTTTTAATATTTAAATTCAATGAATTAGCTGGGCATCTGATCCAGTACGAGGTTGCTGTTTTCGTTGCATATATATAATCAATGAATATTGGTTACTGAATGTTTCTTGAAAAAAAATACCTGCGCTAGTAATAGTATATGCTTGCACACAAAATTACTAAAGGAAAAAGAAAAAGAAAATGAAAAAGATGTGGACTACTTTATCGCAGATTTAATTAGCTATCTAATACTAATTAAGAGCCCATTTGGTTTGGCATAAACACACATTTATAGAATTTATAATTAGAACTATGTGTGGAAAATATATTAATAAAGCAGAACAATTTGAAAAAATTGCTGATATATATATAGGATTTTCATTAAAACATTCTATATACCTTGCAATGGAAGAACATACAGATGTTTGTGTATTTGGATTTAAAAGTTCATTTCAACATTTGTAGCAATGCCAAATTTGGTGTCACTGTTTCTGGAAGTGCACAAGTTGCTTTGATTAGCGGATATTAATTAATATGTAATTAGTGTATTTTATTTTTGTTACATATGCACCAGGAAATGTTTGACCATTTGAAGTTTACTATTGCAGGCTTAGTTGCAATTTAAGTTCTTATTAATGATAACTCCAAAATTCTTCTCAAAAGCAATTTAATATATCAGATTATATCATTTGAATTGGATCCTAGATCACTTGAGATATATAAGCATGGCTAAGATTCGGACCTAATCACGACGTTATGTAGGTCCATTAATTGGCACAGGATTACATGATCGATGATAATGCGTGTAAACTAATTAAATTAAGCAATTGTGATCTCAACTATTGATCATTTTAGGGCGATTACGTCGTGGCTCTGGATAATTAAAGGATCACTTGTTATGTAGCCATTCGGTGTCGGTTGGATATCACATCAGATGCGATTGCACGCAGTGAATGCTTTGACATTTGATCGATGTCGCGGTCATAGATTTGGAGAAAGTTCTTATAATCGTGACAGTCCATCGATTATTTTGTGTACAAGTAATAACAACAATAATAATACTAAATCAAAAATTTAGATCTTAGTCCATCGTGACAGGCATTGAAGGGGCTTGCCGTTAGGGATACAATATTATCATACCTTTTGACGTTTGGACGGTTATTTGGATCATCAAAAATAATATTATTTTTTGCCAAACGAACTCGAATTTTCTTACCACGATTAATTATGTCAGAAGAGATTTATTTTTGTGAAAATGTCTTAAGCATTAAAATTTATAATACTTGTATTTTTTTATCTTCGTCTCTCTTGCTTAATTTATCTTCGTCTTGAATGAAGTCAGTAGCATGCTACTTTTTTCTAAAAAAAAAAAATAAATAGCGTGCTATTTTTTTCTAAAAAAAAAAAATAGATCTTGCATAGAAATGCAAAAGTAATTTTTTAAAAAAAGTTATTTTGAATCAAGGCTATTATCTTGTTCTTAGAATGTTGTCTTTATTATGATGGCAATTCAGCTCGCTGTTCACTAGCCAGCTCGTGTTTGGCTCGAAATGAGCTCGAGATCGAATCACTCGTTTAGTAAACGAGCCGAATTTTTCAGCTCGTTTAATAAACGAGCCGAACACGAGCTAGGGCTCGTGTTTGGCTCGATAACATCTCACACACACACACACACACACACACACACACACACACACATATATAGTACTATACTTGTACAAGTACCAAGCAATTGGTGCTAGTAAAATTTTTACTATTAGATCTATCATTTTAACTAATTTAATCCCTTAGATCACTTTATTCCACCAATCACTCACTTAACCTAAGGGGCCTACTATCATTCTAACCACACATCTTTTCATCCAAGAGCTAAAAATCAACAAACACCAATGACTTACACACATTTTTTCATCCAAGAGCTAAAAATCAACAAGCACCAATGACTTGATACTTTTAAAGTATAGGAGCTCAATTATATATATATATATATATATTTATTACAATTATATATATAATATAGATTTTTGTTATTTAACTTTTATTCTAATTTAAATATAAAATTCAACTCCATTATAAAAAAATCAAATTATAAAAAAACTAATTTATTTATGCTGAGCTAAAATATTTTTAAAAATATTTTAAAAATTTAATCATTGAAATTAATGTTTTGGTCATTAATTATGTATGATTAAAAAATTATTAGAATTAATTCAATTGTTAAAATTATTATAGTACCAATATTTTTATATTTTCAAAAGCATATTCATCGTAATATATATATATATATATATATATATATATATATATATATATATATATATATATATATATATATATATGAAAAATATTATTGTAAATTTTATTATTTAAATTTTAGACTATCAAATTTTTATAAATATTATAAATTTTATTATTTAGATTTTAGACTATCAATTTTATAAATTTTAATTATTAGATTAAGATTTTAAATTTTAAATTTTCTTTCAACTTTATACCTAATAATAAAAATGAAATCTAACTTGTTGTTCGCTAGCCAGCTCGTGTTCGGTTTGTTAATAAACGAGCCGAAAATAGACCAAAATTTTCAGCTCGATATTTAAACGAGGCCGCTCGTGTTATGCTCATTTATTAAACGAGCCGAACACGAGCCGGCCCAACTCGCTCGTATTCGACTTGTTGACACCCCTAGTCTTCATATAGCAATAATTATATTTAATTAATATTTTTTTATACAAGTATTATGAAATGATTTTAGCAATATTGGTTTTCTTAATTTATTTGTGTCAATTATATCCTTTGATGCTTGGCCAAAAAAAAAAAAAAAAAAAAAAAGCAAAAAATAATAATAATTTGAACTCGAGATACAAAACAAAAAATATTTTTTTTAATTATATATATATATATAGATTAAAGGATACAAAGCAAATATTTAAAACACGAAAGCACAAAATACACCCAGAGCCACAAACAAACAGGCTCTTATTTAAGATGCAAAACCATAACCGGACCCCCAAATTAAAACACCACGCATAGATCTCACGCAATACATAAACATAATTAACATGAGATACATTGAGAATTAGATATAGATAGATAGATAGATCATCAAACTAAATAAACAATGAAGGTAAGCTAGCTAGTAGTAGCTAGATCCTTCGATAATGATCCACTGCTTTAGAAGAGGTGGTGGTGCTTCTTCCCGTCGTGCTCCTCGGCCTCCTTCTTCGAGTCCTTCTTCTCGTGGTGCTCGTGGAAGGCGTACCCGCCGCTCCCCACGGCCACCGCTGCCGCCACCTCTTCCTCTATCTTGTGCTTGTGGGCGTGCTCCGGGTCCTTCTTCGCCTTGTGCTTCTCATACTGTTTTATAAATTATAAACATCAAGTAATTAAGTTTTACTATAAATTAACAGCTAATTAATTATCTGTTAATTTAACGCATGAGTTTTTAAATTTAAATTTTGTCAGACTTATAGTGTTAATTAACTAAATTTACGTCCTGAGCTTATCACAAAAAAAAAAAAAAAAAAAAAAAAAAAAAAAAAAAAGGAGTGTTGATGCAGGGTTTATATTAAAAGGATTTAAAAATTACCAGGGCAAAGGCACCGGCGGCGACAGCACCCGCCTCGCCGAGGTGCTCCTTGTGCTTGTGGTGCTTCTCCTCCTTTTTGTAATTCTCATACTCATCGGCATCCGTCACCGCCGCCGCCGCGGTGGTCGTGCTGTACCCGACGCCGGCGTCATCCTCGTAGCTCGAGTAGGCAGTCTCCTGAACCACCACCGCGTCGTCGACCTGCTGCTCGTCCTTGTGGTGGTGGAAGAAGTGGTGGTGCTTCTCCTCGGCCATTTGAGTGAATATTAGTTGCTAAAAAGAGATTAAAATTTCAGATTAGAGAACTAGTGAATTGGTTGATATTTGGATGATTCGGTGGATATATAGCAATGGGATGGGGTATATATACATACAGGGGAAGAGGGTGTAGCAACGGTTCACTTGGACGGTGGTGATACGCGGAGTTCACGGATCTGATTCCCCTTCTAATAATGCATCATAATTAATTTATTGAGTGCCAAAGGTCGTGGTCTGATGCAACGAGGCCACCCCTAGTCCCACCCTCCCTCACATGGACGTTTATTTCTGGCGCAGGAGTAAATATCTGGAAAAATTAAACAAAAAATCCAAGTGTAAAAATGACAATTCCTCATTTTTGATATTTCAGTAAATACTTTATTACTGTAATCTATGACTGACAATATTAAATTATATCTCGAATATTATATAAATCATCAGAAAATATTTTAAACAATTTTAAACATATAAAAATTGAATAATTTAAAGTTTTAAATTTCAAACAAAAAACTTTCGAAAGCTCAAACTCTTGCAAATTACCGCGTATGCATCGCAAATTACCGCGTCCTCGAAACCTCCGCCATGAAAAGATATTCAGTTAAAACAAAGCCTAGTAATTATCCGAATTGAATCGCATCTGACCGTTAGATCTTGATCAGACGGTTCGACGCCCGCCCGACGAATCCAACAAAAAAGGACTGCGCATTTGAACCGCACGTTCTCCACCTACGCTGCAGCTTCTACGAACGCAGGGTCCGGCTCTAGAAAACGAATCAAAGATAGCCACGTACGCTGGTCGAATTCAGTGGTCAAATTTTGGCGTCTCTGTTTTGTAGTAGACTCCAACTCCAGCTACTGCACGGACATCATAAAATGGTAGTGGGCGCCCACAGAGATAATAGTGGTCGGTACGGGCCCCACTAAAATAAATGTAGTTGTGGGAATGGATTTTGGGGTTTTTTTTTTTTTTTTTCTTTCTTCTTGAGCAATGTTACATATGTATTTTAAAATAAATGTATATTTTATATTTATTTATTTTTTTATATTTATTCATCTAAAAATGAATGAATTTTAAAAGTTATTTATAAATTATAAAATAATTTTTCATTACATTTTAAATAAAAAGTATAAATAGTGTTTATTTTTTTAATTTTTATTTTTTAAAAGAAGGTTGATTGACGTGTGTGGGCCGTTGGTGGGGCCATGAAGGATAGTGTCGGCAAAGGACAATCTTTCGAGAATATGCCGCAGGCATCTTTGTGCTATGGTGGGTCCCACGTTTTAGATTTTTTTTTTTTTCCTTTTTTTTTTTTTTTTTTGGTGGGTGAAGGAGAAAGTTAGTATGCTAATGTTACATTGATAAACTAACTATAAAGTGAAGCAATTAGATTTTTTTTTAAAAAAAAAAAAAAAAATTCTAAGGCCAATCCGCTGCATTAAATCCACATTAACTTTCCTTTTTTTCTGTTTTAATATTTTTATTAACTAATTTTTATATTCCAAACTATATGTATCCAGAGCACGAGAAGCATTTTAATAAAATTTTATTGAAACAGTTTGATAAAACGCGATTCAATTTATATCTAAATTTTAAAATTTTATATTATAGTATAAAATTTATTCACTTAAATTTTAATATTAGATTCAACGCTGGATATAGTTTTTAAAAATAGCCTAATAAATAAGAATGAAATGTTTATTAATTTTCTTTTTTTTTTCCAGGAAAAGATTTAATTGTAACACATTAAAAGGATTTTTATTTTGTTGTTCTTCCATTAAATTAACTAACTACTCCTTATTTTGTTTCTATAATTAGTGTTTATTTGGACTATCTAGAATCTTACCAGAAGAAAAAAAAAATCAAATTTTTTGTTAGGTCAAAAGATAGCGAGAAGAATTTCAGATCTAGAGTAGAAAAACTCTGCAAAGTTTTTACTTTACAACACTAGAGAGAGATTATCTAAAATATGAATTAGGCTGGAATACTATCGATAGCATCAAGTTATTGGTGCTATCAAGTTTTTAACCTTTGGATTAAGAAATGTACGGTTAGGATGATAGTGGTCTCTTAGGGTTTAGTGGGTGGTTGGTTGAATAGTAAAAATTTTAGAAAACTACTATAATCCCAACCGCACATACTTTCATCCAAGGACTAAAAACTTGATAGCACTAATTGCTTGGTGCTATCGATAGTATTCCAGCCGGACTCCCTTAAATACTATCAATAGTGAATAAGATTCTGTTTGTACCCTTTTTTTTTTTTTTTATTTATTTATTATGATGGAGATTTCTAATCTACAATTACCACTATCGAACGTAACGTAGTATAAAATATTTATATATGATATCCAAATCAAATTTTATATATTTTCTATAAGTACTATTGATCTAATGATCAAAAAATTATAACATTATAATTTTTATGATCAATATAATGCTTGCTTGCTTGCTTGCTTAACGATATAAAATAATTCAAATCAATTAAATTTTTATTAATATTTTTAATTATTTAAAATAAAATTATAATTTTGATCTTGAATACAAAAATTTTATTATTAATTTTTGAAAAAAAAAATATTTCAAGCTTTTTATTTTTGCATTCACTTGATGCACAATTGAACAAAGATATAAAATTAAATTTTCAAATATTTTAAATAATTAAAATTATATTTAACGTTATCGGTTATAAATTTAAAAATTTTAGTATAAAAAATAAATAAATAATAATTGAGCTTGTTGCCCAGTGATAGTTTTCTAGCGCAATATATTCTTGGACGCAGCCTAACTGAATTTGAAACGTATATTGTGTGATTAATTAGTTTGGGATTTTTTCCATAATACGTGGATTTACGTAGAGGAAAAGTTAATATGATTTATTTCGACATCATAAGGTGAGACATGTACCATCCCTGTGCCTATGTCCACATTCATTTGGATTTTTATTTAATTTATTTATTCCAACATCATCTGGGTCACATGGATGCTCAGTTCTAAGAAATTTTTTTTTTTTCTCTCCCACTAATTAACCAAATTTAATTCGCGAAGCCATGTCTTATATAATAAAAATGAGGTTACTATTTTACCATAAGTGTTGTTGTTGTTGTTGTTTTTTTTTTTTGTTTTTTTGTTTTTTTTTTCATTTTATGTGGTGCTTAAAGAGTGACTTTTATGTCAAAGTATTGTAATTAGAAAAGTGCTAGTCAAATGGGGTGTATATGCTACACCCACTCCATTTTGAAATGAATATTCATTCACTCATCACATCGATATGACGAGTAAAATTCACCCTCTCAGAATGGGTGGGTGTAAAATATACACCCCATTTGGGGTGTACAACTAGCATTTTCCATTGCAATTAATATCAGGCATTCATGGAGCTAAAATGGAGAATACATTCAATAAATAATATGTTCTTGTATTTAAGGCAACATTGCATAGAGTATTGGAACATCATATAAAATTTATTGAAACATCCAAATAAGTTATTTAGTAATAATTTATATTTATATAAAAAAGGAGTTTATATATTTTTAAAAGAATAAAATTAATTGTGCTTGTAAATTTTTTATTATTAAATTTTGATTGAGATTTGTATTATTATATATATATTTTTTCTTTTTTTTTAGTTGATTTTATAATATCATAAATCTCAATATAAATTTAATAATAAAAAATTTAAAAATATAATTGATATTATATTTTTAAAAATATATAATTAAGTTATACTCAAGAATTAATGAATACAGTATGTTACTATTGTAAAGAGAGAAAAATAGAGAGAGGTGTACGGATCTTTGGGACGTGGCGACCGCATCCGAGCACGACGATTTGCTGAGTGGGACGTGGAAAATGTGGTTTGTAGTTTGCGCCCTAAACGACGAACCCAATCAACAACATTATTATGAAAGGGTCGGGTCAAACCAATTAAACAGTGAGAGCCATGTGGTTGGTGGAGAGACGTGCCGCGTAGTTGATCCACTCGATACATAGTGGTACCTTGATTGGATAAGGATTAATTGGCTCAAGCCACATATTTTTTGAGGGGAAAAATATTAATTTGAATAATGAGCATATTTATTTATGTAGGTTATAATTGCTATCACGTCTACATTCATTGAAATGCCTTAATATATAATTTAGAAACATAATGACATTGGATTTATTATTGGATTATGCAACTTGTGCATCCAAAGCATATGTAACGGTGCCCCAAGGATGGTAATTAGTGTCCTCCTTGGATAAAAATATCTCAACCTACAAAGTGGATTGATTTTTATTTTTTTTCTTTAGAGAGAAAAAAATAACACGTTATTTATTTTGATTTATTAAAAAATTAAATTAAACAACAAGAATGAGATAATACGATCTCAAAATAATAATAATAATAATTACAGAAAAAAATCGCGTCCATCAGACAGCCCTCTGATCAATCTCTGATCCGTAATCAAACTTTTGACACAGCTAATCGCGGAAAAAAAATTACTATTAGAATGTTGAAAAATTATTTTATTCATAACCGTCCAAATCACCGACAAAGTGGATTGTTGATGCTATGCCTTATGGATTAAGCCAACATTTTTTTTTTTTTTTTTTTTTTTAAGTTCTTTTCTCTTTTGCCTTTTTATTGTGGTGGTTGCCAAAAGTTTGATGTTTCTTGATCACATGAGGAAATGTGGGCCCCTTAATAGAAGAAGGAAAATGGAAAGTGATCCCTACCCACTATTAAACTTGCCTAGCTCCTTTTATTTATTGCATCTCGTATAATTATTACATGGAACATGCGCACCAAGTCACTCATGGACCGAGCCAATCAAAATGCACTACTGTGGGAACATCTTCAACACTCTAGACCACAAATATACCCTCTTTGGTGTTTGGAAATCTTGTTACCCACTCCCACAAAATTTAAATCTCATAATAGAGAATCTATGTCTTAAATGTTTCTGTAAAATAAATAAATAAATATAATTCTCTTAACGCTAGTTTGTAGCTGATTATGAAATATTACTTGTTACAATTGGCCTCCCCCAAACGAGACAGCAAAACCAGATCTTACTGGAAAAAAATTGCATGTGACTATGGATGAGTACACCAGCGTCTCTTACATTAATGATGTATTTAAGAGAAGCATACAATGTATTAAAAATAAAATATTGGATATATATATGTCTCAACTGGGGCAGAAGGATACTGCAAGGTGTGTAACTATTCGATTTCAGTTGCTATGTGTAATGAGATAAAAGATAAAGTCAAAGCATGTTAATTTATTTACAAAGGAAGCAGGAGAAATTTGCCTAGCCTGCAGCTATGTACAAATCTGATCTCATTAGTAGATGTACCAAATTTGGAAGGTGAATGAATATAAATTTGTAAATCCTAAATTATATTTATTTTTTACTTAGAGAAAATATGTATGCTTCTTCACTTCGATTTTTAGTAGCAAGTAATAGTGATCAACTTCACTATGAAACATAAAATCATGTTTAAACTGATCGGATCGACAACCTTCTGATTCCCCCAACAAGTGCATATCCGTGATTGCATCCGTGATTACTGAGGAAATAATTTTTTTTTTCATGCACACATTGACTATTTAGATTTATATCATATTTAGCAATTCAGAGCATAAGTTGTACTATTGGAAAGAACCAGTCAACACAAACAAAAAACTCATACAAAGTTTTTTTTTTTTTTAAAGAAAAGGAAAAAGCCTGATTAGTGCTGTCCCTTTTTTAAAAGCAGAGCATCCAGAATTTCATGATTAGTGCCGTGGCATGCTCAAATTCGACCTGCCCCACATAAAGAGGGAAAAGAAAAACAAAACAAAACAGAGGAGAAAAATAGAAAATGTGCACAAACTACCGATTTATAATATCAAAAATACTGGCCCCCGGATAACAAATGTTGCTCAGTAAGCAACAGAAAGAAATAGAACGGACTAAAACACAAAAATATATTACTTAAAAGCTTGGATTTATCCAACATCAAAATAAGAGTTCCTCTATTAGGCTGGCCTTCTTTCCAAATGTCCCCGATAAAAGAGCTAATATCATAAGTGAATTTGGAGGTGAAAGCATAAGTAATTACAAATATTCATTCTTCTGCATGCAACAGAGAAATCTATTCACAGAACATTCAAGACAAAACATAGCGCATCATTAAAATGGTAATGGGCGATAACAAATAATACCCACCATGCAGATTTTTGACATGATTTACTGAATAGTTGCACGAAACATAGCAAATTCTACACAGACACCATCCACAGCTGAGGAAGTGAATGAAAAAGGGATCATCTAATCAAGATGGATTAAAAAAAAACTCCTCTTCAAGTGTGCTCGCAAACAGTCGAGTTTCTTTAATACACAAATAGGTAGAACAAAAGTTTGATTTTGGCCTCAGAAAGCCTGATCCTCATTTCAAGTGGCTATTAATTGGACCTACTAATTGTTAGACTGTTATGGTCAGACCAATCAAAGACAATATGCACGAGACAATATGCACGAGTGAGGTGAATTTCTTTGTTGAAAGTATCTTCTGAATACAATGGTATCACAAAAAGGACATTAAACAGATGAATAATTATATTATTTTTCCCTGTCTAGCATTTTTTGGTACTACGTCACGAATTCACTACTGTATGTATTTATGCAGCATCCCAACTCCTCCTGACCGTCACATTGCACGGACACTGTCAGAATTGGGAATATCAAGCCCTGTAATAAGAATGAATGGAAATATTAGAGTGCTGCGCAATGAAAACACACCTGGACAAAAGAGTAACGGATATAAACCAACAGACATAGAAACATCTAAGCAGTAACCCCTAAAAATAAACTAATTTCTCATCAAAGGAAATTTTAAAGTATAATCTAGTCAAAGAATAAAGATTAGCAAGTATAACGCCGGAATGAGATGCTCACCACTATGCTACAGCAGAATTTCTTTTATATTCTCACTGTGCGACCTTAAGAGCGCTCTCAATTCGCTGAATGAGCTGATTAGCAGGCAGTGCTCCCTCCTGCATATTAACCAGAATAATAAAAAATAAGCAAGGAAGAATATTGGTATGAATAAAGGAAAAACTTATGCATGATCGAGAGGTTGGACTAATATGTAATTCTAAAACTATTATGGACAAAGTTGGTTGCAAACTTACAAAGCGATCACATGGCTTCCCATCCCTAAAGATGATGAAAGTAGGCAGTGCTTCAATTTTGTAGCGGTTCGCAATGCTTACGTATTTCTCTGTATCAATTTTGGCCACTTGAATTTTGTCTTGTAACTTTTCACTAACTTCATCTAGAACAGGAACCATGAATTGGCAAGGGCCGCACCTGAAAACAACAATCATTTCAACGGCATAGAAGGAGTACAAAGCAATATTCACCTGATACAAAATGAGAGAATGCTGTATATTTCTTAGACAGTTTACACGTGATCTGCCCCTACAGTCGGAAAAAGGGTTTTACATGAAAAGAATAGAAGATTTGCTAGGCAAAATAGTTTGTTTGTCAAAAGGAGCTTAGTTCACTTGTTACAATACTGGTCAATATATGTATTAAATTTTGGAAGGAATATAGAAACTTAACATCATTAAGAGCCTTCTGAAAAGATAAAATGGATTCTACTGATAAGTTAGTGCCCATATGAACTGAGTGCTTAATCGCAATCAAACAAATCAGTTAATTGTTAGGCCACGGAGAGATCTTCTAAATTTAGATATCATCTTTACGACCTGGATCTTGAAACTTGAGCCTAACATGAGTTTATCTCATCTGATAGAATGTTCAATCGAAAAAAAAAGAGAGAAAATAAAAGCGAACAGAGAGACCTAGACAACAGAACAGAATTAAAAAAGATTCATAAGTGCTTGCACCAGAAAGATAAGTCAAATGCATACCAGGTTGCATAAAAATCAACTAGCACGGGCTTATCTGATTTTTCCAACAGTTCATCGAATGAAGAAAATGTTTCCTTCCTCGCTTCAACCTGTAAAATTATCCAAAAGAAAGGTTGAATATGATGTTTCATCTGAAATAAAGGCACTCACATGTTTTTTTATCTATGTGCATGTTGTAAAATCAGTACAACCTGATTAATACAAACAAACACAATTCCTTTGCAATGGCCCATCTGTACGATCTTTCTTTCAGTTGCCAGATGATAATGTCAGCACATTATAAAGCAAAAAGATATAGCACATCATCTTCAAATGGTTAAATAATCCATCTGACACTTACATT
This sequence comes from Tillandsia fasciculata, assembly GCA_029168755.2. Lineage (NCBI taxonomy): Eukaryota > Viridiplantae > Streptophyta > Magnoliopsida > Poales > Bromeliaceae > Tillandsia > Tillandsia fasciculata. The sequence continues at coordinate 20,490,055 of CM054946.1, read as the reverse complement.
TATAGCCACAGCATATCCAGTATTTAAAGTAAGGCACTTGGTTTCAAGAAACAGGATGGTATGTAGGGTTTTGGAAGCAACAGCACTAATCTAAGACCTACATTACCAGGTCAGTATAGGATAACCACAATATTAAACTAGTACTACTATAACAAATGGTATACAATTAACGCTATTCTTTCTGATATTAATGCATAATATGCATGCCCCAAAGTTAGAGAAACCGAAAAGGATTACCAATGTAGCAAGTAGCACGTAAAAGAAGAAAAGTAACAAACACTGTGACGTAATAACATGAGCTACAACATGGCAAATCAACCCTGCAACACACATCTCTAAAATAATATGCATTTTCAACTACATCATTCTAGATCAACTTCCTTATACTGAGAAATACATTCATGATTTGCAAATTTGAGAACGTCATTGCCACTCGGAAGACATTCTAATACATGAAAGCCTTGTAGTTCTGCATGTTTATAAAATTTTATCTTCATAGGTTCCACCAGACAAACTCCTACATAGATTTTAACCACTCCGTCGAGATCTTCACCAGCAACTAGATAAACTAAAATTGGAGCGAAATCACCTAGTATAAAATCTCATAGTTTGCCTGAAACTTCCTGAATCTTCACAGTCATCCCTCTTGCCCGTCGAACTAAACCCAAGGAATCAGGAGCGAGAAAGCTTGCTGAACATTAGTCTCTCTCTCTCTTCCTCTCTTTCTCTAAAAATTTGGCTGCCAAATTTTGAAGTTACCATTGATTTAAGGCAAGTAACATGGTTCCCTAGATTCATATATTTTAGTGTATTTATAATAGCAGTATAAGATATTGCAACAACTATAACAAGAAGTTATCACTAGAGAGTGCAACTAAGAACAATGGGAAGTAATAACAAAATGAGCAAAAATAAAAGTCAAATCTATATTATTAATAGCAAAAGCATGCTCCAATACTGCATATCTACAATGCTTTGCTCATTTACAGCATAAAGAGGGATCCAAATTAATTTAATTAAAGTATCCATCTTTAAATATTTCGATCACATCTTTAAATATTTCGATTAATTTCCAACAGTAGTTCTCGAATAGGGTTAGTAATTCTTCGAATCGAATAAACAAATTAGAGTTACATAGAATGTAATCATCTTAGAGTAATTTACCAATCCTTACCGAGTAGAAACATCAAATAGTCTCAAATCCATTTCAATTAACCATCTTCTACAAGTACCAAACTAGTAATCGAACAAACCTAAGAGAGTCGAAACATCAACTATCCTCAGATCCTATCAATCTCACAATCACAAACTCCAAAAAGAGAGCAAGCGAGAAAAAATTAGATTGAAGAGGAGAATCACCCGAGGAACAACTTGGCGCTGAGGAAGCGCCGAGAGCCTCCGATTCCTCGCCGCGGAGCGGCGGAGCGGCGCGCAACGCAGCGATCTCGAGGCGGAGAGCTTGGCGGAGTCGACAATGGCGATCGAACGGCCGAGATTGCACGACGGAGAAGCCGATGCGATGGAGTACGCCGCCATTTTCTAGGGTTTCTTCTTCTTCCTCCTCCTCCTCCTTTGCTCGCCTGCTTCGTTTCCCTTGTCGCGTAAAATAGTTCCCCGAAATATCAGAACTGGGTTCAGATATTTATCGTCTTCCGCAAGCAATGAGAGGCAAGGACAAACGTGTTTCGCACGTGACCGTGAACCGATAAGTCACGCAACGGTTTTTCGTCATGACGATTTTGCCCCTGCTCTTAACTCACTCCGTGCACTACGCCAATATTCCTGCGATCCACACCATCATATAGTTTAGTTTTAATATATATATATATATATATATATATATATATATATATATATATATATATATATTAATACGATTGAACGAGATGGATTTAAGTCTTGCTTTAGATAGTTTAATTGATTTGAATGATTTTATGAGATTTTTACAATGTTATCAAATCGTGCCATTTACGGTCAAATACTATGAAAATTCATTATTATTAGTTATAATATATCCTAACATAATACACTGGTAAAAAAATAAAATACTGAATTTGCATCTGCTTCCAAATAGTAAAACAAAAATTAATTTAATTTAACTTCAATATATTCCAAATAGAAGTATTTTCCTCTAGTTGAATTCTTCGTATGGGCGCTGAAATCATTTGCATATTTGATTTCTAAACAGAGTAATAATAACATCTCTGTGGAATTTTTGTTACTCTCTAGCTAAGTTGATTATTATGATTGGTCATATCACATGTCTACGTATCAGTTATATATTATGTCAATCCAGTATTTACCCACTAATCCAGTAATTTGAGCTGATGGAAATAAAAAAGAAACACTAGAATTTATTTATCTGATTCCCTGAAGCATGTGGAACTAACACCACATGAAAACGCCCATGCACGTGGAAACTAAAACAACACACTGATTCTGCTTTTCTCTCTCTGTTCACACACACACACACACACACGCACAGAGGAACACACACACACACACACACACGGGAACAAATTAAGTAAAGCGATGGATTCATCGGTTCCTCGGAGCTTCGACCAACGCGGGGGCCGCGGCGGGCTCGCCAGAAGGGGTTGGGGGGAGAGGCGCGAAAGGGGGTGGGGAGGCGGCGGCCTCGGCGTCGCAGTAGCCTCGGAGGATGTCGCCCTCCTGGGCGGTGAAGCCGAGGGAGGTGAGCATGGAGGGCCAGCAGTGGAGGGTGATGGTGCGGATGGCGCGGCAGCAGTCGTAGCCGAGGTACGACTCCCCGTTGAGGAAGAAGAGAACTATCTCGTTGGTGCACGACCGCAGCTCCAGCAATGCATTCCAGCAGTCCACCAGGCCCCCGCCCCCGCCCTGCAGCCGCGCTTCCAATGCCAAGCTCTCGGGGTGCGTCGCAGCCGGCGACGCTGCCACCGCTTGTATGAGATCGCGCCGTGCGGAGGCGGCGGCAATGAGAAGGGCGATCGCGAGGACGAGAGCGAGAGCGAGATTTTTGGGGACGAGTAGTGACCTCATGGCTGGATATTGATATATATTAATTTTGATGTGGTTATATGTGGACTTGGAGAAGAGAGGGGGTCTGGTGTTGTTTATATAGAGATGGGTGGGCGCGGTTGGGTGTTTGGTAACGCACGGTGTAGTGGGAGGTGAGGAGAGGAGAAGGCGAAGGTGAAGAGGTTGATTTTGAAGCGTTGGGGAATGTAGAAGGTGAGAATATATATCTTTTTTGTACATGGAGAATGATGGCCCATGTGCCCGTGAGAGTATCATGCATGGCACGTGCTTTTTGCATTCAAATAGTAAACGTCCGAATGGGCTGTAGGCCGTGGGCTTTTTGATGCTCTGCTCATTAATATCAGTTTGTTAATTGGACGCTATTGCTTGATACAACATTAACTCATTGAGAAGCACCTAAATGATGTGTCCAACATGTATAAAGATACTTAGATGTGGTCTATCAAAATCCTTTTTTACTACCTTTTAGTGGAGATTCAAATTTGATGATGAGGCAAATGACTTTTCTTTCTCTCCTGTGATGCAGGAAAGAATTTTGGACGATCTGAGCATGAGGATGGAAACTACTTCAAATAGGCTTGATTTTGTGCAGGTTTTCTTTCCCTTTTATTTATTCCAAAGATGCTCCTGTCAGATGCATGATGAACCCAAATGCTAAAATATTTTGTCCTAGTAGATGCATGACGACTGCAAAGCATTACTATTGCAAAATCTAGCTCTTGATTATTTGTTCCAAAAAAGGGGCTGTTCTAGTTTCAATTGTTTTGTCATGACTCATGACCACCGACTGGTTGGTTCCTTATTTTGGCACATTTTTTAAAATTCTAGAAGATTAAAATTAGACATAGACTGAAGCTTGCTTTCTTTTGTGGTGCAGAAAAGAGTGGCTATGGCCATGAAGAAGGCTAGTGCGAAAGGGCGGCAAATCATGATGATTGCCTTCCTGATCATTCTTTTCATTGTTCCTTTGTTTTGGTTTTCTTCACGTAGATAATTTTTTATGTTGAATCAATATTCAACTCAAAGAGTAATGATGAAGACAATCTAGGCCAGAAAGCTAGTTCGGAATGTTTTTGTAAGCTGTAACATTAGCTGAGTATGGCCCAGCAGTTGGTGTAATTTTGCGTATCATTGCTACGATGATTCTCTCCTTCGGAGCTTTTCTTAGACACAAGTGGTTTTTTTAAACATCAGAAACCCACGCGATGCTCTTGACAACGTCAGTAACTCACGCGATGCTCCAAGTGCTAAAGATTTGACGTTCACTCGAATTCCTCAACATTAATATAGTAGATGCCCTGAGATGATTTAAAGCCATAATGAAAAGTCCAAACAATTGAAAAGGAAGTAATTTAGATTAAGGAAATAATAAATCAAACCAACTGTCTATTTCAAGAATAAAAGAATGCACTGGCCTACTCTATTCCCTGCAAGCATACACAGATTGTACAATTCACTACGGCTAACTTAAGAGCAGATAATTGAAAAAATGCACCTAGACCCACTACAAAACTACCGCCATCTTCAATCCACAGAAGGATCGCACCAAATGATGATGATAATTAAAATTACAATCCATCTAAAGTTTTTTTTAAAAAGCCAAGAACTCCAACTGGTTGACCTACTATGAAGAGCAAGGCACAAAGATAAATATCCACATCTTGAGAAGCAGATAAGAGGGTCATGTGATTGCGTATGGTGTCGGTCCGTGCGATCTACGCTCGGCCGCGACCGCGCCCACCACCCCAACGCCCTTGGCCTCTTCCTCCCCTGCCACGCCCTACAACTCAACCAGAAAACAACAATCATTAGCATAAGATCAAGTTCAGACAGAAGCTCTGTGAATTGAACTATTAAAGCATTAGCATAAGATCAAGTTCAGACAGAAGCTCTGTGAATTGAACTATTAAAGCCTCTCAGAAAAAAAATAAAATAAATGAAGCAGCAGGAATTCTACAGAAGTAATCAATATTGCAGATTTCTGAAAGCTTTTAGCTTACAAAAACAAAAACGCAGGTATTAAAGAAAGTTTTTAAAAGTGTAGTGCCCCAAAAAATAACCAACTAAAGTGAAGAAGTAGCTAGTATGATAAGAAAACGACATTTTGTGTGATAAGATCCATAGCACATAACCGACAATCAAATGCGAACAAAGCACGCCCAAAATAATGTTAGAGGAGCTGCGCGTCACATATAAATAAATTAGTCGATGAGCTGCTCACCGCGTCCTTGTGGAGGAGATGCACGTGTCTCAGCACCATCATATCCACCACCCTGTTCTTCTTGTTCTTGCACCTCCGTGTCTCCACCGCCATCATAGTAATTCCCTTCATCTCCTCTTCCTCCTCCTCCATAGGGACCGCGCCCTCTCCCACGCCCTCCTCTCCCTCTCCCTCTCCCACCACCATATCCATATCCACTCCCTCTCCCTCCACCATAGCCACCACGTCCACCCTCCCAGTTTCCATCCACATCATAACCAGCAGCCCCGTTCATCATCATCCCTGTATTAGAAGAAGCATAGATCAAATGATCAAAATCAATATAAAAGGGATACCAAGGATTGATTTACAACACAGTTTCCTACTTGCACATAACAATGAAACATCAGTATGGTATGCAGCACCCGAGGGAAAGAATCTTATAAACCAGATTTGGCAAGATTTATTTTTCCGATAGCAAAGAAATGAACATCCCATAAATTATATGCAATGATGACTCATCACAGGCTATGACAAATACAAAATCTAGGTATGTACTATGATACCAGTACTAGTAGCGACCATGTGATAATAACACCATGTATACTACAGGCAAGATCAACTGGTTTTAAAAAAAAAAAAACATGTCAAGGGCTTCTGCACTTATATGCCTGAGGTACATGGTAACTAAGATAATATGTCCACATTGTTCAACTCACAACTACAATGAATTTCATATAAACATGAACATTTTATATATAAGTTTCTGCTGTAAGTAGAGTATATACCTCTACCCCAGCTCCTTCCACGACCTCGTCCTCTTCCACGACTGCTAGGTACAGGTTCTGCAAACATGTGTTCAGAGAACTATGTTGCTTAAAAATGAAACAAAAAATAATTTGCAACAGGGAAAACAAACAATGTCTGATCCAACATTTTACCTCCTCCGTAATCAAAGTTGGTCAATGGTTTCACCTGATCTGCTGGTATGGGTGGCTGGTACCTGAGAAATCAAATCATCATATAAATAAAGAAATTTGCTTCCAAAATAGTAATATCTCATCCCACATCCTAAAAAGTCCAAACATATTGGGCTACTGTGTGATGACAATAGCATCATAATGATGGTGCCAAACATATTCTCACATGGACTTACAACAAATCCATATGAAAACCATTGGAAGAAAGGTAGGAAGTATGGACAATTGCTACTTGTAAACCAAGGTGTTACCTGTTTAAAACTTCTCATAAACAAACATCCAGCATTTGTATATAAGCGCTTGTAGCAAAAAAAAAGAAAAAGAAAGCTTTGCAAACTAAATGCAGTCAATAAGCGGCTGCTTCATGTGGTCTAATCTTAAAATCATCCTTGAGATCACAGCAGGCATAAGAAGATCATATAAGTGATAATGTTTCTCTAGCTAGATGATTAATAAAATAAAATAAAAAAAATCTACATTCACAACAGAACCCAATCCCCATAATTATCTATTTATACTTTTTATTGAGCAGAAATAAAAGCTCCAACTTACCCTGGAGAGGATGTATCGAGTTCCTTCTTAGACAATTTTATAGTTATCATTGATACATGGCGGACGGTCTCAAGACTGTCAAAAGATTTTTTTTTAAAAAGAAAAGGTGTTAGCTCTGATACACACAACATAACAAAGGAAAATAGGGATTGTATGTGGTACTGACGGGAGAAGGCCTTCTTCCAATGGTTCCCACGTGTCAGTGATATCAGCAGATTCAATAGATGTGTCCTGATGCAGACCCTCAATCCTTCTCTGTAAAACAAAATAGAACTATCTAATTGAGTAAATTTGTCACTCGTCAAAGATTAAAATGAAAAGAAAAGTCACATATAACAGCTTGCTAGGGCAAGCTGTTAAGCCTATGTAGAAAAGGAAGGAATTGGTGACCTTGATCAACTCCACGATCATAATAGTCTTATTGATGGCTCTTCCCATGGCTTTTATTATAATTTCATTATACTCCTTTTCCTATAAATAGCAGGGGATATGGTTAATACAAAACAATAATCAACGAAACAAGGTGATGATAATTGCTAGCAAGATTTCTCCAGAGCATGGGTACCAGAGATCTTATACAACAGAACTAAAATAGGAAACATAGTAGCCCAATTCTTTTAATAGTCGCAAACGTAACATAGAGCAAGATTCTGAAGTTGAATTTTCACAATTTCAAAGGGCCGAATCTCATTTTTCTATAACTATCTACAACATGGAAGATAGTAATTACAAACAAAAAGCTTCACCGAAACACTTTTTGCAACAAATATGTAGATACACCAAGATTTTCAACTTTAAGAAGATTCAGGAAGTTTGCATGAGCATCAATACGCCCACAATGATCACGATTGTCACTTACTTCCTATCGCATGTCTAACCCAGTTTTCATTCAAGTAAACACGACAGGCTGCACCAAAATACCATAATACTCTTGCTAAGTACTCTGGCTTTCTTAGGACCAAGGAGGAAAGATATACTCAAAAGGTAGCATATAAACTCTCAAATATCAAACCACTATAGGAAAAGCTAATTAAGTAAAGCCAGATCAACTCTTCCTATATCAACATATGACCAAATTATTACCTGCTTAACACAATTTGATTTTAATTAGAACACTAAATGTAATATCAAATAGTAAATTTGGCTACTTTATTAAAAACTAAAAATGTATGAAATCATATATTAATTGAATCTCAGCACAAATTCACCTAAAAATATCTTCCGAAATCTAAATCAAAGATTTTAATGTTGACCACAAATTCAAGACAATCTTGTATTTTGAATTTTAGGGGCAAATTAATACCAAATGAATCTACATGGATTACTATTAAATGTTCTAAAAATAGAAGGATTTATATGTAAAACCACCATCCCATTCCCTGACACATGGGCTGCTATATGGAGGCCCATATATGTTGACACCGACCCACCATATGCCAACATGCATGGTCCAATGGTTCTACTTAAGCCCTCCTCCCTCTCTCTCTTTCTCCTACTCTCTTTCATTTTCTCTCTCATCCTCTCCCTTGCTCGATTACCTAAAGAGGAGGACGTGGGTGAGGAGATAGAATATGCTATTGCTCGGACGAGGTGTAAGAAGTTCATATACCAATATAGGTACGTTGAGCCCATATTTTAGTTTTCATTATCATTGGGTTTCAGTTGGGTCTTGATTCAGCCCAATAAGTTCATTAGGCTGATTTTTATTGCTAGTCTACTGAATCAAACTACAATTTTAAAGAATTGCTGGACTTAACTGTAAATAGATTGGGCTGTCTGTTAGACCAAACTACAATTCCAAAAAAGTTGCTCGACCAAACTGTAAATAGATTGTAACTTTATCAGTATAGCTCTGATTTTGGCGTGTACGATGTTATTGGATTCGTTTAACACGTAGAATCTGATTTTTCAGGCACAATAGGTAGAAAAATTCCATGAGATGAGTGTAATCTAAAGAAAAGTATCTTTAATAAATATTTTCACAAAAAATATATTGATTGTTACTATTTCTAGAACACCATAATAACTTGTGAGAAGCTATATAACTATCATACCACTAAAGGCATTTGAGTAGTACGGCTTCTCACGAGGTATTTTTGCCTCTAATTAGACCTAGTAAGTATAGCTTCTCACGAGGTATTACTCTTTCTTACCAGGTATTTGTGCTTCTATTTGTGCCTCAGCTCGCTATACCGACATAAGAACTTTATTAGTTTCTTGCCTACTATTGTTAACCTCATTTTTTTGTAAAAAAAATGATATGCATAAAACTAGTATTGTGACTTAAAAATGTTGTGATAAAATTTATGGTTGCAAAGTTAAATCGAATTGTAGATTTTGGCCCATCCTATTTGTCATTTCAACATTGTACCTTATAAATTATGAAATTTGTAAATAGATTGTGTAGTTTGCCGCCTTTCACGTACAGGAAAGAATCTATCCGTACAGTAGCGGGTCTGTTGTGCCGGAATATGAAACTAAATTGCTTTACACTAATTATGGCTATCCAAAATTTATTAATTCATTTTTAAGTCTACTTAAAAATTGTTTACTTAAAAATTGAAAGTACTAATTCATGATGAAATCGAATATCTAAAAAAGAAAAGAGAAGGATCACCTCAAGCAAAGTCGTCGCATAACTGATGTAATTCCTTATTCTTCCTTGAGCAGTGATCCTTATCTCGTTCTCGTTGATCGGCGTCTCATCTCGCGGCTTCACCACCCTCGTGTACCGATCCATCTACAAATCCATCCGAACAAACGCAAACAGAGGAATCAAAACCTCAAAACCCAATTTCTCGGCGTAAGAACGCGGCGCCCGCTCCGACGAGGAGAGGTTTCGTGAGAGGAGGGGCTAGGGTTAGGGTTTCGTACCTTTCTCGCCGAGGGGGAAAGGGGGTTCGCTCGTGATTCGCTCGAAGAACAAGGATTTTGGTGGACCACTCGAATACTTATATATAGGAGAGGAGGGTTGAGGATAGGGTTCGAGTCGAAATCGGACTCGGTTAACCCGGTCACGTGAGAGGGAGGGATGAGGAAGCGGCGCCATTGGGGATTTGACACGTGGAGAGCTTTTCCAATATTTAAATTGACACAAAGTACATCCTTACACGATCGTCTCCGAGCTACGGAAAGGTATATGATTTGGGAGCTCTGTAACATAACACGATGACGTCATCTTTTATATTTTATATTTTTATTTTATTTTTATTTGTTTTATGTTTATGTTGTTTGGTATGGTGCTTGATGTGGCCTGCAACTAAAAATTTTGTAGAACAATGGGATGAGTAGGGTTCCAAATTTTTGATTTTAAATTTGTTTTTAAAAATAAGTTATTATTAACCACTTAACAAAAATCATTATAAGTTAACTAATAATAATGAGAGTAAAGGAACAGAAAAGTTCTTCCACGAAGACTATATATAATAACTGTAAAGATACCAACCAAAAAAAAACAGACATTTGAGATTTGGGCTCTTTCCGTTCTAACTTTCAAATCCGGCCCGAGCTAAAAAATCTGTTGCTGGGCCCAAAGGCCTCACCAAATACGGCCCAATGGACCTAGCCTTATTTAGCCCTGTTCAATAAATCACTCCCCCAGCTCCACGTCCTACCACACTCTCCGCCGCGTTCCCGCGTGCTATGCCTCTCAGTCTCCCCAACCGCTTCGCGTGGCCAACCGCCGCTCCCCTCGTCGCCATCGCCGCGACCCCCAACCCCTGCACCTTCGTCCCCGCGCTCCGCCGCGCATCCGCTTCGATTGGTCGCGCCGCAGCAAGAGTGGAGGACTCGTCCTTCGACGCCGCCGCTTTCGAGGCCGAGCGCCTCCGACTCGACGCCGAAGCGCGCGCGTCCATGGCCTCCGCCTCCGCCGCCGCCGTCGCCGGAGACGGTGGAGAGGATGCGTCGGAGGAGGAGGGGAGCGGCGATCCGAAGGCGTGGAAGTGGAGGATCCGGAAGAGGGTTTGGGATCTCATGGAGGCGGAGGGCATCGCCCGGAACCCTCGCCCCGTCCACCACCGGATCCCTAATTTCTCCGGCGCTGCCGACGCCGCCGATAAGGTCCATTTCCCCCCTCTATTTCCCTCCTCCTTCGACATCAGTGTTAATTTCTTACTCAGTTTTAGCTTTAATATGGTTAGGGTTAGCTTTCCAAACTAGGGCAATGTAATTGAAGCGAACTTGTTAAGTTGTTTGCTCTAGTGATGCATAGAGATCATTACGTGAGATGAGGATTAGAAATGATTAGAACAATATTTGCGATTTGCCGAGAATCGTATACAGATTACTTCCTACTCGTTTCACATTCTCGGAGTTGCTGTGGAGTAGTTGGCAAGTTTTTGGTTGTGTTTGCCGTTCTCTCTTAAGCTAGCAGTGATGTTATCATTAATCGTGTTTAAATTTTTAGCTGTGGTTACCTACTGAAGCCATATAACCATTTGTTCTGTAAGTTAGGGAGATTGGAAGTGTTTCAGAATGCACAATGTGTGAAGGTCAATCCCGACTCCCCTCAGAAGCAAGTGCGCTTCTTGACACTTGCAGGTTAGCCATCTAAAGATTATTCTCAATGATATCACATACTACAATGGGTACAAGCACTTTTAAAGGTTCAAGTTCCACCAACATGCTAGTACTTTTGAAGGCGTAAAATTGTAAAAACGCAACTGCTTTCGTAGCTCCAAAGCATCCAAACTCGAAGTGTGTCTTTTATCACTAATTCCAAAGCAACTGCGCTTACTGGTATTAATAATTTTTTTGAGTGACAATGAGATAATCTATCAAATTTCTCTGTTACTTGAAGCAATGCTCTATAACTTTATTTGGACCAAAGCTCTATATTCTGAGGGAGCTTATCTGTTATTTTTCTGAATCAGAAGTAATGAAATGTCTGGTAGTAAAATTGAATTTTAAAAGCTCGAGTACCTCTTTTAAAATACGGTATAGTTCAGGTAAAATATGTATGTTATTACTTTTTTGTTTTGCACTTGAACTTCCAAATGTTTCAATTTGGATTTTTCTAGCCAGTGCCTTAATTGGATTGCACAGGTGGGAAGAAGCTGTTGACCCCACAACCGCGACTTAGGACTGGATTCTTTTCAGTGTTAGAATCTCAAATGTTACCTTCTGGTGCTATAGCAGAGGCATGTACTTCTGTTGGGGCTGCTAAATATGGTAGGCCTATAGGTCTTGATGAGAAAATAAAAGTGAATCTGATTGTTATTGGGTCAGTTGCAGTTGATCCAAGAACTGGAGCACGGCTTGGGAAGGGCGAGGTATTTAACTAGACCTGCTAGAAGAAGCATATGCCTCTTTTTTGGTTGCTAAAAGAACAGATAACTTTCTACCACAGAAACACAAGCTTCAAATAGATATTTTAGCTTATTTTCCCTGATCTTCTTAAGTTTTTGTTACTTAGGGGTATTTCAATTATTTTACGCATGGATTTACTATTTGCAATGAAGTGTGGGTGCTTTATTATCCAATGACTCTATCTGATATGATTACGTTGTAGCCTATGAATATCCATGAGCTCACTGAATTAAGGTGCTGCAAATGCAGGGGTTTGCCGAGCTGGAATATGGAATGCTTCGTTTCATGGGGGCTATTGATGACACAACCACTGTTGTAACATCTGGTAAATTCGCTTCCCTTATTTTCCCTGTAGTCTTTTTTATGTTTCTGATGTGTCAGAGAGTAGAAATTGTGAGTTCTCTTTAGGATCTAGTTAGATTTTCAAGGCCCTTTGGACATTATCTGCTGGTGATATAACATAGAGGTTTCCATCTGATCAACTGAATACACTACTAAAGGACGCAATCAAATTGTTGCTGCAGCATACTAGGGGGAAGTGGAAATGGTGCTTCTTCTGTAATGTAAATATCACCTTCAATATAAATATCTTAGGATAACCAAATGCACAGAACATTGATACATTTAGTAGCCAACGATGTTCTTCTTCATTGTTTATAGATGAGCGCGACCTATAAATTTGCTTGATTTTGTAGCAATTTAACAGTGAAATCATTTTTGCTTGCTGGAAGAAGCAGAGACCATGTTCATTCAATGTTATTTGGATTTGTCGTAGAAGAAATTCGATGTGCTAGTATTTTCTTCATTCTGCCGCTATATTTATCTCGAATTACGTTGCAGTGCACGACAAGCAATTAGTGGATGACATCCCATTTGAAAAACTTTTAATCCACGACGTGCCAGTCGACATTATCTGCACTCCAACTCAAGTTATCTTCACCAATACTACTATCCCGAAGCCGCAAGGTTCGAATAAGATTCCATGCTGCTTCATCTCTTGTAGTATAAATTTATGCCTGAATTAACAGACTTCTACTTGCAGGAATTTATTGGGAAAAATTATCACCAGAGAAGCTGGGCCAAATTCGTATTCTTAGAGAGCTCAAAAGGCATATAGAGCGAGAGACTGGTGAAGTGCTTCCTTGTGGGCCTTCCGAGAAACTTCCTCCCACAGCTCACCGGAGACGATAACAAGCATGATTTTTTTTCTTTTTTAAAATTGTAATAAAAATTGATATGCCTATGTGGTTTATGTTCCAGATAATTGTCCCTTTATTATTATTATTTGCCTGTTGAAAATGGGTACTCCTATTCTTTGTAAAAGACTAAATCTGTATGATTATTTTTGTCAAGTAGCTTGCTAAGATGGTGGTTATTCTTTACTCCGCAATAAGGATTTAATTATATATGGGTCGTATCCACTGTATTGGATCGTATTAATAAAATATCAACACGATACAGTTTTTGTGGTATTCAAATTTTTTTTAAAAAAATTACTAAGTAATTTTTTTAATAAATTTAAAATATTTGATAAAAATATATAATAAGTAATTAAAAAAATTGATTGTTAAAAAAAAATAAATATTTTATGTCGTTGTATGTCGGCACAATTGTATTTCTTGTGATCCGTATTTATCGGCATGATTCGATACATACTGTAGCATGTCGAGTAATTTTCGGCACAATTTCGTACCTGGACACTTAAATTCTTATCCTGCAATTAATTAAACATGTTACAACTTACAAAGTAGATATAACTGAGAGTATGATTACTGTTATTTGGGGAACACTATTCATTGATACCCTGTTCAGAACAACCTAAATAGTACATTTCAAAGCAGATCGAGGGTAGAAATCTGACATCTAAGTAATTAAATGGTGGGAATATAGCAAACGAGTCATAGAAAGGCAACTTAATATGCAGGACTGAATTAATTGACTAAGTGAAAAGCGAAAAATAAAACATTTCAATGCAGAACAGGGGTAAAAATCCAACTTCTAACTAATTAAATAGCAAATAAGTCATAGAAAGACAACTGAATTATGAAAACGGAAATGTCAAAGAATAAAAATCAGAGTTCTAAGTAATTATATGTTGACATGATAACAAACAAGTTATTTTCGACTGAATTACATAATTTAGTGAAAAGTTGAAAATAAACGCTAGAAATGATAGCAAACAAGTCGTAAAACAACTGAAATATGCTTGAAATATGCTAGAGATGATAGTGAACAAGTTTAAAATGACTAAATTACAAGTCATAGAAATACATCTGAATTATGACAGCTGAAAGATCAAAGGACAAAACTATGACTTCTAAGTAATTAAATGCTCAGATGATAATAAACAAGTCATAAAATAATTGAATTTGAATTACTCAATTTAGTGAAAAGTAAAAGTAAAAAATAATAGCGAAAAGTAACAAATAATAGCGAAAAGTAACGAAGTATTTGCTTGTGATTAAGATCCACACGCTCTAACCAACTGAGCTACTCCAACTTTTTAATTTTATTAATAATTATATAAAAATAAAATTAAAGAAAATTTGAGTCCTTAGCTCTCAATCTCCAATTTAAATCTGTAACTGTAAGTGATGTTAAGCTATGCCCTAGTTTGGCATGTGGTGAATCTCCTCTATCTTACACCAGTAAACATGAGTAAATTCAAGGGGACATGGTTCCTCCCATTCACTTCGATCAGCTTGCAGTTTCTTATAGCTGTTTCCATCCTTTTAGATGTTTTTTATTTTCAGTCGGATTATTTTGTACTATACTTGGCCCAGATTTGACTATAGAAATTTTAGGTAGGGTGGAGCAAATCTAATTTATGGTAAAAATAAACCCAACCCAGCTTGAATAAGATTATGAGTTTATCACGACGGTTGATGGAGAAGAGTCCGTTGATATAAAGAGTTTGACTAGACCAGTGAGTCAGTAACTTGTTAGACCTTTTCAATAATTGAACAATAGGCCTAATAATTGTTCCTACTGGCTAATTGTTGGACTAGACTTTTATCCAACTTTGATCGAGTTCAAGCCCAAATTTAATTAAGTGAACCTAATGGCTAGTTTAGGGGTGGCAATCCAGCTCGTTGTTCGCGAGCCAGTTCGTGTTCGGCTTGAAATGAGCTCGAGATCAAATCGCTCATTTAGCAAACGAGCCGAACATGAGCCGAATTTTTCAGCTTGTTTAATAAACGAGCCGAACACGAGCTGGGGTCAGCTCGCTCGTGTGCGGCTCGATAACAGCTCGAATATATATATATATATATATATATATATATATATATATATATATATATATATATATATATATAAACTTTACTATTTAGATTTTAGGCCATCAATTTTTTATGAAATTTAATTATTAGATTAAAATTTTAATTTTTAAATTTTTTTTAAATTTTACACCTAATAGTACGAATAAAAATTAAATTTATTGTTCGCGAGCCAACTCTTGTTCGGCTCGTTAATAAACGAGCCGAACACGAGCCGAATTTTTTAGCTCGATATTTAAACGAGCAAGTTCGTGTTCGGCTCGTTTATTAAACGAGCCGAACACGAGCCGACCCCAGCTCGCTCGTGTTCGGCTCGTTGACACCCCTAGCGGTAGTTAAATAAATAAGTTAAATTATTATTTAATTAATATTTTATACTAATTAATTAGATATAATATTATTATTTTAAAATTATAATTATTTTTATTTTTATTATTTCAATCTAACTATACAAATGTTATTTTTTTTATTTTCGAAAACAACTTAATTTTTATTTAAACGTAAAATTAGTTTTATTCTTACTTTTTTTTTCAAAAGTTATACATATATACAGAATAAATAGTATATTATTTATATTTGAACAAAACCTAACATAGGCAACCACTATTATCAAAACCACGCACTCTTTCATCTAAAAATTAAAAATTTAATAATACCAAATGCTTGATGCTATTAAAGTGTCCAAATTCTTTGTTTTCATGTCTTTTTCTATTTTGATTTAGGACAATGTGTACGTATATATATTAAGCGTGTTGATTTTGCAATTTGTTTAAATTAATACTATGCAACCTGCTATCTTATGATTTTTGATAGTTTAATAAAAAAATATATGGTAATGCATTTGTTATAAATTGCACTTGAGAGTAATCTATGAATTTCCAATCATTTTTGTCATGTGATAATTTCTTTTTTTACTTTCATCAATTTTTATTTGATAAAATATTATGACTTTTTCTCTTCACTCCTCTTTATTCAACGCACACAACTTTTTCTCTTCTCTCCTCTCTATTCAACTTCTATAATTAATCACCAATTACTTGTTGATAAAACATCGTGACTTTTTTTCTTCCCTCCGTTTTATTCAATGAAGTTAGTTTGTTACTCTCAAATTCAAAATTTAGAAAAACAACAAACAAGTACTCAAAATATTAATTCACACAAACCCGACTCAACTTAACCTTCCTCGCTTTAGAACATAGTGCGTTCAGGATGAAGTGCGAGGGGTTGTTCCAGCGTCTCCTTCACGGGGTCTAATGCAATAATATAGAACGTTTAGACGAAATAAGACTCAGGGCGACGGAGGGCAAGACGAAAACTTTTCAATAACTCGTGCTTTAAATTTCAACATTTCTCTCAGTAAGAAAATATGTAATGTCTTTATTTATTTCTAAACTGTTAAATTTAACATATAGATTGAATTAATTTATTATTAATTTAGTATAATTTTTTTTTTTATTTTTATATATTTATTTAAAAAGTTATATAAAAATATTTTATTAATATTTTTTTATTATTATTATTATATATTCGTCGTATCGCGCAATTTACTATACTAGTATTTATTACAATAAGAACAATCGCATATACAATAATAAAATTTAAAATTTAAAACGATCAAAAGATTGAATTGAAAGTTATGGATAAGTGGAAATTTCATTTTATTTACCCAACCAAGAAAGGAAATAATAGATGACACTCTTGGAATCGAAATCTATGGTTATTACTTATTGAAGTTGTGAAAATTTGTTTTCGTAGAAATTTGTCCATAATCCTAGTGCTGTTTTGGTTTGTGTTGTATCCATTTGGAGTGGCTCAGTATCCACCTAATCAGATCAATTTGTATAATATGATGCATATATATATATATATATATATATATATATATATATATATATATATATATATATATATATATATATATATATATATATATATATGATGCATTGGCTGTAACTAGTGATGATACATTCCAAAATCACTTACAGTACTAGTACATCACCAAAATGGTACATCTACTCTCACTGGAAGAAGACTGGTAGGGATCTAGCTCGCGACTCTCTTATCTCGATCAGCAGGATCAGCAACTGGAGCAGCAGGAACTGGAGTAGAGGTCCCTGAAAAAAAATCACCACTGCGGGTGTGAGAACTACATCCCACAGTAGTTCTCAGTGGGTACCGCCAACAAGCCCGACGGTCTGCCCACTAAGTCTATTAGAGGCATAAAGTAACAAGTGCAGTACTGAAAGTAAAGGCTGGAAAATAACTCTATAGCTACTATGCCTCTATCTAAATGCTCAAGGAGTGGAACAGATAGAAACATGATGCATCTACTATCTCTCAATATATAATCACCCAATCTACACTGACGGCCACATAGGGTCCAGTCAAACCTGCGGCTACCTACTGCCGTTACATCCAAGGAGGACCGGACTTACGTAGGGCGTCCGTGATTGCCAAAACTGGCCCAGCAGAGGGACTGTGTCGACAAGTCGCGATAGCAAGTAACAGGCCCAACTCCGGAGTGGCACTCGAGGGGCGCGACCACACCGAGGAAAGTATCCGCGCATCTCTGTCGAGCTCAAATGCGGTTCATGCAGGCTATAGTCCAAATCCACGATCAACAAGATCGACAGTAACCAACAACACCAACTCTCACTCACAGGCTGGAAAACCACACAGCCGGGACCCATCGTCGACTCAGACGGCTCCCAAAATAAAACACTGATCTAAACACTGCTACTAGACTCTACTCGGCCCCCAGGCGTGAGTGTAGCATGCATCCCACAACAACCCGACCACTCGGCCCACTACCCGGGCAAGGAAACTCTAAGTCCAGGTAAAATAATAGATAACAGTATGGGAATGTCTAAAGCATAAAATAACCTAGCACAAGTTGGAGTTTTCTACTAGTCTGGTTAAACATGTAGCATATGATGGGGTGCTAGGTCAAGTTCCAATGATAACATTAATTTAACATATTTAGGGAGCAATAAAATAACTCTGATCATCATAGCAACACAAGGAGTATCAACATTCTCTTTCTAACATGCTTCCTAGTACATCACAAAATCATGAATGTTCCCGACTCAATAGAGTTAATGAACTGTCCATTGGTTTTGAAGACGAAGCAACCCACCTGGAAGTGCAAATTGATCCAAAGTCTAAAAAGCCTGAAACTGCACGGGGACAATCCTCGGATTTCCACAATTCCAACGGGTCCAAAAACACCCAAGAACACCTCCTGGGTACAAAGACATAGCCCAACATTACAACCAACACAAAATTTTCAAGTGTACAATTTGCTAAAAATTCAGTCCCAAAGAAGCTTAATTATCACCTGCAAGATAAACTCCAAAAATTCCAGTAAAAATACGACGGCGATCCTCGCGAAGCGTAGATATCAATCGAGTCCTCACACTTCGAAATCCGATACTCGAGTGCAGAGATAAAAATCCAACAATGCGCTGCTGTCCAAAAAAACTACCAGCAAAACAGGGGCTTAAAGATGTACCAGAAACCCCAAAAAAGACTTAAATCTGGGAGAAGTGGAAAATATAAAAATCGTAGATTTAACTCTTGTGAATCCGACTCCGTGAAAATCGTCCAAAAATTCTTTCGGAGTAGCTATGTGGACCTCGTGGACCGAAATGCAACGGAAATGGACCACCGAAGAAAGAACGTCGCACTGCGCTAACTCACCGAAGATGTCGATGCAGCGGCCTCCAAAAAAATCCGAGCCTCCTTCACAAGATGCAGCACAAGATGATCAACAAAGTTGCTTTAGTGCTCAAGGGGTTTTAAGCTCGGGAAAAAGCCCAAAACGGCAAGAGAAGGGACCTATTTATAGGCCCCCTCACAAAAAGTCCACAAAAATCCTAGTAATGGGCTTTCGGGCCCATTTTCCGGGCGCCCGGTACATCCGGGCTGCTACAATGAGCCCAAAAAGGCGCTCGGCCCGGCCAACCAACCGCGCACGAAACCCCCACACGTCGCCACGTGTCCCTCCGCGCCCCGCACGCCTGGCGCACGCATGCCCGCCAATCGCGGCGCACCGCGTGGCCGCACGGTCCACGGCGGGGACCGTGGGCCGCGGTTCACGGCGGGCCGCCCGGGTCACTGCACCCGCCAATGAGCGGGCGACACGTGGCCCGGCTGGGTCCACCGTGCGCCGCGCCCGGCGCGATCCACGCGCTGTCGCGCGTGCGTTGACCTGCCAATCGGCACGCGCCACGTGGCAGTGCCCTCCGTTGGCTGCTTCCGGTGCACGCCAAGTGGGCCGTGGACCGGCCCACCCGAGAAATCGGCCCGTTTGGCCCGTTTAGCCCGAAAATAGCCGATTTTCAATGTTTTCGTCCGTTTTTGGCATCTGTTTGACTCACAACGGGCTCGATATACCAATAATAGATATTTTTTCACCGCTGACCACCCAGACAGGTCGTACGAAAAAACCGGAACACCACATGAACTCTCTATCTTCTCCACCAATACTCCAAAAGCTTCTAAAATGTTGCTACACATGGAAACCAAATTTATGAAATTCTTGAATTTAGCCAATCAACTTAATGAGCAAATCCGTAGGGTTCTCTGAAGTATCAATCTTATTATTCTCCAGTTACACCTTTTGCAACTTCTGCTGTATCAAAACGACAACTTGTCGTAGAGAGAAACTGTCGGAGTGATTGCAAACTTCTCGATCTCAAATTTCGTCGACGTTTTAAACACCCAAACAAACAATAAAGCTTTTATGCCAATTTGTTATAACAAAAGCGAAAAAGATCTACTTCGTTGGACGCGAAAAATACAAAAGGAGAATCGAGAAAGAGAGAAGAAAGGTAAAACACACAATATTTACATGTTTCGACCACGGGCCTACATCCACGGTGGAAGGCAGAGCCAAGACTTCCATTATAATTAAAGTGATGGACAAAATATATATTCCCCTCTCATAAAATTCTAATTCTAAAATTACACTCATACTCCTTCTCATTCGCCGCACCAAATTAATAGAATAAAAGTATATTTATAATAATAAAAAAATTCTAATACAACTAGAAATACAAATTCACTAAAATTATGAATAATTTTAATAAAATTTGACATAATTCGAACTTAACTTAGGATAACCAAAACAGAATAAAACTAGAAAATTTTTCGGTTATAAAATTCGAGACATATTTAACGCATATTTTAGAATAGCTTATTATTAAGGGTCTCCATTCATTCTATTGTTAGAGGTTTAGCAAAAGTTAGAGCAATACTATCTCTCTGTACCCACGCTTTATAAAGTTATAATTTTATAATATTTTCATCAACTCCAGTGACTAAAATTTTGAAAACTTTACAATAATTGTAGAATAAAAAATCATATAGATTATAACCCAAAATAAATTATAGCCCACACATTTCTCCCAAAGTTGTTATTCATAATGCATATGTGTACCTTTTATGGCATTTAGAGATGTCGCATTGTTGTTTCCTCTTGCGAAGCATTGAATAACCGTTTTTATTTTATTATATTTTTGGGAGGAGACTTTATATATCCATCTAGTTGTCTCAACCTAAAAGTTAAAAATTGTTCTCTCGTCAATTTCCCAGATCCAATGAATTAGGTAAGCTTTTTTTTTTTTTTTTTTTTTTTTTTTTTTTGGGTGGAATGATGTCATATGTAGGAAGAACAGTCATATATGGTTGGTTACATTGAATTTGATCAAATTTAATTTCTAAATAAAGACTATATTTAATAAATATATTGGTCTGATTTTGTAATAGCGAGGTATCATCAATCCATATTGTATCTTATCTATTATAATACTAAAGGCACCATTCTTCTATAGTTTTAAGTTTTTATATATGGTATTAAATTAGCGGCTATTTAATTAGTGAACAATCTGAGTAGAAAAAAATTATATTATTTTTTAGAAAAAAGATAATAATTTGTTTAGTGGTGCTTTCAACAATATATAGTTTAAGTTTTTATATATAGTATTAAATTAGCGGCTATTTAATTAATTGGTGAACAATCTGAGTAGAAAAAAATTAGATTATTTTTCAGAAAAGAGGCAATAATTTGTTTAGTAGTGCTTTCAACCATATGAAAAAATATAATTGATTGAGGATCAATTTTGTTATTCTCCGTCTCTTTTTTATTTTTATTGTCTCCCCTTTCTCTTAATTTTGTTTTTTATTTTTTTCTGACTCTTTTATTAGATCTAGTCGCCTCATTGCAATAGCTAAATTCATATTTCTTTTGTCAATAGAATAGATAAAAATCTATCTATTTCTAAAATTGAAGAAAAATTATTAAACTCCTCCCGATCTCATTTGCTTTTACAGTACCTGTTTATAGTAAATTTTAAAAAAGTTTGAAATTTATGTGGTGTTTTTAATAAATCACAGAATTTTTGACCATAAGGATACATCCATCCATTTCATCATAACTTTTTAAAAAATATTTTTATTATATTTTTTAAAAAACTAATTAGTTGGATATAAATAAGATGATTTGACGGCTAGATTTTTTAGACAATCTAAGAGTTAACATATCCTAATTGCTGTGGTATGATAGGAACTGATCAGTACCTATTAATTATACTTTCCATTCCCAAATTGTACAAAAACATATATATAGTTATATTTAATTAATTACGTCCCCTTCTCCTTGACTCAATAAATTTTTGACTTCATTAATTTTACTGTAGCCAATCTTCGACCCTTTGTACGTACGTACACGTGCATTCCTTCTTAGTACTTTAATTTCTCTGGTGTGTATATATATACACTTAGATAAATCCATACTCCTCAAAAAATAGATTAAGTTTGTTGGTTAAATCCCTCTCTTTTTATATATGCGCTCGACAAATAATATAAAAAAATTATAAAATTTGATTTTTATATGTTTCTAATAATATAGTTCATATCTAGCAATATAATTTAAAAATATAAAAATTTTCGTGCTTCAAAAAATATTATAGTAGTCGAACTCTTTCTCCCTCTAGTTTTAATTATTGTAGCATACTGATGTAGTTAGGTGTGCTTGTCTTTTATTGATGATATTTATTAGCCCACTTGATCAATCTCTACCTAATTAATTAACTTGGCCACATAGCCTACCTTGATCTCTACCTAGATACCCCAACACTAATTAATTAGGCCGCTATCGATCGGTTCACGAATCGATATCGTATGTTGATTGTTGACTTAATTAATTTTATTCATGCATGTAGTTAATTTAGCAATGTAGAATAAAACCTGGTGTGCATCTCTTTCTTTCTCTCTTACATGTCATAAACCCCACAGAATTTAAATGAAAAAATCTGCCACAAAATTACATATCAAAAGTTGTTAGAAATATTTAAAATATAAATGGAATCTGATTAAGTTGTGACCATGTCTTGAAGAATATTAGCTTACACGAATGACCTCAAAGAGATGGTCAAAATTTTGTAATTTTCGGTCGAGTCTTTTTTGCAGACTAAAAGTGAGAATGGACGACCAAATTGATCGATGTGACACCAAATAGTGGAACATTTTCTTTGTTTTGACCATCTTATTAAGCACATGCGATTTATTTGTTGACAAAAACAATGCAAACAAATGAAAAAGTTGGGTTTGGTTGCCGTCCCTTGAAATGTACTAAATCTATCACTTTTTCATGTACTAAATATAATTAAGGTGGTAAGTGGTAAGCGCGCGGACCCTCAAAATGTTTTTGACCTTGCTATTTCGACATGAATTTTACATGTGTATATATCTATTTAATCATAGCATATTCGATCATTACAAATTAAGTTTTAAATTACTATCTGATAGCTATTTTTGAAGGAGTATTTATATTATTTGTTGAGAAATTGGAAATTGTGATCTAGACATATATATATAATTATTTAACTATAGAGTACTACTCTCAGTACGTACAAATGTTAAAAAATAAAAAAAAGATATATATGGAGAGTTAAGAGTCAAAAAGCCATGTAAATTAATTATGGTAATATTGTACGTACGATTCAAAGCCTAGGCACGTACGTACTCTGTGTATTGTGATTGTTTATTTGATTTTTTTTCTTTTTTGAAAGTATCTATTTTTAGCTCACCATTAAATAGAATATTAGAAAATTAATATCATACCGATGGATTACGTAGGGTGAAGTAAAATGATGCACAAATTAAAAAATATATATACTGGACATGCCGGTAGGTTTGAAATGTTTCTCCTCTAATATTTTCTAGTGGTAACTTGTCCCAGTAAACATAAAGTGCACCATTATTTACTATATATTAATCAATATTAATATATTATTTTATATATTAATTTTATATTTTTACGGTATTATTTTATTATTTTATTTTATTTCCCTAACTGGAATATTATAGCTTTGTGTGTTTTGAGGGTAAAATACCGACCCTAGCTCCATGGCTACATACGTAAAGCCTGTAAAGCCTATATTATTGTTTATTTAATTTAGTTAGCGTGCTTAATTTGTTGTTGATTTCTTTCTCAGAATAGGGGTCATAGATGGCTACATCTCGGGTTGCTAATATATATATAGTTTTGTTATTATACTATTAATAATATTAAGTTATTGGTTGTATCAAGTTTCTACTTTTATATCAATCGTTTTTATTTTTTTCATTCGTTATATTTTACTAATTTTTCAACCACCTATTAAACTCAAGGGGCCACTATCATCTCAACCACATCTTTTAATCCAAGTATTAAAAACTTAATAGCACAAATCATTTTGTACTTTTAATAGTATTCCAGCATATATATATATATATATATATATATATATATATATATATATATAAAACTAGCTTGTATATTTTTTAAATTATAAGTTCAATTATGTTTGTAAATTTTTTACCATTAAATTTATATTGAGATTTGTATTATTTGTACTTTTTCTTTCTCTTTCTTTTTAGTTAACTTTACAATAGTACAAATCTAAATACAAATCCAATAATACAAAATTCAAAAATATAGTTTGACTTATACCTTTTA